>JAUPFR010000002.1:3659631-3988117 GCA_036925125.1 Oreortyx pictus | reverse complement strand
CCAGCTACTGCCCCGCAGCACTGCGGACGGTACGGTCTCGCTGCCGGACCGCTCGGGGATGCTGGAGTGGAGGGGTGAGGGCAGCCCCGGGCACAAAAGTTGTGCTGCTGGGGGGAGTGACGGGACCACCGGACGGCCTAGAAAAATTGTCTGGTTGTGACGATGGGAAAAAGAGAAAGAAATCCGACTTTTTCGTCCGCCTTTCGATTGCCTCCTTCCCTCAAGACTCTCAGTTGGCAGAGGACGGCGAACTTATTGCCGCGGTGCTCGGACCCCGCAAACTGAAGGGCACATGGGAGGGAACACAAACGCGGGGCACTCACCCCTCAGCAACGCGTGGATGCGATTTAATCGATCCGCACAATTTTCTCGAAGACCGATGCCCAACGAGCGGGCGGTGCTGACTGTCAAGGCTTTAATCTCTCTCTTGACGGGGCGGGCGGGGAGGGCGGGCGGTTGCCATCGAAAGTCCATCAGAATGGGCTTGTCGCTGTCACTGTTTCCGTGTGACTACGGAGCTGCTCGCAGCAGACGCCGTTTACGCTGCCCGTGCAGCCCAAACAATTGACATTCCCATTCATGAACGCCCTCGGGTAATTTGTAACCCCCTCCCCGCTCCATCGGATCTGCGAAAGGCCCCTTTAGGAGCGGGGACAGCTGTTCCCTGCCCGCCGCAGCCCGGCCCCACGTTCTGCCTTCTCCGCGGATATCCCGAATTCCAAACTCCGAGAGGAGCAGTTTCTCCACGCGGCTGCAAAGGCGACCTTCCCCTTCCCCCCCATCCCCCCTAACCCCCCCCCCAATGCCTCTCCTCCCCTCTTTCAGAGGTTTACGTAGAAGCACTCACGACCTTTCGATCTGTCATTCTCGGGAAGCACAAAACTCCCCCCAAACCAACTAAGCGCTCCCTACGAGGTTGCTTTCCCGGATGACACCGCTCGTGTGGCAGAAGCGCGGCTGCCCCGGGCAGCCCGCGGAGAACCTCCCGAAGCCGAGCAACGTCCCCGCCCGCCCGTCCCCGCCGTCGAGGCTGCAGCGCAGGTGTCCCCGTCCCTCGTTGAGAAGAGTCCGGAGGGACCCGTCCGCGTAGGGAGAGGGGTAAGTGACCCCCACCCCACCCCCACGCAGCCCCACGCCGGGCGGGGCTCACGCCTCGAGGGGGCGGGCGGAGGGTGCCGAGTCTCCCCCCACCCAGGTCCCCCCGGCGGCCGCGGGGAGCGGCGGCCGCGGCCATTTAGGAGCGGAGCGGGAGCCAATGGGAGGCCGCCGGGCGCTTCCAGCGTGACGGCCGAGATTGACGTGTTTCCCACGTCAAATTGATCCCAAGTAGCGGCGGGGGCTCCCCGCGAGCCGGGAACCGGCGCGGCGCCGCCACGACAGCCCCGCGGCCGCCGCCCCCCGCCGCTCCGCCGCCGGCTCCCGCTCCCGCTCCCTCTATGCCGCCCCGGCGGAGGCTGCGGCTCTGCCCCGCTGCCGGGCGATGGGTAAGAGCGGGGCGGCCGCGGGGAGGGAGACGGGCCGGGCCGGGACCGCCGCGCTTTCGCTTTGCGGATGGGGGGAAGAGGGGGGGGGGGGGGGTTCCGGGCACGGGGGGTTCCGGGCACGGGGCGCCGGGACAGACCCCCGCCCGCCGCCGGCACCGGCGTGGCGGCCCCGAGGCGAGGAACGGGCAGCGGGCAGCAGCGGGACGTCGTGGCGGCGGGCGTGGACAAGCGGCGGGCCCGACCGGCAGCGCGCTCCGCTCTGCCCTGCTTTGGCGTCCCGTCCTCCTAGATCCTCGTCCTAATCCCCTTCTCTGAGTCTTCCTTCTTTCTTTCTCTCCTTCCATCTGTCGTCTGCTCTTTCCGTCATTTTTCATTCTTTCTCTCCTTCTTTCTCCTTCTTTCTCTCCTTCTTTCTCTCCTTCTTTCTTTCTTTCTTTCTTTCTTTCTTTCTTTCTTTCTTTCTTTCTTTCTTTCTTTCTTTCTTTCTTTCTTTCTTTCTTTCTTTCTTTCTTTCTTTCTTTCTTTCTTTCTTTCTTTCTTTCTTTCTTTCTTTCTTTCTTTCTTTCTTTCTTTCTTTCTTTCTTTCTTTCTTTCTTTCTTTCTTTCTTTCTTTCTTTCTTTCTTTCTTTCTTTCTTTCTTTCCTTCTTTCTTTCTTTCCTTCTTTCTTTCTTTCCTTCTTTCTTTCTTTCCTTCTTTCCTTCTTTCCTTCTTTCCTTCTTTCCTTCTTTCCTTCTTTCCTTCTTTCTTTCCTTCTTTCTTTCCTTCTTTCTTTCCTTCTTTCTTTCCTTCTTTCTTTCCTTCTTTCTTTCCTTCTTTCTTTCCTTCTTTCCTTCTTTCTTTCCTTCTTTCTTTCCTTCTTTCTTTCCTTCTTTCTTTCCTTCTTTCTTTCCTTCTTTCTTTCCTTCCTTCTTTCCTTCTTTCCTTCTTTCCTTCTTTCCTTCTCTTTCCTTCTCTTTCCTTCTTTCCTTCTTTCCTTCTTTCCTTCTTTCCTTCTTTCCTTCTTTCTTTCCCTCTTTCTTTCCTTCTTTCCTTCTTTCCTTCTCTCTCTCTCTCTCTTTCTTTCTTTCTCTCTCTCTCTTTGTCTCTTTCTCTCTCTCTTTCTCTCTTTCTTTCTCTTTCTTTCTTTTTCTTTCTTTTTCTCTCTTTCTCTCTCTTTCTTTCTCTCTTTCTTTTTCTCCATTTTCCTTTCCTCCATTTTCCTTTCCTCTCCTCTCCTCTCCTCTCCTCTCCTCTCCTCTCCTCTCCTCTCCTCTCCTCTCCTCTCCTCTCCTCTCCTCTCCTCTCCTCTCCTCTCCTCTCCTCTCCTCTCCTCTCCTCTCCTCTCCTCTCCTCTCCTCTCCTCTCCTCTCCTCTCCTCTCCTCTCTTCTCCTCTCCTCTCCTCTCCTTTCCCCTTCCCCATTTACCCCGTTTTCCCTCCCCATCCCCTCCTTCCCTGGGCACTGACGCTCTCTCCGCCCGTCCCGTCGCGGCAGAGCACACGTACGGGGAGGTGAACCAGCTGGGTGGTGTCTTCGTGAACGGGCGCCCGCTGCCCAACGCCATCCGCCTGCGGATCGTAGAGCTGGCCCAGCTCGGCATCCGCCCGTGCGACATCAGCCGCCAGCTGCGGGTCTCGCACGGCTGCGTCAGCAAGATCCTGGCCCGCTACAACGAGACCGGCTCCATCCTGCCCGGGGCCATCGGCGGCAGCAAGCCGCGGGTCACCACCCCCAACGTGGTCAAGCACATCCGCGACTACAAGCAGGGCGACCCCGGCATCTTCGCCTGGGAGATCCGCGACCGGCTGCTGGCCGACGGCGTCTGCGACAAGTACAACGTGCCGTCGGTCAGCTCCATCAGCAGGATCCTGCGGAACAAAATCGGCAGCCTCTCGCAGCCCGGCGGCCCTTACGACGGCGGCAAGCAGCCCCCCCCGCAGCCCGCCCTGCCCTACAACCCCCCTCTACCAATACCCGTACCCCGGCCCCATGGCCCCGCCGGCCGCCAAGATGAGCGCTCACCCCGGGCCGGTCCCCGCGGCCCACGTCGGGCTGCCCCGCTCCTGGCCCTCGGCTCACTCCGTCACCAACATCCTGGGCATCCGCACCTTCGTGGAGCAGACGGGTGGGTACCGAAAGTCACTGGGACGGTGCTTCTGCCGTCGGGGTTTTTTTCCGTCGGGGAAATCCCCGACGGCCGAGAGTTGACCCTGGCGGCTCCGCGGCTCTGTCCTACCCAGGGGCCCTGGGTGGCACAGAAGGCTCTGCTTACCCCCCCAAAATGGAAGACTGGCCCGGCGTGAACAGGACTGCCTTCCCTTCCTCCCAAGCCGACAAAGCCGCCGTGGAAGGGGACATCAAATACCCGCAGGTAAGGGGTGGGGGGGCGGAGGGACCGGGGGACGCCGTCAGGGCTGCCACGCGCCTCCGACACGCGTGTTTGTGCCCAGCCCGCCCCGGGGCTCTCCTCCGTGGGCAGCTTCCTCCCGGCCTGCGCCTATCCCCCCGGCAACCAGCACGGCGTCTACGGCGCGCCCGGCGGCTACATCCCCCCGGGACACCCCTGGCAGCCGCAGGGCCACCATGGCCCCGGGGTGACGGTACACGGAGGCGATCTGGCCAGCGCCATGGCCTTCAAGCAGCCCGGCAGGGAAGGTGAGCGGGGGTCGGGGGGCACAGAGGGGCGGAGGGATGCGGATGGTCCCGACGGGGCGGCGGGACACCCCTACCCCGCTGTTCGATGGGCACAAATCGCTCCCTGCAGAGCCGGATAACGCGGCTCGTGGGGCTGGAAATCATTTTTTTCCCGGAGCCTTTCCGATATTAACATTCGAAGGCAGCCCGGAGAAAGGCACTGCGCTGGATCGGGGATCATTAAAAGCCTATTCCGAATCCCGATTGCTAGGGCCAGGCTAGGGCAGGATTTGAGGATAAACTCCGTGTGCAGAACGCGGCTTTGATTTGAACGAGTTTGCCGCTAATTGGGACGATTCTTTTATCCGCCGTGAATGATTTCGGTTCAGTTCTGAAAGATTTATTTCCCCGATAGGTGGTTTCGTTTAAGAAATCCTAACTCATCTGTTCTGGATATAAAATCCCCCGTCGATATCTTTCTCCTTTTTCGCGGTATTAGACTTCCTAATATTTTTCACATTTGCAACCCATTTCCCGCTTATTAGTCCTTCTCTTTATTCTATTTTTTTTTATATATATATACATACATATATATATTTATATACGACCTTTTACCGTTTCTATCCAACTCCGGCAACCTGCTGCGAGTTAAAACATCGTCCGTCTCGGGGACGAGTTATTGCGAATATCAACGGGTGAAAACGGGTCGCTGGAAGCGTATTTTGTTGTCGTTGTTGTTAAGAAAAGAATAAGAATAGGGAAAGAGAAAGTAGAGAAAGAAGGGAAAGGGAAAAGAGAAAGGAGAAAGGAAAGAAAAAAGGAAGAGAAGGAAAGAAAAAAGGAAAAAAGAAGTAGAAAGGGAAGGGAAAGGAAACGAACGAAGCACGCTTTTAGTTTATTTTTTCGGGTTATTCTCCCCACCTTTTAAACGACTTGGAGGTTGAATTTTCTGACTTGTCAGTCTTCAAGCTGTCTCTGCACACGAACTTTCTTTCATTTTATTATGGTTATTTTCCGTAATCTTCCCCTTTTTTTTCCCGTCTCCCGGCTCGGCTCTCTGGACCAGCCCGGGCTCGGCAGCTCCTGTTGCGGGAGCGGGGGTCTGCTCGGTGCTGCGGGTGGATGGGGGATGGTGGGCGGGGGGGAAAGGGCAGGGCTGGAGAAACGAGAAGAGGAAGGGAAAAAAGAAGGAGAACAGAGGAAAAAAACATCAGCAGGGTATTTTGTCTCTCGGGTTCAGACCTTTTCCGACGTCGGGGCCGTTGTTTCGTTAGAAATTCTCCCTGTCTCTTCGCTCAGCACAGAAGAGTGGGGACGTGTCGCATCCCCTGCCCGGTGCGGGGCCCGATCCTCTCCCGGGGCTGTGCCACAGCTGTACCACAGCCGGCTCGGGCTGCCGAGCCCCCTGTTCCCTGCCCTTTCCCCCTCCTCTTCCTTCCTTCCTTTGGCAAGGGGGATTCATCACCATCGCGGTTCCTATTGCTTGGGGAACTCGACGGGATCTCCCTTCCCTGTGTCCCCGGGTGGGTTGGAGGTTGCCCACCCACCGCTTTGTTGCTGTCTTTCTTTCCCCCCCCTCCCCTCTCCCCTTCCTGCAGTCACGGACAGAAAACCCGGCAGCCCCGTGGGGAAATCCCCGGACCCTCTCAGCCCTATCCACGGACTCTCGATCCCAACCTCCTCCTCCTAGAGCCGCACACAGGGCGCACTCGCTTGGAACACACACCTGCAAAGCGTGACTGGATCCCGAAGTGCCGTCCGACTGTCACCCAAGTGCCACTGCCTCCAAGGGACGAAGTTGCCAGCGAGCGGTGACGTCCCCCCACGGCAGTCCCTGCTCCGAGGGACACGGTGGGGACACTCAGGGGGACACGTTACCTCCATCGGATCGCAGAGGGGTGACAGAAGAGACTCAGCCTTCCTTCTTTATTGCCTCTTTCTGCTTTATTCCCCCTTGCTTTCAGTTTTCCTCCCTCCCCACTGTCCCCCGAGGACCGTCGGACGTATCCCAGGCTCTAACCCATCCCCAGGAAGGAACCAGCAGCCAGAGTGTAAATGGACAAATAAGCCACAACTTTTTGTGATATATTTTTATAATAACGAACCTTAATAAATAAATAATAATAATTAAAAAAAAGAGAGAGAGTGACCACCATGGCATCTTTCCCTCGGTGCAGGTGACAACTCGGGGTGACAATAGGATGCTATGGGGCAGCCCACACACCGGGGTGCGTGCCCCCCCCCGTCCGTCTGGCTCTGCTGGGCTTTTGTGTTCCCCGGCTCCTCCAGCCGCTGCCATTGGCGTGGGGCCCTTCATTGTCTGCAGAAGGGGAAGGTCCTCCGCTGGGGCAGGGAGGAAATATCCTGGCAGGAGAACACACGCCCGTCTTTCTGGAGAGAGGGTGTCTTTGTGGGAGGAAGGCAGAACCATGCCAAGCTCGGCATCCCACCCCGGGAAGCTGCTTTGCCTTCAAATTCGGGGTGGCAAAATTTGGTTTTGCCTCTGTTGCTGCGAAGCCTCCAGCCAGAGTACAAAGCAGGGGAGGGGAAGGAGGGGACTTTAGGTGGGCGAGAGTGCTGCCGTGCACTAATGGTTACCTAGGACAGGTGCTATCTCTCTCTGGATTTGTCTGTTTAAATCTGCATTTGAGAATGTGGCAGACTGGAAAAATGGTCAGGCAGAACCCCCTAAAGATCAAACACGTCACGCAGGGAAATCAAATCCTGTCTCTGTAGGACCCTGCAGCTCCAGAAGGCCGACAGAGCCCTTTACATCCCCAGCACTCATCCCACCCCCATCCCTACACCAGACCTTGGTGCCCCACATCTCCATCACTCTGACAGAGCCAGAGGTGTAGTGCTGGGGCTGAGCATCCTTGTGGGATGGGTGCGTGGATCTCTGCCCAGCACTACCCAGCACTGCTGAAACTCCCCACTGTCAGGCTGCACTTTGGCACTGCCTGGTGCCAGCTGGCTGTCCCACACACCCACTGCCATGTCAGCACACCTCGGGCTGGATTTGCCACCAGAGGGAGACCCTATTGTTCCACAGATACATAAAAGGAGTATTTTTAAGCTGAGAGAAAGCGTTCACTTTCCCAGGCAGGAGCAGATGGATGCGCAGGCAGTGCTCCCTATGCAACCAAACCCATGGAGTCTGCTTTTGGGCACGGATTTAGAGTGAAACCTGTGGCTGCCTTGTGTTTTCTTGTGCTTTACTGGATGATACGGGGTTTTGATCCTGTGCCCAGCACTGTCTGTGGGCACCACTGCTGTGGCACAGACAGCAGCAGGTGCTGGGGAGATCACCCATTAGAAATTCAGTTAGAAACGTAAGGGGCAACATATTACTGGAGGGAGGGTGTGTGTGTGCTGAAATTAGCCACAACAAGCACTTTCTGAAGGCTGACAGCAGAAAGAGAAAAAATAAGAGCGGTGTGAAGAGAGAGGAAAATCATCTCCAGCTGTAGAAGATCGCTCTGTTCTGAGAGAATAAGGATAAATAGATTGTTTTGCTCATGTTGAAAATGGCAATGATAATAATTATTGTCGCTCTGCAGATTTATTGGAGCTGGGCAAGTCCAGGGGATTTGGGGCTCAAACCCTGCTCTGAGCACATGAGTGAATAGTGGGAATGCTGCTGTGGCCAGGCTCCCTGCTGCATCTGGAGGGAAATGGGGCTGATGTGGCCACGGGTGGTGAGAGGTAAAATGCAGGAGTGGGGGGACCAGAGGGTGCCGGGTTTCCAGGAAGGTGGGCTGCTCACAGGAATGTGCTGCTCTGCATTTTGGGGCCAGCAGAGAGCCCCCAGCAATATCACTGCATGCCCCATGCACCTGGCTGCCTCCCTCCCCATGGAAGAGAAATGCTGGGAGCAACAGCCCCAGGCACATCCCAAAGAAAAATGGACAGCAGTGCTGCTTCCTATGCAGGGCAGTGCTGAGCTGATCACTGCCATTGGTGCTTGCAGCAAATTCCTCTCTGCAGCAGGCAGGCTGACACAGCCCTGAGAAAATTGAACTTGATCGGAGCAGAACTTTCTGAATTTATGGCAACAAAGGGAGAGGGTGGAAACGATCCATTCTGACACTTTTTCACCGAAGATTTTGTCAAAATCTATACCATCCCTCAGAACATGTCCATTTCGATGAGGTGACATTTTCTGATGGAAAAATTAGCTTCAAACTGTTTCCATCAGCTCTACCTGACCCACCTTATCTTTACTGCTGTTTCTGTGGGGAGCGTGGAACAGAATGAGGAATGCTATGGATTTCATCCTAGGAGACTCATTGGTGGACCACGCGTTTATTTTCTTTGTGACACACTCAGAAACAAAAAGATGTAAAACCAAAGTGAGCTGTGCTGTCAGAGAGGGGTTGCAGGTGTTTGGCACGAGCACAGATTGCAGCTGGTCCTACTTGCACGGTGCCATGCACCACATCAACGCGATGCTCGCAAGGACGGGGCACAGGCTCAGGATACGAATTTCCAGGATGGGTGTTTTCCTGTTCTGACCTCACTGTGGCTTTGCTGCTCACCTTCCTGCAGCAGCCTGGGCTGCAGGGCGCTGCAGGCACGTCCCCATCCGTGACTCATTCATGCAGGGTCACCAACACCTGCTTGAGCAGCACCACTGGGGACCGTGCTGGCCAAAGTGCCGGCTCTCACGCGGGTTCAGCTTTCAGTAAATGTTGGTTATGTTTGAGAACAGCTTATATACAATTCTCCAACTCCAACTGGTTCAAATGTTTTGAGGTCTTTGTAACTGGATCCCCATCCTCCTACAGGAGCATTAGCAGGAGGACAGAGTATGTGCCCTGCTCTGCCTGGCTCTCAGCAGAAGTTACAAACGAAACCATCAGCTGCAAATTTATAAACTTTCCCACAATTGCATAAGTTGCTTTTGCAAATGGGACACTGATTCCCAGACCACTCAGGCACTTCATAGTGTTTCCTCCCAAATAGCCCCTAGGGCACCCATCCTGATGGGGCTGGGGGACCTGAGGGTGTGGGATGCCCAGTAGTGATCCAAACATAAATGGGTGTTCGAGAAGAGACCTGAATGAAGGGAATGACATGTTGCAGGAGATGCCTTTCATGCTGGGAGCTATCCCAGTGCATCTGCTCTGACAGTCATCCGGTCTCTTTCCAATTGTCTTAATTAACAGCAAATATATCTGGCAGGGAGAGAAGGCAGCCATGGAAGGTGATGAAACCTGGACGTGCTACAGACAAGCATTGCTAAAGGTGCTGATAGCTGGGATAGGCTGTGATCTGCTCCCTCCCCGCTGGCTCTGGGACCTAGTCCTACTGCTCAGCCCTTCCTCGTGCTGTCCCTTTCCTTCCCAGCTCTGGTTACAAACCCTGCCTGCCCGTGCTGCTCCTTTCTGCAGCAAGCAGGATTTCTGCCTTGCTTCAGACAATTCACCTTTGGCATCCCTCGTATGGTGTTCCCAAAGTGGCAATTTTTGAGTGCAGATTTCTGTTGAACACATAGCTTGTATGGCTTTTCCATCCAAAGCTTTACAGCCCCCTCAGCTATTTCCTTAAATGCCACTCATCTGTGTCCCTAGCCCCGCTGTTTGAGCTGCCTATCCAAAAAAATTTGGCGTTCCTCTGCAGCTGGATATGTAGGGTGTTATCTGAGTGTAGGAGTGTCATGTGGGGAGCCCCAGAGGTGCTCTCTGGGAACAACACCCAAAGGTGGCATTATGGGTAGCCCTAGACATGTTATCTAGGCATTCCCAGAAGTGCTCTCTGAGTAGTCCCAGAGGTGTTACCCACTCGGACCCAGATGTGACACCCATTCTGTCCCAGATATTATATCCATGTGGTCCCTGACGTGCTACCCAAGCAATCCCAGAGGTGTTATCCATGCAATCCCACATGTGCTACCCATGCAGTCCCAGAGGTGCCTGTGATAATCTGCGCAGCTATAATTCTGTTCCTACAGCCCTCTACTAGCATCGACACCTCATACCACTGCAATATTTATGTCACTTGTTTGGTATCCAAGGCATCCGCCCCACCAGTGCAGGGCTTTTATTTCCTGAAGGTGCTGAGAGATGTTTATGACCTGGAGCCTTAGAGGGAAGGAGCTACCTGCTGTCCCTGCTGCTGGGAAGGGGAAACAAAAGCAAGTGAGTGAGCTCTGCACACTGCGGGCAACACAGAGCGAAGCTGATTTCCTCCCTGGGTTTTGCATTTCATTGTATCTCTTTGGAACCACCCACCGAAGTGACGGATGCAGGAGAAAAGCTAAAGGAGAGCAGTGGTGTCAGGGTTTTGACAGAAGCTCCTCTTGACAATTTGCAGAGAGCTGGTGATGATAAATTGAAGCAAAAAAATAAAAATAAAAAATAAATTGCTGAGCCCTGAGTATAGTGTTACATAGCCATCGAGGAGCACTGTGGTTTCCAGGCTTCTTTCAGAAGCATTGTGTGTCAATGGGTTTTGGAACACGTTGGGGAAGGAAGATCAATGACTTGCTCCAAGATGGCCAGTCTTCTGCTGCTGGACTGGATACTACATATCTGAATGTAATATTTCCCGGGGGAAAACGGACCCCCCTCATCCTGCAGAATAAATAAGAAAGTGCTTTTTATCTCAGAGTTATATTAACCTGGCAAAGATGACAAAAGCTTTCACTGAAGCTTTCCCAGAGATAGCACTGTTTTGGCATCAGGTTCTCAGAAAGTGATGTCATCCTCAATTTCTATGCCAGAGTTTTCCCTTTCTTCTTCAGATTTGTGGCAATGTCAAAGTTCTTCTACAGAGCAGATCTGTTTTTAATATTTCATATTTAGGATTTTCATTTCGGGGTTGGCTGGAACATCCTTTGGTTTCAACCTAGTAGATGCTGACACGCACATAAAGCCCAAAACTCTTGAAGAGAGCCTTGAAGAATTGGGGGATTAATAGAGATTACCTCTAAATCTACGTAAGCCCAATTTTTTTCTTTCAGATGTTAAGACTGCAGAAATCTACGTAGCTCACTGAGCCCATGAAGATGCATTTCTTTGCTCTTTTCATGAACACCAGAACTAGCACCAGGTGTTGTTGACGGTTTCTGACACATCCCCAACTGAGGGGAATATAGCAAAAATACATTTTCTCAGGGCAGTGATTGCTCCTGCTCTACTCTAGCACTGTGTCCATGTTTCTTTTGCTGTAGGGATCTCCATCCAGCCCGTCCTGCTGTTGGACTCGTAATAACCACCGGGTGTAAAACAGGGCAGAGTCTTGGGACACTCTTGATCTCAGTTGCATTGTGCCATGAGCCCTCTCCTTTTTCTGCAGAAACACTCCAAAGCCAGTGGGATATTTGTCTTTTTTCTCCTTTGGGTTGCCAAAGAGTCATATTTTAAAGCTAGAAATACTTGTCAGCATCCTAGCACGGCCCCCAGAGCCGATGACGCAAATATGACATGAAGCGAGGTCAGATTACAAATGAGGCCACTTCAAAACCTCTCCCGGAAAACTGGAGGCTCGAAGAAAGAGATGAAATGTGCTGAGGAGAAAAAAACAAAACAACAACCAACACAGGGCTACACAAATCTGCTTGGAGGCGAGAATAAAACACCCACCGTCAGGAACACCGCCACCAATGTGGCCATGGCTCCAGAGAGCCAGGTCAAGGAGGGCAAGCAGCTTACAACCCAGGAGGGCAAAGCACTGCTCCCAGCCTTTGGTCAAAACCATTCTCTTGGTGTCAACCCATGCACTGTAAACTTGGATGTACTCTCTGTTTGCTAGAGGATTTGGTGTGACAGGGGAAGTTTGCCAAAAAAGGGTGTTCTGAACCCACAGTATAGTCATAGAATAGTAGAATGGCTTGGGTTGGAAGGGACCTTACAGATCACCGAGTTCCAACCTCTTGCCATGGGTTGGTTGTCCCCCCACAACATCAGGCTGCTCAGGACCCCATCCAACCTGGCAAGTAGATCAGGATGAAATTTCTGCTCCTCCACACCATTACCCCTGGGCACTTATCTGTTTTATCTGAGTTTTTCTCAGTGGGGGGTACCCAAATCAAGCTTTGCTCATCCCACCTGAGTCCCAGCAGAGGTCTGGAAGCACGGTGAGCAGCAGCTCAGCCTCCCTCTCACTGCAGCAATGACAGAACAAGGACCCAAAGCCAACACTGTCAAATCTCATCTGGCTCCAAGATTGAAATTCATCTAATCTCCAAAGCAATAACAAAACATCATCTTTATGAAAAGTTGTCAGGAATCTAATTGTTTTGCAAACATTACAGATATCTCTTCCATTTCAAGGAACAAGTGGGGTTGCTTTTGGTTTTGGAAGAATTGAGTAAGCATGAAGATTTCCAAACTTGCTCAGATACAAAACACTATTGTTACATAGTACAGTGAAACAGCTGTGGTTTATAAGTACCATTAATGTGAAACTTTAACTTAAAAAAAAAAAAAGCCCTAAAAAAGTTAAAGGAACAGAAAACATTTCATCCATACTAATGTGAGGTTTTAAACATATAGGCTTTTAAGTGAATTGGCCATAACCACAACAATATTTTCGGTCTGACCAAAGCATATATTGTATGCAGATGTTAATTTGGCATTTGCATGCATGGGCAAAGAAAAAAAAATCTTTTCTATATATATATATTTTTTTTCCTTGAGCACATTGCGATCTGGAGTCACTTCAGCTTTACAAACTGATTATAAACACTAATTACCTGAAAACATGTTGTTTGGCTTAATGTCCAGCCTGTAGACTTGGGTTCTGCTTGATAAAATGCAACGTTTAGCCGGAACGTTCACCCCTCTCTCTATATATAGACACATGCATTTATAAAAGTAGAATGTGCTGATTTGTACAAAATCCATATTCCTCTGTTAACCCTCTCCCTCCCATTTACAAGCATTGTTGTCTCAGGTGAGTCTGTAATGCTGTGGGAGGGGAGGCTGGAGGCTCTCCAGTTGCTTTCCCTGGTGGCAGGAATGCCTGCTGCTGCAGAGCTGCCTGTCTGGGACAACGAGGAGGCACATTCATTTGGGTGTCATCAGTCTGTCCAATGGGGCTGTGATCTCAGAGGACACTTTACAAAGGAACGGAGAGGAAAAATGCCAACCCCAGTCGGGGCACCCACCAGCTGAGGGTGCTCCACACCCTGACATCCACCACTGGGGCATGAAATGCTCATCCCCAGCCCCATCCAAACCTCGAGGAAGCAGACAGCAGCTTCAAGAGATGGCGGAACAAGCACCACTCAACTCTGCATTCAGCATCCTTCCCACTTGTTTCCTGCGGTGCAGTTCCAGTGGGTGTGGGCTACTTACAAGCAAAATCTCTGCTGTGAACTCCAGGTGAAGCACAGCCATCACTTTCACTTGCTATCACCTTTAAAGCACGAAAGGCATTTTTGGTTGTTTCAAATTTTCATCTTTGGAGTATTTTTCTTGTTAGTTCGTGCTCTGCTTTCATTCATCTGTGGGGAATAGAGCTGCAGTAACACGATACATAGCAAATATCACCATTTAAATAGAACCAATCCATTGTGAATGAAGACTTCTGCAAAGAATGGGAAAATAGAGCTAAAGGGCTGTTAAGTAAACTCTTTTATGTGTGACATTATGCAGGCAATGGTTTTGGAGTGTAAAAGATATTTTTCATTATATCAGTGTTATTAATTCCATCAGCTCAAACCGGATTGGTACACAGGATGGCTGTGTGTTTCCCAGGTTAATAAATCTGCATAGGTTTATTGTTCAGAATAAAACCTATTTTCCTCAGCAAATAACCATGATCATTTGGGGTTACAACCATTCCTCAGGAAATGCATTATAACTAACATTTTTATTGGTATCATAGGAAATTCATATGCCAAATAACATGGGACTATAACTTTTATCTGACTTTAAAACAAAATCTGTTATCTTTTATGGCCAGTTTCATATAGTCCCACTATCAGTTTCCATAAAATTCAACAAGCATTCCTCATTCAGCCTGGAAAATCAATAACAGAGTTGGTTGAAAAGTGAAAATGTCTTTTTGCAAACATTTTTGAAATTTCTGAGTTGTTTTCACTTGAAGGCATTTGCAACCAACTGATTTCTGGCAGAGAAGTCCTCTAATGCTCCTCATTGCATTTTCTGTTTTATTTTCTTAATGTGGAAAGAAAGCACGTTTCTGGGGGCGAGATGAACATTTCTGACACTATCATCAACTTTAATGGGTGATTTTGCTTTTCAGAAAGGTTTGTTTTCCATTTTAAAGCCTTGAATCAAACCCATTTTCAGCAGAGGTCCTACTCCAGTCTGAACCCCTAGTCACCAGTCTCCACCGATTAGCCATCATTCTCCATTGGTTAACTACAGATCGATCAGTGATGTGGAAGGGCTTCAGTGGGACAGGAGAGCAGGAGCCAAATTTCTGCCAGCAGGAAGTGCATGGGGCACTCATATTCGCTCTGTATCTCCCTCTTAAACCTGCTGTCCATGAGCACAGACTGCCAAGACACTATTTTCATCCAGCCCCAACCACCGTGGGGATCTTGATCTCATTAGGAGTCATTTACGCATCTGCATTAGACAACCGTTCATTGAACCACAACATAAATAACATCACGGCAGACATGGGGAGAGCCTGTGGCCTCATTAAGTCCGTGGAAGCTTCTGCCATTGACCTCGGCGAAGCCAGGATTTCACCCAGTGGTCTGATTATTTCTGAAGTTTGAAGGAGTCGCTCAGGATCGGATACAATGGACAATTAAACTAAAAGAATTACAAAATTTTAACGTTAATTTGGCAAAGCCTTCACAGGGCCTATTGCAATGAAGTTACCATGCTCTGCACAGTGAGAGCCTGGGCCAGTGCCCGTTGGAGTGAATGGGAATACCCCCTCGGGGCTCAGACGAGTGATTTAAGCTTCATGTTTGTTTTTTCAGGCAGCATTTCAGTAAGTGCTTACAAAAAAAAAAAAAAAAAAAAAAAAAGGAGCTGGGAGAGACACCCACAAACCTTCCAGAGTCAATGCAAAGTCGTCTGATCACAAACTGTCCCAGTGCCTGCAGCTCTACTGAAGCCAGCAAAGGTTCAAGGAGTGCTACGGGGCAATAGAATTGATTTTGGAATTGTAGCAGGAAAGGTGGATCGACATCCTCTGTGTTCAGGGCAGCGAATCTCTGATAGTGAGTGGCAGGAAAAAAGAACTTTCTATTGATAGAAAATAGCTCTATTTGTAGGAAAGATTAATGCTTAATGCAGTTTATCCTCAAAAGGTCACTGTAACCTCTTGAACATCCTGCAAATCTTCTGTCTCACTGCCGAATCGCATCCATTGGAAATGATCATTCGAATATTAAGAAGAAAGTATTATGATTCTTATATAGACAGACAACCTTATTTTTATTTTATTTTTTTTTTCAGTAGTAAAAAACCCTACATTTCTCCATCCAGGACTATGATTTATAGAGTGAAAAAGTTAAACCCATGATATATGCGAAGTAGGTAATTGATAAATCATAAAACAGGTTGAGTAGAAGATGGAAAAATACTTAAGCTGGATGGATTCTACCGAATTAAACCACGCTATTAAATTGCCTAGCATCCTGCTTAATAAAACTGATACGCTGTTTTGTGCTTGACATTCACAGCGGTAGATGACTTCTCAGAGAAGAATGCATTTAATCTGCTGGGGAACCTGATGCTGGACAGAATGAATATGCTGATCTAAGCCCTGCAGGCTGCAGAGAAGACAGGTCCCATGAGGCTTACTCCTCTGCAGCTGGGTGCTGCTACTACGGGTAGTACTGACTGCCAAGCAAACAAACCAGCGTTGGATTAGACCATGGATTAGATTTATCATCACTGGGGGTACAGATTGCTGTAATCGTTACCAGTGTGAGCCTCAGCTGGCACTATTAATACTTACTGACCTGTTGTGGTGAAACAAAAATAACACAGCATGATGAGAAAGGTGGAAAAATTCATGAGCACAAGCTGCAGCACCAAACATCCATCAGTGGGCAATGATGAAGCACTTCCCTGCTATTTCCTACCAGTCTAATTAATGCCTGTGTTAATTGCGAGGGGGTAGCACTGGCCAAGCGATCCTGGAGGTAATTAAAGCTCTTGCCTGTTCTTAGTTGGTGAGTGGAGCAAACCTGACCTATAGAGGCATTCAGCACCTGGAAGGAGCCAGATATCCTGATAATGAGCTAAGAGGCCTTTAAAGCCAACACCCGGCAGCTTCATGGGAAATGCTCACGACAAATGTTAGCACAGACGTGCTCTTTTTATCTGGCTGGGGTCAGGTTACCCCATTAATTCACACTCAGGAGACAATGCAGAGGCCAGCAGCAGCAGGTAATTCTTTTACCCAACCCTGTCTGAGGTGACACTACCACAAAGGGGCACTTTTAGGAGGGGATCAGTTTCCACAGTAAACTTTCCAAAGGACTGGGAGCTGGGGAATGGCACTTCTGATTTGCTGGGAGCCCTCCAGAGTGCTCCTGCAGCTGGCTGAGGCACCTGTGCTGGGTGGTGCACGAGGTAGCAGGCAATTATTGTGGAGCTGCTTTGCAGCAGAAATTTGCTCAATGGAGTTCCTGCATTTCATGTCCCAGCCCTAGCTGCAGCAGCAGCTTAAATTAACTTTATGTGCTCAGGACGTGCAACACACAGGGATTTGAGATGACTTGAAATCAAGATGCTCCATATCAAATCATACAAGCATCAAGGCTGGAAAAGACCACTAAGATCACCAAGTCCAACCCCAGCCCACCCCCACGGTGCCCACTGACCACATCTCTCAGTGCCACATCCCCACAGCTCTGCAGCACCTCCAGGGACACTGACCCCAGCACTCCCTGTGCAGCTGTGCCACTGCATCACTGCGGTTTGGGAAAAGGAATTGCTCCTAACACCCGACGTGACCCTCCCCTGGCACAACGTGAGGCCATCCCCTCTCATCCTATGGCTGTTCCCTGGGAGCAGAGGCCAACCTCACCTCACACAGCCTCCTTTCAGTTTGTTGCAGAGAGTGGTGAGGTCTCGACATTAAAAAAAAATGAATTTTAGAAGAAATGACAAACTTCACGCATTCAGGTCAAATTCAGCTATTGATTTCAGCCAGAAGAAAGCAAGGATTTTTCTTTTTCTTATTTTTTCCCCTGAAAATGTCAAAACATTTCACTTTAGACTTGCTAAAACATTTGACATTTTCCAAGCAAAACCTTTAAGTCTTTTGATTCAAAATAGCATTTGTTTACTTCAAAAATGACCTACATTAAAAGACGAAAGTTGGAACAAAAGAGTTAAATAACTCAGCAAAGCAAAACAAAGTGCTTCATATTTGAGTTAAAGAAGATGTTTCAGGTTGCCCCAGAGTAACGCACTTTGCTTTTTATATTTTTTCCCCAGAAGCTGAGATTCAACATTGTGCTGATTTGTTAATTTTTTTTTTTTTTTTGGATAGGGAACCAAAAGATCTATTATGTTTCAGCTTGATGAGGAAATCCCTGGTAGTGAGATGTCTGTGCTGCTGTTGCATCTCAGTGAACATCCTGAGGTGCACAAGCAGCCAGTGGATAATTCTTGGAGTCTAAGAGGGGAAAACCTGGGGCATTATGAAGCATTTGGGGCTCCAAATCTCTCAGTGTCTTGGAATATCTCAGCAGAGATGCCCTCAGGCAAAGAAGAGAACAAGAACTCAACCACTGAAAATACCTGCAACACCTCAGCACCAGTTCAAGCAGCTTTGACCAGCTCAAGGTGAAGCTTGTGCCTCTGCCCTTCGTGCATGCTTATTTTTAGTTCAACATTTAATGTGAGCTGAAATTGAAATGGCAGTTTATCATAGAATCATAGAATCTTTTGTGTTGGAAGGGACACTTAAGGCCATCCAGCCCAACCTCCTGCACTGAACAGGAACACCTACAGCTCCATCAGTGCTCAGAGCCCCGTCCAGCCTGACCTTGGTGATCTGCAGGGATGGGGCACCACCGCCTCTCTGGGCAACTTGTGCCAGTGTCTCACCACCCTTAGTGTAAAAAATCCTGACTTTTATCCTGTGGAAATCTCCCCTCTTTTTAAGTTTGAAACCATTTCCCCTTGTTCCTGGCACGTGTGCGTATCCTTCAGTGCCATTACACCACCATTAGCAGAGTTTCAGATAAATACTCTACCCAAGCATTTGATTACAGACTCGCTTTCATGCTTTGCTTTTGGTGGTTATAATGGCAAACTTCAAGTACTTGCTTTATTTTTTTCTGCCTGGGCAGGCAGTTCATTTAATGCCATAAAACAAAAAAGGCCATGTTGATGACATGTTGTGTTTTTTTTTCATGCTGCCGATTCTTTTTTTTCTTAGCTGTTCTTGACAAATGAACAGAAATATGGGGATGAAAGAGAAGGACAGAGTGAGGGAGAGATAGAATAGAAAACAATAATAGTTTAAGTATAACAAATTGAATAAATATCATAAGGAAATAATCAAAACTAATGTCCCTTGTTCCAGATGCTGAAATGTTTTGTAAATCACATTTGAAGAGAAAGGTATCTCGGTTTTATTTCCCTTCTTTTTGATGCTGCCATTCCTCAGCTGGGGTTATCATCTGCAGAGCTGGGTTTCGGGTTGGAAAATCCTTTAGGTTCAGAAAACGGATTTTCACTTGGAAGCACAGATTTGCGCTGCGGGTTTCTCACTCGTTTGCTGAAGTACCAGGAAACCTGGTGAAGCTTGCGGGTTATGGAGCGTTTCCTGGGCAGGGAGGTGATGCCGCAGTACCGCACGCCTGCGAGCGAGCAGCCCCGAGTGCTAATTGGATTTTATCAAAACTGCATATTTCACAAACATTACATCATTTCCTTGCTGCTTTCAGCAGACTGATTCAACAAATGTTTTCTATTTTACTCCAGGATTCTAACATGAGATGGGCTCAGAACTTGGCAGTAATTTACTTGCAGCTTAAATTTATGACATAGACGAACATTTATATTCATTTAAAATGAAAGGCAGAGCTGCGCAAACATTTTTCATCCATTTTTTACTGTATGTGCCGGTTTTACCTTCTGTAGGAATTATTATATGTCTAGTTATATAGCCAAGGGAAAAAAGAGAAAAAAAAAAATTCTTATACTTCTGGGGAAAATGTGTACAATTAATATCAGTTTACACATCTGTAATAACATAAAACATATACACCCGAGGTTATGTGTCATGACATAAATCATAAAAGGGTCATAAAGAGTTACTTAAGAACCTTGTAGCAGATTTTATTAAATAACATTATCGAATATTAAAGCTTTGTGTGAATAAGTGCTGTAGAACAGAATCCACCGCACAACCTTTCTTGGACTAATATATAGCTGTAAACAATTTTTCCCCTTAAAAACTAGAAAAACAGAGCAGATTCTTGGCTAGTTTTGATAAGCAGCAACCGCCTGGCTTCGACAGAGCTACCTGGCTTCATTCAAGCTGTGGGTCAGCCCCTGTGTCCAAAAACCCAGACTCCTGAAAGCAGCAACGGTAAAGGACCAGCTCATTTCACGTGGCTCTAAACACTCTGGAATTAAAATGACAACAACAAAAAAAACACAGGCAGAAAATCAGGAGTTAGCAAAACTCACCCCGCCATCTCCATCCCTAAGGCACCAGGTCTTAAAACTGCAGTATTGCTTTCAAGCAACATTATTTGAAGGGCCCTCAGACGTTTCCCCATCTGACTAATGCCTTGTTTCCCTCCTTCCTCCCTCCCAGGCTGGCGTGCTCGGTGTGTAGCGCTTGAGAAAGTTGGCATTCTGAAGTAGGGGGTAGGAAATATAGCAACAATAAAGTTTTATATCCTTTCTCTAATGCATTCTCTTTAAGAAAATAATTTCTCTGCATAATATGTTTTCCTTTGGAAAAGCACGGTACCTGAGCCTGTCGTAGTGTATAAAGATTTTATTGGCACCCGTTTGGGGTGGTGCAAAAAACAGCCTCTCCCTTTCCTTGTAAATGTTTTAATAAAATAAAATTATAGAGCATTTAGGAGAGAGTTTATATCTTATTTTGCTGAAATAGCAGAGCGCTGCTGAGCCTGGGGAGCAGCCACCATGGGGAACAGCAATGCAGAAAGGGGTTGGGGTCCCACCAGTGAGGGCAGCCCGGGTGATGTGGTCAGCACTAAATGTAAGACTGAACATTGTATGCTGAGTGGCTGATAGCATTAGGTGAGATGTGCAGTGTCCCAGGAAGCGACATCTGGAACTCCAGCTCTAAGCAGAGAAAGGCATTCAGCTGAGGGGATGCGTTGTGTGAGACAGATCCACAGAGAATGCAACTTCATTGCCACTTTATAAGACTTCTTCAATAGCGAATTCAGCTCATTCATGAAGCTCAGCTGCAGCCAGAGCAGCGAGCAGCTCCAAGGAAAGGCTGTCTTCTGGCCAAGGAGAGAGAAAGCCGAGAGCAGATCTAGTGCCTGTCAACAAGCCCATCTCTGGGGTGGAAGGGATCCAGCCTTGCCGTGTGGGCTCCAAGCAGGTGGGGCTCTGGGAGCAGGCTCCCAGCCATTCCCGGGGATGGTCCCAGATACACTTCCCATAGTGGTGTGGCCATGAATACTTACGAAGTTACAGTCTTGTGCAAGATACAACTGCACGTGCAAGTCTCGAACGTGAAGATGCTATTGCCTCCTGCTTTCAATAAGACATGCCTTGGTTTGGTGCATAGCAGCAATACAGCTGTTGGTGATACGCACGCTGAAAATAGCTTGCTAGTGTTATTGTATCAAAGTCATTAGGCGTCGCATTCAATACACATACTATATTAATTCCATATAAATGAGTGAGATGGGAAAAGTGGCCTGACTTCAGCAAAACAAAACGGGCTGACTTGATGCTGCAAGATCCTGGTTGCGGATAATGCAAGATTTTTTTGATTAAAATGGATAAGAATTTGAATAAAAATGCACTGTTTGGAATACATTTCCACCGGCATCCAGAAGAATTCCTACTTGCAGATATATGTGGTTTGCGTTAACAGGCGAAGGATTAAAAAAGGACGTTGGCTTGAGCTAATTCTCCTAATTATATATCTTTGGTAAATGTAAATTGATTTGGTATAATAGACCTGATTGGAAAATTACCTGTTTGAGATGGGAGAATAAAAGTGACTGCTGGACATGAGCTTGAAAAAAAACGTCGGGTTTCAGTAGGACGCTTTGCTCCGAAAGAAAGTCTGTTTCAATAAAAACGTTGATTTGAAAATTGTGGTTTTTAGTAGAATGGTATTTGATCCATTAAAGCTGTACTGGTTTCATTCTTTATGTTTGCCTTTCGTTGAAATATGTTGGTATGAGGCATGAAATAAGCATGTGTCAGGCATTACTCAGGATAATAAAAAATGCAGAATAGAGGAGAAGCGGCAGATAGAACCGTTCGAGGGAGTCCAACCGCTCGGCGTAATCCTGCATCACGCGGCCCTCGTGCTGGAAACGGCTGCGTGTGGGGAGCAAAGCTGAGGGGAACACTGCCACTGGTGTCACCAGGCAGAGGATCAGGCCCGAGGAATGCAAAGATGGAAAATATCTGCCTTATTAGATCAGCCGACCCAGCCGCGCTGCCAGCAGTGGATTGTTCCGCAGAGGATGGTCGGAATTGCTTTGTCTGGCCTAAATTTGCATTATACCAATGACAGGGATCCTACCACTTCCCTTGGAGGACTTTTCCACATTCTAATTGATCTGATTGTTAGGAAATTGTTCATAAAATTAAGAATCTTGGAAGTAAATAAGGGAACCCAGGCAGAACAGCTCCATGCAAAGCGCAACGGCCATATGGAACAAGTTAGTCCGGGGAAGGCAACCGAGCAGTATAAATGAGTTCAAGAGACATTCAGATTTATTTCTGGAGAAAGAAGGGACTGGGAGCACGATGAAAAAAGGCAGGGAGGTGGGCTTAACAGACGTTTGGGAAGGGAAGTCATGTTTAAAGGGAGGACATTTAAAAAGAGAGAGCTTGGTGTATGTTTTCCCTGAGATCTCTTGTTCTTATGGGGTGCTCAATGCGTGAGCAGAATCCCGGTCTCAGAAGGCAAGAGGGGATTCAGGGACAGCCTGAAGCTGAGCTGGGAAGATGAATTCCTTCAGCCACCCCAAATACCATCTCCCTGCAGGAATCCTACATGTCAACTGGGAATCCCAGTGTGTTGAGCACAAGGTGATCTCCTTATCAGCAAAGTAAGCCTTCAGCAGCACTGCACGTACACTGTTGAGCCTTGACCAAATAGCCAGAAAGAAAAAAAAAAAGCTTCTAAAGAATTCAACAGCTCTCTCACTGCAAAGAGAACATTTTTTTTTTCCAGCATAATGATCTGGGCTATGTAAAGCTGGGGGCTAACCTAGGGTTATAAACTTGGGTTATAATTAAAGCTGCCTGATGGAACTAGCAGCATGTCCGTAAGGAGTTACCAAACAAATCACTGCCATTTTCACCCTTGCTGGCAGCCTGGAGAGAAAGGTGTCACCCAAAAAGAGTGGCAGCTCCGTGCTGACAAAGGCTTCCTTTCTCCACTGTCTGTCACCAGAAAAAAAAAAAAAAAATCATTTCTGTATTTCTGTCACTTGACCCTGCCAGTCACATTAAAAAATGAAAACCTGCCCAGGGGACGCACCCAAAGCGGGTCCTAGAAAATAAATTAGTGTTTGAGAAGAATGGCTTCAGATGCACGAGGGCAGAGCTGGCAGGAGCCACTGGCGTCGCTGGAGCGCTGCCCTCTCGCACCGGGGCTGCACTTGGCCTGTCAGGCTTGATTAATTCTTCCACTAATGCAAGGCCACAAATACACTTTGTCAAACTTTTGGGAAAAACCCAAGTGGACCAAGCGCAGGTTTCCTGTGCCGCAGCCACTGCTGAATAAACACTTGGGAGACAGAGAGGTTTGAAGCTCCAGCGTAGACCTCGGCGAGCAGGCTGAGCGGGGATTGGGCTGTTGTCTACAGCCTTGAGGGTATGGGGAATTAACTCCTCGGTCTTCCTTTGGCCATTTTGTCGAGTGCTTGACTTTTGTGGCTCAGCACACAGGGAGCAGTAGCTGCCCACCGTGCTCCAGCACGGTGTTGACTGTGCAGTGAGCGCAGCCATCTAGCGGAGATTGCACGGGAAAGCAGGGGGGTCGTCCCCAAAATGCAGACCAGATGGCACTACACTGAGCTTTTAGACCCAAATCCACCAGTACTAGACAGTTGTTGAGATGGAAGTGTCTGAGCTTCCTCACTTGGAGCCACACTGCATTTTACACTCTTACTAGGATCCATCTCATGTTTTCTGATGCAGGGAGCAGAAACCAGAACCACCCTCCCTGTGTGTTTTCAGAGTTCTATGTACCTGTGCCAGCACCATGCAGAGATGGAGCACTTTGCTATACGGGTGGGTGGGGAAGCAGTCACAGGGCAGGGTCATGTCTTAAAACAGCATCCACAGTCCCTCTTGAAAAAATCCTGGAAGGGTTCCACAATACCACACACCTTGTAATTGCTCTTACTGGCCTCCAAAACCAGAATAAAACTTGGCGCTCGGTTACATGCGAATATTCCTTATTTGCACATTTAAATAGTACCTTGCTGCTCTGCTCTGATTTAAGGCCCAGATCATGGAATCATGAAGGTTGGAAAAGACCTTTAAGATCACCAAGTCCAACCCACCCCTACTGTGCCTGTTGACTATGTCCCTCAGCGCCACAAAAGGCTGTGAATGCCAGTCCCTCTTGCTGCCTGCTAGGAGAGCCACCACTGACATCTGTGTGACTTTGTGGAGAGTCTGTGTTTAAAGAAAAAAATAAGGAGAATCCTTTCAGCCTCTCTGAGGAGGCTAATTGTAGAGCTGCAAAACGTACAGAGTAATAATACGCTGATGCTGCAGATTGCTTTAATAGGGTTGAGCTCCAGTTAAGCATTTTAATGCGCATAGTTGTAAATAAATAATGGAGGACATTGCTTCCTTAACAGCACAATAATTATTTTCAATTAAGCCTTAGTTACAAAGAAATTAGCTTTCACCTTGCTGGCTGCATCACTTGTTCTTGAGGAGCCCACCCAACACTGAGCAGGGCATGCTGCTGTTCCTCAGGGCTTCCCATTGCTGCCTCTCATTACAAGCACACTGTAACGACAACAGGAATAAAATAATGAAAACCACAGGATTACCGGATCCAAGTTTCATGGGAAAGTAAACATGCCGGGAGTCGTTCTCAGGCACCGTGTAGCCTTTCAGAAATGTGGGAACTGGGAAGCAAGTCATGCTCACCTGGGCTCTGCATGACTTCAGGGCCCTTAGAGCATTATCACAGACTGATGGCCTTGTCCTCCCCTGGGGGAAAAGAGGAACTGTATGCTCACTGCAGGAATCAAGTGAGCTTTGGCCCTCCTAATAAAACATGGCCATGTCTATAAAGGAATCAATCAAATGAATCACAACATTCTTTAGTGAGTGGTTTATACATTTCTTGGTGCCCCCCATTGCCAATCTCACTTCCCCTGAAGCAAAGCAAAGCCTTTTTATTTGAGATTGGAGATCAGACCAATGGGGTTCCTCTTGGTTTACAATGACCCAGGAGATTTCATCTGCCAAAGTGTGTGAACCACCACACCTGATGAATCCATCTGTTTTCCCAGCAGCGCTGCAAACTGCTAACACCAGCATATGGGTTCACAAAGTGGAGCTATTTGGGATGTCTCTTATTACACTGGGGATGTGCCAACACCATATTCTCTGCTTACTTCTAAAACTTGAGAGGTTTTGGTTGGGATGTGTCGATTTCCCCTCTAAAGCACCATGATGGGTGGATGATTGGACTGGATGATCATAGTGTTTTTTTCCAACCTTACTGACAGTCATTCCAAGAGATCTGCTGTAGGACAGGGTACTGCTTTGAAAAGGGGCTTGCCAAGAGATGGGGGAGCACTCCCTCTGCCTCCAGTATTACAAATTCAGACAGAAAATTGGGTATAACATTAAGAGATATGACTACTTTCTGCAGGGTAATGCGTCTGCAGCAAATGGGAATCAGTTTTTTCCGTCCTCATCAGAAGGTGCTGCACGGAAATCAATCGATGTTGCTAGGAGGGGCTGGTTGGATGGATGGTTTTAATCAAAAGTGTATTTAAATTAAGACTTAAAAGAAAACCGAGCTTTTAATCACTAAGCCATTACTAAGTGTCCCTAATGCTTGCTGCAGAATGTCCTAATTACCGGAATACAGAAGTAAAAATGGAATATAGTATCATAATCACGCAGTGCCCTGAAAATGAGTCTTTTTGTGAAGCACATGTAAAACTGAATTGAGCATCTGGAATAGCACAGGCATCTGCAGAATGGGGAACACACTGGACATGGGACCATGCAGCATTTAGCCTGAGTTAAAATAACTGAAAAACAGGCAAAAATTGGCCAATCTCGCATTGAGCCTTGCTGCTACAGGGTCAAATAATGGAGCGGTTTAAAGCAGTTTCAGACTGAATGAACACACCTTCCTCTGAAGGTTGCCTGCAAACTCCTTTGTAGGAAAAAAAAATAAAATGATAACCTTAATCTTTAAAGTAGTTTGAATTATTTCCTCTCAAGCCTTTCCCTAAACAGATTAAGTCCCTATTTGAAATGGAAGTAGATGTTTACTCTTGTAAATAAGCATTTTCTCTTGTATCTAACAGTAAACAGATTAAAGGATTACTCTAAAGACCTTCCAGAATTTTAGTATCGCGTCCATGAAATCTGTGCTTGATACGTCCACCCCCAGCACAGCTGCATACTGGGCGAAAGGTTATTTTCTCCAATCAAGTACATCCCAAATAGGGAGATTTAAGGCCTTCAGCGCTGAAAGACTTCGTTCTTATCTGCCCTATCGCCACTTTGCAGGGAAGCATACACAGCCTGGAGCACAAATGAGAATCAGACACGAAGACTTTATTTTAAAAAGTCACAGTATGGGAAGAATTTACTCAATTTCTAATAATATATAGAACATACAATAAAGCAGACCAATATATTTCATCCCCTGTCAAGAAAGTTTTGTCACTTGGTAATTTGTTTTAATATATTAGTTTCTAAATATAAGAGCAGTCAATTGATGCATTATTAATGTGATGCGTACGTGTATAAATATTCTTTTAACTTCCAGGATGGTTGATATTAATGTTGTGGCATATGAAAGCATGAGGTACTTCTAACACTCGGTCCTCAGGCAGGAGCCGTGCCGCTTGCACCGAGGCCCATTTATAACTCCTCCTGCCGGGGAATGAAAGGGCTTTGATGTAAAGTGTTGGTTAGCTGCTCTTGGAATGGAGAGCCAGAACTCTCCCCCGTTATTTCTGGTGGCAAAATGCTTATATTGAGAGCAAACATTGTTGAGTTGCTTGAATAGTAATGTTTACAGAGGAAAATGCCGGTGTCCAAAATTATCTCTCCAGTTCTGCTGGGAAGAGTGGTCATCAGCCGGTGGTTTTATCCCATTATATTAAGATCGTCATGATTCACACTAGCTTTTCCTGTCACACCAAGCTTCCTTCTGAGTTAAGGGAGACACAAGGCAGCCTGAATCAGAGCCTGCTAGATGGGATTGCTGCAGCCAAGAGCATTTTGGAGGGGCTGAGATACCCTGTGGCACACTTGGCTCCTGAGAGCTACTGAATCTCAGGGACAAGGAGTATTTTCATGTTAACAACACTGGGTATTCCAGGGGATGTCAGGACAACTTCAGATTTATCAGCAGAATATGTGATATTGAATAGCAGTACTGATTTGATGTCATATTTTCAGACACAAAGCAGTCTGGATCACTTAGATCTGACCAGTGGAAGTCAAACACAATTTGGTGCCTTTCACGGTCCTATGCCGTCCTTCACTGCACTGATTTTAGCTAACAGACACACACAAAAAGGGGTCCAATGCGTGTAAGCAGTGTTCAAGGGAAATCTCATAAGTACACAAAACAGGAGAGTTGCTCCAAAAGTAATGCCTCTTATTTTATTATGTTGCCCCTTAACGTCAGAGGCAACATCAGAGTTGATGCTATGGCAGTAGAGGTTGAAGCTTTCCACTCCTTTCCATCTTGTTGCTGTGTGACAGACAGCAGCAGAGGGGCACTCTGACAGAGTGGTGCCTGACCTGGAAGTGTGGATGAAGCATAGGTGTGTCACTGAAATCCTCCATGTGGAAACAATTGAACCCAATGACATTCATTGACACTTGCTGAATGTTTATGGAGACCAAACTGTGGTTGTGAGCATGGTGAGGAGTGGGTGGTGTGGAATGTGTGGAATACATGCCATATTCTGGATGACTATGCACAGATGTCACATCCATATGCAAGTTGTCAGGATTTACTGACCCAAGTGTGCAGTTGAACGTGACAGCTTCCTGAATTGCACTGTTACCAGTGATGAGATGTGATGTCACCAGTATAAGCTGACGTCATCTAGTGGTGACATGTGAATTTGCCATCGAAGAAAAAGCTCAAGATATAGCCCTCAGTGGGCAACATGGTGTATTCTCTTTTGGGATAGGAATGAGGTGATCCTTTGGGATTTTCTGGAGCCGACAAGCCGTAAACTCTGACTGCTACATTGCATCACTGGCTAAGCTGAAGGCTCAAAATTCCAGAGTCAGGACAGCAAAAAAGATAGCCTCTCTCCTGCAACACAGCAAAGCCAGGCCTCATACCAGTTTGAAGACTGTAGAGCACACTGTCAGCCTTGGCTGGACTGTCCTATCACACCCACCATTAGATTTGGTGATTTCAGACTTCCAAATGTTTGAGCCAATGAAAGATGGACTGTGTGGGCAACAATTTCCTAGCAATGGCACCATCACAGCAGCTGTGGAACAGTGGGTTGTTCTCCACTGGTGCAGATTTGCACAAACATGGCATGCAGATTCTTGTTCATTCCTGGCAAAAATGCACAGCTAGTGGTAGTGAGTACGCTGGGAAATAGTGTCCTGTAAATGAGAATTTGCTCTAGCAAATGGTATCATTGTGCACTTTGCATCTGTTGCAGTTTCCACAGAAATAAACGGGAGGAGTGACTACGCAAAACAAGCAGACACGTGGCAAATTCCCTGTTCAGCAGGGTTAAGGCCATTAAATAGTTGTCATTTGAAGTAGGGTAGGAATAAATCTAATTCTAGCAATTGAGCCAGTTGTAAGCAATAGTTAAAGCCAACTGCTGGAAATTCATAAAAACTGAGTCCTGTCAAGTCAACCCAGCATCTGCTTTCAAGGTGATGACAGGAATGGTCGACAAGAAAAGCAGATGGGGATAATGGACTTCCATTTCAATGGTTGGACTAGATAATCTCAGAGGTCTTTTCCAAGCCTAATGATGCTATGTTTCTATGATTATGCTCCCCATCCAAAGGTGTTAGGGTTCCACCAAGCTTGCCCCCAGCAGTTCCTGAAGGCCACAGCATCTGCAGCCTATTCTTCCATCACCCCTCCTCTCTATGCCCCAAGACCACACGCCACAAAGCCACAGGAATAAACTAATCTTCAGCTGAGTGAACAAATCAGAACAACAACAAATGAAACCTCAGGCACATCCCAAGTTATTTTGGATCAACCAGAAGTGCAATACTCAGCAATGAGTTTTCTTTGGAAGAAAATAGAAAAAAGAAAAAGAAAAGGGAGTGGCAGAGGTGGTGGCAAGGAGCAGTGCTGAAGTTTGAATCAAATACCTTGTTTCACCAAAAACGAATGAAGATCAATCACATTTCAAAACATATTTCAACATATTTAAAAAAGTATCCCCACTCCCAAGAAAAACAAACTATCAAACAACACCAGAAAGAACTCTAACAATTTGAATTTGCCTTCCTCATTTTCCCCTCCTTGCCAGCTGAATCCAACCCAAATTAATGAATAGTTGTGGTCAGCTGAAAGCTTCATTTCTCCAACAAATAGTCGACTCACCCAGCAAGTTGTGCCCACCTCTGTTTTGCCAGGGTCTGCAGTGATTTCCCCTAAAAACTTCAGAACTTCCTTCTATTGGGGAATGTTTGTGTTTTCCTTTGGATACAGAGGGTTTGGATGGCTGTTCCAGACAGTGAAATCAACAGCTCAGCATCATGCCTGGGGACGTTTCTGCTTGAAGACAGCCAAGCTGCCTCAGTCCTTTCCATTCTTTATTAGTTTTAGATGATTTAAAACAAACAACAACAACAAAACCCTATATTTTTCTCAGGTAATACATTAAAACATGAAATACTTATAACTGTATCCAAAGGGAAGGAAATGCAATAAAATAAATGTGCAACACGCCTGATAAGTTGTGAGTATTATCTCCTCCATTAGAAACACCAGCTCATTTTAAATGCCAAGATTTTTCCAGGTGAAGCTGTGACAGGCACAAATAGTGAAAGGATATTTCTGTAGCGTGTGAATTAATTTCATGGTTTAAAAAATAAAATTGAAAAAAATAATACAGGCATACACACACATATATATAAAGTTTTACAGTGCACATTACCTGACCTGAAAATAATAAGCTTTTAAGTGTAGTTGGAAGCAGTCACTAAAGCCATGGCAGACACGATTTTTATTAGAATTTAGATAAAAAGATTTAATGTTTTTTAATCTATGAGACCACTGGAGGTTAAACTCACCATCTGAAGTTCGTTTGTGTTTTTCATATACTTTTTTTTTCTTTTTTTCCTTAAACAGATCCGCTCATTTAAAATAATAAAAAAAAAAAAAAAAAAGAAAAGAAAAAAAAGAAGCGGTCATCAGAGCCCACTCAATAAAGTATTTGGTTTGCCTTCGTTTGGCTTAGAGAAGAGGCCTGTAAAGAAACAGGAGCTGCACTATGTTATAAACATCTTCTGAACATTAAAAGGCTGTTTTCTCCCCCTGGATGTAAGCAAAGGCTCTCCCTGAAGGCTGCTGCTCAGGAGTTTTTCGCGGCTTTGCGTCCCAAAAGTATTTTACAAGGCTGACAGCCGCAGACCGCCTTATTACAGCAGAGATGAAATGATGGTAACTGAAATTCCTTCATCCATAAATTCCCCTTGCCATAGATATTTCCACATTCATTAGGAGGGAATAAGGAGCAGGTGGGCGGTGCTCACGGAGGCTTTTCCTGCCTTTTTGATGAACTGAGGCTGAAGGGGTAAAAAACCAGTGAGGCCCTATTTGGAAGGTTGGGATTCAGATGCTCTGCCTCCTCAAGCAGTGCGCAGTATCAAAGCGGGCGGTAATTTATAGGGTATATAGCACAGGACCTTATTAAAGCCCCCAGGCAGGTCGGCGCGCCGGGCAGGAGCGGGCCAGCTCCGGGCAACGTAAATCAGCAGCAAAGAGACCCTAAATTTATGCTGGCAAGGCCAGGGTTTGGGTCCTGCAGGCTCGTATATCAGCAGGGCTCAGTGCAGGGCTCAAGAGGGAGGAGATGGAGACTGATGTTGGGGTGAATCTCCTCATCCCATGCCTTAGATGCCAGGTATAGCCCAAATGCCCAGGGACAGAATGGGATAACATCATCCTATACCCCCATCCTCAGTGACTGTGCACATCTGGCCATTTTAAGTTCTTCCGAGAGCAGGAGGAGAAGTGCTAAGTTCCCCTGAAATTACGATTTTTCACTGGAATCCGGTCTTAGTATTTAAAAAACTAAGTACAGAAATCCTGGACAGGGGATTAAAAAATAAAAAGAGACTATCCTCACGGGTTTCAACCCAGTTCCTAACCCAAAGAGTCTCAGATATGTTTGGATGAGTTTCAGAAAAGCATCCCAACTTTTGGACACAGATCCGAACCAAACTTGAAAAGATTTTGAGGTTAGAACATTAGTTTGCACACAGCTCTTTGCTGCCCTTGTGCTGCTTCCCCGGGTGTGACAGAGGAGTGCTCTGTCCTGAGCGGAATCCTGAATCAAAAAATTGTAAAGCAAACAAACAGACCCCCCGAGGAATACATAGTGCAACCGTAAAAGAAACAGGTACTCAGTTCCAAAACCAGATGGCAAATTCGAAGCTTGTCTTAACATGCCAAGATACAGCATGCTACAAAGAGTTCAAACGGAGCATTGCAGATAAAACAAGTACTGATTAAATCACATACTGTCCATATTTCAATCAAAAGTTTGAAATTCATCCATGACTAGGCAACCAGACAGACTAAAATCAAGCTGAAGAAGTGGAATGCAGAAAATCTAGGTATTTTTTTCACGGCTCTTTTAACTTTAGCAGGATCAAGCCGTGCATTGTTAATGAAACTGCATCTCCATCTCTCGCTTTAAAATCTCAACTCAACTCCAGCACAACAGAGATATGTTTTCAGAAAAGCACAGTTAATTTGCAATTATCTGCCTTCTATATTGCAAAGATGATGATTCACAAAGGCTTGGGAGGCTGCAGAGAAATAAGATGATTGTTAGAACCATAGGATTACAGAAGGAATTGGGTTGGAACAGACAACAAAACTCAGCCTCAACTCCTGCCGTGGGCTGGCTGCCCCTCACCAGCTCAGGCTGCCCAGGGACCCATCCAACCTGGCCTTGGGCATATCCAGGGATGAGACACCCACAGCTCCCCTATCATTAGCATTGTCAGTGCTAATGACTGCTAATGAACCCTCTATTCTTTCAGCTACTTCAGTGAGACAGGGATTTAGAGCTAAACCATCTTCTTCTGGACAGAACTTGCTGACATTGGGTGTTCCTACAAGGAGCAAGCTGAGTTTTCACTTTCATGTTGGCTTTGTCAATGCCAGTGCATTGACCTGCTGCTGTTGATCCTCCTGGTTGATGCAAATGGATCCTGTTGACAGCAGCATGGCACCATGAGGGCAGCAAACGGAACTACCTTGTAATTGAGTACAAAAACATAGGTATTTTTTGTTTGTTTTGTAACTTCCTGGACTCAGCAGACCAAATCTCCACCTCTGAAGCCCCAATGCAGGTGAGATGAAAAGCTGCACAGCTGTCTTTTTTATTTTTTCCCCACTCCTTAAACAATATAAAAAGTAATAAAAGCATATCTGAGACCAGCTCAAACTGTGTTTTAGAAAATGTGCAACAGAAGGCACTGATGAAAAATATAAGCTTACTTAGGGTGGTTTTGTTTTGTTTATTAAGATGTCTGTAAATAATCCAGTGATGTGTATTACAGCTGACATTTCCCACCTTTGAATTTCATCCTGCTGTGATTTGAAAAGGCATAGATATCGAACATCTAAATTGGGGTTTTAAGTGGAACCTAGCTAAGCTCTCTGGAATTGCTCCTGCTCATCCATGGAGGTACAGAAACCTTGCAGCAGGCTGGCTGCTGGTTTCAGGTAACGAAAAAAGGGGCTGTTATGGAGCCTTGTTGCATGCACAGCTTTGTGAATGACAAATAACCACTGCTCATCCCTGCAGATCTCCCTGATCAGCATGGCAATGCTGTTGGGCCTCATGGCAGGATCCCAGCAAGGTGTTGGTAGTAAATGAGGAACAGGAATGCAGGGGGTGACAAGGATGGGACAGGGGTACAGCAGAGAGGAGAAGGATACAGTCACTGTGTTCATGCTGGAGACAGCCTGGCTGGCTGCCCTCCACCAGCTCAGGCTGCCCAGGGCCCATCCAACCTGGCCTTGGGCATCTCCAGGGATGGGGCACCCATAGCTCTCTGAACAGCAGTACCAGGGCCTCACTTCCTCTGAGTAAAGACTTTCTTCTTAACATCTAACCCAAACCTGCCTGCTTTTAGTTCAAAGCCATTTCCCCTTGTCCTGTATTTGGTGTGCAGCACTTTATGGTACAAACTGACATGGTGTTAATGTGCTTTCACTTGTTTCCTTCTGGAAGCTAAACTAAAATGAATTTTAAGAGCTGGGGCAAGGCTCGGGTTTTAAAGACTATACAGACTTAGAGCAGAGATTAGGTGTATATAAATTTTAAAATATTGATAGATTTGGTAGCTCTGAACATTCAGCCTTCAACTTAATGGGAAGCATAAAGAAAATATAAAATCCTCATGTTAATAAAAGGTGACAAGGGTGATAGTTATTTTTATCAACACAAGATTGTTTCAAATAGATAAGTATACCCAGTGAAGGCAAGAGAACTAACAGCCCTATGCTACCAACACTGTGACAAACAAAAAGGATGTGAAGTTCTCCCATTTTTTATTCTTTTTTTTTCCCCAAATCCCCTTCCCAAGCAAGTGGCTGTAGCGTGTCTGAGTGCACACCGCGTGGCGGGGAGTATCGGGTTCCCGCAATGTGCTTTCACTTAGCGGCTGCACAGATAACGTGATGGATGGGGCTGGGCTCCACATGGTGCTCAGCTCCCTCTTGCTGCCTCTCGCTTCCCCCTGCTTCCTGCCAGGGACGTGCAGGACAGCGGAGGGGCTGTGGAATCTGTGCTGCTTGTCAATTAACAGCACAGGATTAATTCCTACATCTCTCTCAGCACGGGATGGGTGGAAGGAGATCTCAGATAAGGGGAACCGTGCCTTGAAACAGCACATTCTCTGCTAAATGCAACTACTACCCCAAGTTCTCTGCCAGGATAAATTCAGGATGAAAAAGCCGAGAGAAGAAGAAACCTTTCGTGGCAAACATTTCGACCACCAACACCATCTTATAACTACCAGATCTAGGTTGTACAAGGTGCCCGTTGGTTTTGCTCCTCCTTCTGATGTCCCACTAGTGCTTATCAGTAACCAGCGCTGAATCTGAGTGGTGGCAGCACATCTCCAAGGATCACTTAAATAAAATTGAAGAGAAAGGAAATTCAGCTCAAAATCTCAACCCAAGCAAACCATCAGCATCTTCCAGACCCTCTCTGGAAGAACTGGATCATAAAGTAGCTCACCCGAGGTGCTCTGCCAAGCAGAAACATCCAGCACTGTGAGTCAAGCTCGAGGCATCTGGGGAGCCGACTTCAGAGTCCTGATACATGAAAGGTTCTTTTTCAATCCCCAGTGCTTTTTGAGGCTCATCGGCCCACAGAGATGATGTTTTTGAGTTTTTCCCTGCAGTCACAAGGGCTAGAAACATGGTGTTTTTAAAAATGAAAACCAAAAGTCTCATAAGGTCCCATGCTTCCAGGAAATTGAGCTTTCATAAACACACTGTGACCTTGTGGGCCCTTTCTCTCCCATCACTCATGCCTTAAAAACATAGAGAGGCCAGATTCGTGCTAAATGTGCATTTCTAACCTGTCCTGCAGCAGTCACAACAATGTTGCCTACTGTCACACCTTCAGGACTGCATCCCATTTGCTGTCATGACATGGTCTTACATCTCTATCCACCACAATTACCACAGTGTGCTGTATTGCCACCATACAAAAAAGAGGCATCAAGACCTTTCCTTTCCCTTTAGAGAAGCAGAAATGTTTTCATTTTCCTTTATTCTACTATTATTCTAACGGGAGTAAAGGAGACAGAGAGATGGAAGAAAAGTCTATGAATCAAAAAGAAACCCAAGAAACACATGTGGTATCTAATGAAATATAAAAATCCCATAAAAATGGAACTAGGAGAAAACGCTTCTATTTCAGTTGCTTTAAAAAATAATCAAGAACAAATTCCAAATGTGTTGAAAAATGTTTTTCTTATTTTACTCTTCGTGGAAATAGAACTCTTTTCTATGTGCGTCCACTTATCTGTGTTTGAAACTGTCAAATGCACACGTCATCTTGTATGCAGACATCATCCCTGTTTGTTTTTTTGTTGTAGTTTTTTTTTTAATCAAAATGCCCTTTTCATTTAGTTCTGTTCCTTGAGACACATTTTGGAAGCAAGTCATATCCAAGTTTCAGATCACACCTGAGCGATAGAGTTCAGGGGACAACTGGAGAAATTACTCCAAGACTTGAGTTAAAAACAGAGGGACATTGAGGGGGTGTAAGCTGTTTCACTTATCAAAGGGAAGATCAGAAAGTGATTTAATTATGGTGTACAAATACCTTTGTGGAGTATAGAATGCTGCATGCTTCAAGGTTTGTAATTTTTTTACATCATGAAAGAAAAGGAACGAAAATAATGGGTGAAGGCCAAAGCCAGAAAAACCCCAAAGTGGAACAAAGCACGTGGTGCTGCAGCAGCAGGGGTGGCCAGGAGAAGTGGTGCCCTTCGCAGCACTTGAAGCCTTGATAACAAGGTCAATTAAAGCAGATCATCCCAACGTTACCCAAACACAAGCTACTCCTTCATTTATTTATTTACTTCATGAGAGAAGCTGCAGGAGAAATTCAACAGGCTAGGTTATACTGGATAAAAGCCTAGAAAATTTAATGACCCTTCCTGGCCTGAAGAGCTTATGAATCTACTTAAAATGTGATTCCTCATTTGATTTAAATAAATCCCATTTACAGTACAGTTCAAAAATATTCTGGCCTTTGGTAACTCGTTGTGCTGCCAACCCCTAAACTCACCTGCCCTAATGTGTCTTTACTATTTGGCAAAATGTTTTTCTTAGCTGTGCTTGCCTATATATTTGTTTCCAAAAAAGCTTGACAAAGCTTTCTCATTGTATTTCAAAAAGAAAAATGTTCTCTCTACATCTGGAAATACTAAAAAAGTGCTTTCTTACAGTATTTTTTCTACTATGTATGGACAAGGTCCTGACCCTTATTATTGGAGCTCGAATCCAGATGGGACTCTGTACGGTTCTAATCATTTGAGGGGATTCCCTTTTGAAGCCTTGTACATCTTTGGAGACGTTGGGGCTTTCAAGAAGTTACCATTTGTGGGAGGTCTGTTGGGAAGGTTTTAAATAGTTTGGGAACTTCCTTCTTTTCAAAGGAGACATACGTGTGTGCCTGAAGCACAAGGATTCCCCAGGCGACATACCCACAATTTACACTCTTTAAAAAAAAACAACCAAACAAACAGATAATTCTTCTCATTTTAATCCTCTCTTCTCCCAGACAGATATTTTCTTCTGTTAGGTTCTCAGAAACACAGTTATATATAAATAAGTACCAGTTAGGATTCAAACAGTAATCTAAAACCAGGAGCAGCAATTGCAGAGAATATAGCTGAAGTTTGTCAAGATTATTTTGATGGAATGTTTTCCATTAGTGACTGCCATTCCATTAAAAAATGAAACCTTCTAGAATGGCCCGACTTTGAAAAGTGGGTTGTAAAACATTGAGACAAAGAGCACGTATCAGAGTGGGACGCTCTCTGTTGAAACCATTTTGAAACAGCTAAATACAAATAAGGCCAAAGAGAAAAAGTAAAACATTCACTTTTTGTCTAAACAATGCTCTGACTGATCCAAGATCAGCTTTACAATGTCACTTGGTGAGGGGAAGAAATCCGCTGTTTTCTGACTGAGCATGAAAACAACATGTGAAATGTAAAGATTTCTTCTGGAGCGGAAATCCAAGTTCCGGCTGCTTCAGAGCACAGCGATGCTGTTAGCACAGAGATTCACTCAGAAATGGTTTTGCCATGTGCATTGCACATGGATGCATTTTGCAGCTGATTATAGCCCGTGCCGCATTTAAGAGACCAACAGTAAAAAGAATGAAAAGGAAACTTTCAAATCTACATAATTGCACTTAAGAATACAGCACTGTCCACTTTTCACATAGACTGAAGACAAAATAGTCTAAAACTTTAAGAGCTCACAAAAAAAAATCTGTAGAGCTTGAAGAATTGGTAGAATGGCAGGGGCCATTTCAATACCTGTACCAAAAGGAAAATGGCCTGGAATCATTGGGGCTGGCTCAACCCCACCTTGGCCAAACTCCTGGTACTAGGTATGTCAGTACGCAGACCCAGCCAGGGAGTGGTGTTTTAAGGCCATTATTCCCTCTTTCATTTTTTTTTTATTTTTTAGTATGCATTTGGGAAGGGAAGCATCTGGCAGAAGAACTGGTCTGCGGAATCATTCAATCATAGATTCACTGAGGTTTGAAAAGACCACTAAGTTCATCTAGTCCAACCGTAAGAACCAGACCCAAGGACTGCAATCTACATTGCTTCTGATTGAAAGCAAATCAAACCACCAAATGAAGGTGGGTGGTTTTGCAAGCATCACTTGGAGCCTTGTCCCAAGACATGAGGCAGAGATGTAGAGTTTCATTCAGCTTTGGGTTCCTGATGTAGGGCAGGTGCAGACTGATTGCACAGGGATGAGAGGAAGCGAAGAATAGACTGAGCCCCTAAAACCCTGATATGATGGGTGAAGGAAATGAGAGCTTGTTTCAGAGCAGCCCATATGTAAGCATGGTGATAAACATTAGATTTGCAAATGGCAGATGCAAACAGAAAGGCAACCATTCGACACTGGGTCCATAGCTGATAGGATAAGACTGCAGGCTAAGGAAGGAGAAGCATTGGAAGAGGTAGGCTGGGGAAGGTGGTGAGCTTCCACTGGCAACTGAGAAGGAGATGGGACCTGGAGAGCAACAGGATGTTGGGAACAGCAAGAAGGAACCGAGTTGGAGGGGAGAGTGGGGTACGACCCCACTAAGCCCCAGTGATCCTATCCTTAGAGTCCTGATCCCTTGAGATGGCTTCCAGACCCTTTCCTCAGAATGTGGCTGACTTTACCCAAACTCCTAAATCCAGGAACAGCTCATCCTAGATGAGTGTCCCAGTCATCTAGGTTGGCAGATCTGATGAATCTCCCACAGGCTGATTTTGAGCTACAATTAAACTTCCATTAGATAAAATCTAAGTAAAAAATCAGAGGTAAAATTAAGAGAACAGGACACAGGAAACAAGAACGCAGTCCTTTGTCCCCATAATACGTGCTCAACCAGAAGGAACAAACACGTACTCTTGAACTATTACAGAGAGCAGCACATCATTACTTGAATAAAGATGAAAAAATGCACTGGAATGTGTATGGGCAGCAGACGGACTGACATTGTCCCAAAGTCACAGCGCATTGAGGTGGTTCAGACTCACCTTTCTGTGCTCTGTTCTCAGACTGAACTAAGGAATATTTTGCGTTCCAAAGGCCCAGAGCAAAACAAACAAACAAACAAACAAAAAACGGGGTGTGTGTCGACAAGAAATTTCAGATGTTTCAATACCCACATACACCCCCACACACCAATTTCCTAAATTAAAAACAGCTGAACCTAATTTTTTTTTTCTTTCAAATTTGGTGGAAAAAACATTCTCCCCAGCCAAGCCCATATGTGCCAATTTTCAACTCAGAAGGAATTTTTGGATGCTGGAGACAAGGATTGGAACTCAAGATTTATAATAGAAGTGCCATCTCAGAAGTATCTGAGCTGGGCTGGCACGGCACAGTAACTCAAGTGCACTTATCCCCGTGACCACAATTGGAACCACGTTGAAGCATGGCCTTGGGAGGTCTGTGACACCATCCCAGCCAGAGGGTGCTAGAAATGGAAAGGCAGCTCTCAAATTTCAGGATGGCCTCTTGCAGCTGTGCCCATGGGCTTGTGCAGAGCCGGGGACTTGTGTGCCACCCCATGGCCTTTGCTGCACACTGTGTGGCTAACATGAAACCCATGCAGAAGTCACCTCCAACTTTTCTTCTTTTTTTTTGGGCTCTGGTATCTACAGCCTCTTGCTGCTAGCTCTTTACACAAGAATTTCATTTCCTCATGTGCTGTTATCTCTGGGATTGGAAACACAGAACTGTTTCCCTATTTAGGATAGTATTCACAGGAGTTTCTCTGAGCAATTGTGGATATCATCCATCTGTTCCCACCTGGTAGGTAGTACTGTTTGAGATGCCAGTGATAATACTTTACAAGTCTCCTCCTGATTATCCCCCAGTTAATCAGTTGCTAGCTGTGTAGACTGCTAGATTGAGCACTGACATCCATAGGCCAATTGACTCCATTGGCTGCCATCCATTCAGAATATTCAAGAATATTGGAATAGTGGAATAGGCTGCCCAGGAGAAGGTGTGGATTCTCCATCCCTGGAAGTGCCCAAGGCCAGGTTGGGTGGTGTCCTGGGCAGCCTGAGTTGGTGGGGGGCAACCAGCCCACAGCAGGGGTTTGGAACTGGATCAACTTTAAGTTCTCTTCCAAACTAAGACATTCTATGATTCTAGGATTCTAAGATACGGGTGTCTAGAATTGGACATTGAAACTGTAGAGGTAAATAATCATGTAACTGCTGAATCTGCACAGGAATAGTTTTTGAATATAGTGTTGATTTTCCTACTCCATTAAAAAAAAATAATGCTTCATTTAGCATTTGTATTTGTGGTTGTTTTGATCATAAGTCTGTTACATGTGCTGCACACTTTGCAAAGATGTCTGGGCTTTGAGAAATATAAGGGTCCATTGGAGAGACCTGGCAAAGTGCACCAAGAATGGTCATAAGAAAACATGGTCCCCAAGGCAGGAATGAGCAAATGAGATTGTTCAACATGGAAAAGACTGAGATGAGCCAGTATCTGCTACATGGCAATGAGGGGCAGATGGTCTCCAACAACCCTTGCAGTCACTGTCCTCAGCGATGTCAGGGCACGTGTCCTCCTGCTTGGGAAGCTGATTTCTGGAATGTTTGGATAACTGCACACCAAAAAGAAGAAAAAAAAAGAAAAAACAAAAAACAAAAAACTCCACCATTTCTCTGCCTTGGCAGCAATTCACAAACCTAAACACAAACAGCTGGATCCCATTTCTCCTGCCTCGGAAGATGAGAGCGGCAAGGTAGAAAGATTGATTGACATTAAAGTTTAGATTAAATGAGTCATTTAAATCGATAAGGAATCAGCCTGAGTTGAATTAAGTCACTTATAGCTGATTGAAGTGTGCTCCAGGAATATTCATCTATCCTGATTTATGAACTTGCCTTCAGACCAGCAAGTATCACTGTGCCTGGATGAGGAATTGGGATCATCAAAGCACTGAGACTTTCACCAAGCCACAAAATTTGGGTTTGTAAAGCCACAAGGAGAGGACTGTGCGCAGACAGACAAATTAGTAGCCACCCATCCTGACCAGTTAATTTTAATGATTTCTGGGGCGATAAAGGATAGTTAGAGCATTACAGACTGCCTTCTGTCTAATGCAGTTGGCAGTCTGCAAGTCCACCAGCATATTAACTAGAGGTTGAAAAAAAAAAAAAAGTTTGAGAGAAAAAGCCTCTATCCATTTTCACACCCATTCCCAAGGCTATATTCTCAGGTGTTGCTCCTGCTGGTCCCTCCTGTCCCTTACTATGATCTGAGAGCTTCCCTGAGACCAGGGTGGAGCTGAGAGAATGGGAAGGAACCTCAGGGTTGTGGGAGACAGAGCATCTCAAATCCAAAAGGAGTGTGTAAGGGACCCCATGTGGAAAACAGAGATTTGGTCCTTGAATCATTGAACCACCTGAACTCAAGCTGCTTTTTGCACTACAATTCTGCAAACTCCTGGAAAAGTCTTCTCTTCTATACAGCAGGTCTCTGGTCCATCAGGATTTCCCCTCAACTCCTTAGCAAACCATGGATATGAGAAAAATGCAATGCAGTGTGAAACAACTATAGGAGAGATGCATTAGGACAACTGCAGAGATAGCTGCTGAGGACAGGCACAGAATCCAGGGCTGGGAAATACACAAACTTGCCTTTGAACCCCAAGTCACTGAGTTTTTCAGCAGGGATTCCCGTCTCCCATACCCAGTGCCTTCCCCATGCCTCAGAGTTTGGGAATCTACCGATGTGTACTGCTCATTCCCAAACGCTTTCTCTACATTTCCAGGCATCGTCTACGCACAGATTAGCCCTGGGACCATATGTCTGAAACATTTCATCGCACCGGCACAGCTGAAAGTAGTTGGCGTTTCCTATGATCTACCTTTGGCTGTGGAGTTGTATCATGCCAGGGAACATATGTCTGGTGTTTGCCGGAGTGCGGCGATAAAATGAAACATGCTGCCTGCTATTTACTTGCCTGCTTAGCCTAGGAGTGTTGCAGATTGACTGCTGCCACTGCTTTTCACGCTAATTCATCACCATTGTGCTAGTGGTGTGGGTGGAAGGATGGCAAACATCCTCCCGGCGTCAGGGCTGGGTGCTGCCAGCACCATGATCCCAGTCCTGGGAAGCAGCAGAGAGCAAGGCTGGGGGGCCTTGTGATGAGGGTGGATGTTGGTAGGAAGCGATTAATGGAGCAGTTTGTGAATCTGTTGGCCGAATGGTATGCACATGTGGATTCTTTAATTACTGTCAGCTTTAAGGGTAAAAAGTCCCTCAAAAAGGAAAAGCCTCCTGTTTGAAGGGGCTATAGGATAGAGGTGCACACAACGGCAACATGCACATGTCAGAGAGGTGCTAATAGGGATTATTGAGGCAATGGGAGCAGTAAGAGGGAAGGAAGCCTGCTGTGCCAGAAGCTGACAGGGTGTGGGTGAGCCTGGACTCATCTGTGTTCAGACTTCCAGACTGTCAGAAAAGCCCAAGCTGGCTCCCAGAACACAGAACCTAGGAGGCACCTAAGACTTGCTGCCCGACAAAGTCCTGACAATGCTAGGATCACTCAAGACTTTGAAACAGGAAGAAGATGTAAAGCGAGGCTGCAAACTGTGTAGGAAGGTACTGACCATTACTCATTGCAGCCTGCAGGCCAGCTCCAGCCCACAGGACCTTGTCCTCAGATGAGCTCTTACATCAACATCATGTCCTCCAACTCCTTATTCGCCTGGTTTTGCTTTATTTTTACAAGTTGTCCAGCTACCATGTAAACTCTTGCAGCAAGATTTAATGCCAAGCTATCATAAGCAGCATAGGAGTTAAAACTAGATGATCTCTGCAGGTCCTTCCAACCTAAGTCATTCTTTGATTCTATGATCAAAGATATCACCAGCCTTAGAGTCTCAACCCACAGATGAGAACCCTGTCAGCAGTGGTGTTCTCTTCTGCCTCGTGGTGCTCACCATCCCACCCACTGCCCTTATGGCCAGTCTGCACAGAAGGCTAATGAGAATATCTCGTCTTTCCCCCTGGTTGCAGTGTCCATCTCTTGGAAAGAGGGAAAATCTGTTAACTTTCTCGACCACACAAGTCAAAATGGTGCCGGCAAATAACTCTGCGTGCCCTCTGACTTCATTTTAACAGCTCTCCAAGGAAATGAGGTCAGGAGTTCACCAATGGCAGGAAAGACCTACTGGTGACTTGGGTTATCCCAAACATTTACTGTACCGCTCCTAATTTATAAAAAACCTACAACAGGTTGAGCCTTTCCCCCTCTGAGGTGGATGAGTTTTCCATATGGCTTATATTTTGAGTTGCTAGCACTGTCCTCTTCTCGCTGCAAACATGTGTTACAGGACTGCCCTATGGTCCTGCCTTATGATAATTATTTTAACGGCTGTTTGGAAACATTGCAGCATTACACTGAGAAACTTCCTCATCAGCACAGTTGGTTAAACAAAAATTGATCCCCAGTCAATCAAATGCATCTAATAAGTTGTAGATAAATACATGATTTCATCACCTACAGTACGCTGACCCAAAGGAAAGGGAGTGATCTCACTCGGTGTGTTGATGTCTCCCAGTAATAAATGGGTTCTTCGTACCATCATGCTAAGCAATAAATGATCTCACAAGACGTGCTGCTATAATAAACTAAAACAATAAGAATGTGCAGGAAGGAAAATACTGCCCGTGGTGAGCTCTACTGCCCCAAAACATGTCTTAGCTGTTACAGACATAAATTAGCCATAATAAATCTTATTGGTTGTTTCTTTAATGACATATATCTCCTGCCAAAATGGTACATTCTTGAAAGGACTGTACAAGTAGATTAAATGGTTTCTGTCCTTGGGAATGTGGAAGCTTGTATTTGTTTTTGTTAAAAGACTTTTAAATATCCTCACATTATACGTCAAACAGATGTCCAGGGTAAATTCTCCTGACCCATTTGAACGTGTTTTTTTTTTTTTTTTTAAGCTGGAATTAAAGTCCAGTTTCTGCAGCTTGTATATAGTGAGATTTGCAGGCTAGCACCTGACAAAACTCTGAGACTGTAATGCTAAGGTTTAATGGCTGTATGGTGTGACTTTTAATGGCAATACTGAGGAAACTAAGATAAATTAAAACCTAATTGGGAACGTTAACAGCTTTACCAGTCTACACATATGGACCCCAGGAGAACCCTTTGAAAGATGTTACAGTTAGCTCCCATTGCAGGGCTTTCAGCCTTGCTCGATGACCTCAAAACTTGCTCCACTCTTTGTTGCCTTTAAACACTACTAAGATGTGCACCACAGCATGCACAAATACAGCAGTAGGATGCAGAAGAGGCTTTGTTTTCTCTTGCTAACAGAAAAGCAGCTTATTCCACATCTGCTCAGTAGGATGTTGTGTAATTTTCAACCACTGTTGCAACTTTAATGATTGTGTGCAAGCACACTGCCTGATCTTTCAAAACAGAGCCAAACTCAATCCGCGAAGAAAAGACATTGCCAAGGTCAATGTAAGGTGGTCTTCCCACCGTAGAGCAGCAACTACTTTTAAAGTGTGGAAATACTGAAAAAATAATATTTGACCGAATATTTCACACCGAAGTATGGGTGGACAATGCTTCCCACATTACTTACAGGGACAGCATCATCAGTCTTCGCTTTCTGGGCAGAATGCAAAGGCCTCCACTGGGAGCCACCTTGCTCACCAGCACCCGAAGAAGGCCAGGTATGGTCTATGGTATGGCACCCTCTACAGTCCCACTCATGGAAAATTGCAGTCTCCTGCTGCAGGCTTGTCTTTCTTTGCTGACTCTTGCAGATTTTCAGTCATGGGATTGTTACCACAGCCACAGAAAGCAGCAAAGTGGGAATTAGCAACATGAGGAAAGCTTCAGATCAGTCTGGGGAGACCCATCCCCATCCCAGGTGTCCTCTGCTCATCTCCCACAGACAACTCTTAGCAGCACTCACCCTTCCTCAAGAGGAGCTCCCTTTCTATTGCAGGGCCTGGGAGAGGACAGGAAATAGTAGCAAAAGTCAGAGAAGCCCAAGGAAGAAGCAGCTAATCTGGCAAATGGGAAAAGAGGAGGAAAAATAGGGAAAAAAAAAGAAGGAATAGAAGCAATATATCAACACAGGAGAGCTGGTTGCCATCTCTAATAGCTCACAGTGCTGGATGGTGAGAAAAAACTGAAGACTTGAAAAAAAATGCAGAAAAAAACGATTTTAGAAGGGTTGTGTTTTATTATTCCACTGCCCCAAGAGAGCTGCTGTCTTTCATGGATCACCTCAGCCTGAACCCAAAACAAACATGGTGACAGTAAATTACACCAACAGGTACCAAATGTCTTCATCTAGCCTGCAGAACAAGGACCAGTGATCACACAGTGACTTGTGGACAAGTTAAACAACAGCTTGCCTGCTTCTGCATCAAAAGAGCATTTTCATTTCACTTAGCTATTTTGAAGTTATTCAGAGCTTAAACCCCAGAGTAAAACACAGACCCAGTGAATTGCTGGTGGCATCTTTAATTGTGGGAAAACACTTGGAAAGTAGTTGTATTATTCCTAATTTCAACACGTGCACACATCCCTGAGGATGCAGAGAAGCACACGCTCTCTTGTGTCCCCTTGTAACTCCATCCCTGCCAAACCTCGTGCTCCACGCCTCCATTCTTAGTCCTGGCTCTCCTTGTTGGGGCCATTCATGTCTCCACATTTAGGGAGCATGTTTGGAATGATTCAGACACATTCCCTGTTTGGCACATGTGTCAGAAGCTAGATAAGGTCTCCAAAAAGCCATAGCCGCTTGCAACCACCAGACCACTGATGCTTTTCCAAGCCTCCCTGGCAAAATGGACAAACTTCTCATCCACAGAGTGAAGGAGCTGGCTCCCAGTGACTTGCACATCACTGGTATCTTCAACCAGAAGGTGCACAGCCTCGGTCTGCCTCCACAAATGGTTTTGGGCACAGGAACTGCAACATCTTGCTATTCATAGAATCATAGAATTGCAGAATCGTAGAATTGTAGAGTAACCAAGATGGAAAAGAACACTAAGATCATCTAGTCCAACAACCTTCGATATCACCAGTGAACCAAGTAAGTTTGGGCAGATTTCTAAATGAAGATGCTCTTATTCCAGGCATTAACATAATGCAGGCATCTCAGGCAAATCAATGAAGGTAATCTGTGCATTTAAAATTAAATCCAGAAATGTCACATTCTCCAGTGCATTCAACCCCAAGCTCTCAAACAGTATTGCTGCACCAGGAGGCAGTTCTCCACAGCTGCAAGGGCATTGCAGCAGATCTGATTGCATACTGATTGCATCTGTTTAACCAGTAGCCACCAGTAAACCAGCAGAGAATCTGTCAGATGAGCGTGCCTCTGGAATCACATCAAAGACATCTATCCAAGTGTTGGGTTGCTGGAAAGCAAAACTGGGCAGCAAAGGATAAACGTGGGCAACTCCAGCACTGCCAGGAAGATAGAGCAGGGAAACTCTGGGTTCTTACTGGGGCAGAAAGGGAGTTCGGGACAGAAATGGAGGATAAGTTTGGCTATGAGCTGTCCTGTGGCACAGCATCGGTTGGGTACCACTGCTGCCTTGGGAGAGGAATTAGTGTCCCGGCTCCTCCACTTCTGCAACAAGACAAAACAATGGTCTTCCCTATCTGCACCCACCACCATTTGATTTGCATGTTACATTCTGCTCGTGTCAATTGTGTTTATTGTTCAAAGTAGGTGCAAGTTCTTGAAAATTGTCTTTATGGTGACTTTTATTGGGAAATGAGGCGTGAATGCAGAATGACAAGCCCCAGCCAAGCTTGAAAAAGTCATTAAGTGATCTTCTTGAATTGATTTTCACAACAGGATGTGCACAGCGCTGACAGGAGATTTTTCTCATTAACTCAGCATTAGCACAGATCACTACACTGTCTCTGCCATCTCTGGTTTGAACACTGCCTGAGTGAGGAGACCTCTGAGGAGGACTGTCTGCAGGTTCAGACACCTGTTTTTCTGAAAATAATTCTCAGTAAGGTGACTTAATAGTCAGTGAATCTTAGTGCTGGTCACACAGGCAGGAGAGAGCATCCCATGGGCCTGGGTAACCCTCATACGGACTGCCGTGACCAAGAGGTTTTGTCTGCTACCTGAAAGTGTAGACAGGACAGAAAATTCACCCTTTTGCTGTTGCCTTCATCTTGAGTTACCTATTGATGCCTCCTAATGACTGCTCAGTATTGCAGAGGAACATAGGCATGGGACTCCCGTGCGTGCTCTGCAGCACGTACCATTGTGTGAATAAATGCCCTGTATTTTTCTTTTCCTTGGTGTGGGAATTACTACATCTTAAACGTGTACAAGGGCCAGTCTTAACTCGTGCCTATTGCAATCACAGCACAAGTGACAAAATATAGATGGCAGTGGTGGTGTGTTTAAAAATATTCAGAGACCTGGACTACCTGTATACGTATTGTCCATGCAGTGCTTTTGGTAGACTTTTTCCACTCACTTTTAAGCCTTATTTCACCTACTTTCCTGAGTAAAATATATGTGTAATTCATTAAAATAAAATTCCAGTGTGCAAAATCAACACGGAAATGACACGAAACTATGTTAAATGTTCATATACCCCACAGAGCTGCATGGATTAGGAAAAGGCTAGCAAAAATAGAACGACACCAAAACACTCATGCAAACAGCTCCCATGAGGAGCAAAGCAGGATAAGAAAGGCTAGGAAAATAAAACTAAGCATTCCTCGCCCGGATTTCAACACTGGGGGTTAAGCGGAGTTGAGTTCTCCCTTCCACCCTCATTCCTCCGTCGAGTAGGGAACTATATCGATTAATCTTCAACAAGGAAGTGAAATGCAAACAAGAAATGTGCTGTTTTGGGGACTGATCCAAACTCTGCTGAAATTGAGACTGTATTTCTCATCTAGTTCCATGGGCCAGGAGGTGAGCCCTGGCTGGGCATGTCCAAGGTACAGGAGAGCATTGGCATGTAGAGCCAAAATTCTGTCCTCAGCTTGGGACAGATCATGCCAGAACAATACCACCAAAACTTTCCTGTGCCTCTGAAAACTTCCAGCCAAGATTTTACTTAGAAGTCTCAAAGAACACGTAAGAGATTTTTTATCAAGAGGAGAAAATAAAAATATTTCTCTCTGGGTAATTCAGACATTTGGCTTCAGCACAACTGGATGTGTGACTTGCAGGTGCTCCTTAGACCCAGAAGTGCATGCTGTGGTCAATTGGGTTGTGGCTTCAGCTCTTGAGGTAAGTGGGTTAGATTTATTTTTCAACACACATCTTTGCAGCTAGAGCTTTGGAGACAAGAGAACATGAGCATGATTTGGGGATGGAGGAGGGCAAAATGAGATTCTCTGCTTGTTTAAATGCAGTCTTGGTGCACTTTTCTGATTCTCACCAGAGAGTTTGGTCATTTATCTGGTTGTGTAAGTTCCAAAATGGTGTTTTTATCTGGAAGTAGCCCATTCCAACTAAACCCAGAGAAAGCAGGGGCACTTGGGTTTAATTCCCTCTTGTTTACCACCCAACATATTTTCTTGCATACCACGCAGGAAGAATAGGGACAGGGTTGGATAGGACTGTGATGTCAAAGGCAAAAGGACTCTGCTGATAAAACAAACAGCAAGGCACAGAGGGGTCTAATGGTGGGAACACATGCGCTTTCCCCAAAGCCTTTGTGCATTATTTTGCCAATAGATCACAGCAGATGGACTAGTGCTCCAAGAGGTGAAACAACACGGAGATACAATGGAAAGCACTGCAAGGAAGGAACTAAGATACCCTACAATGCTCTGCAGGAAGTACATCTGTGTTGGTAAAAGAAAAGGTCCAGCACACCACAGATCTCATCTTGACTCTCACGATTAATTCACGCAAAGCCTATACTTCAGAGCAGGAGGGGCAACAATCCTTCCACAAACTACATCATCATTGCTCTTGTATCAAGGATCTGAACACCCACAGAGATGCCCCACAGCCTTCCCTGCTACATTCCCAGCATCAGCCTGACTATAAATCCTTATGCTAAATTACAGCTTTTTAATGAATTATTTCATTCTGTTGAATTCCCCAACTTTCCATTCTCCAGAACATCCTTTTGCCCTTCTGCTTTCTGAAGGACAAGCGTTTAAGAGATACTCCCTCTTGACCTATCATTTTTATCCCACTTTTGCCTTACAGTTCACCTCCCTTTCCTGGCTAACAAAGTCAAGTGTTTCACTCTCTCCACAGATTAACAGTTTTTGAGCTCTTTGATTATTTTCAACCCTCTTTAATGAGCCCTGCCTAGATCTGCAATAACTTCTCCCAAACAAGCCGTGATTTCACACACAAGATCCCACACTGCTACTCCAGTGTGCTCAGCACACTTCCCCTTTTCATTTCTTCTGCATCCCAATAGGATTTTTTGACCACATCTTGACACACCAAAGATGTGTCCTGTCAGTCACATCCCTCCCTTATCCCCAGTAGGCTTTTCACGGCCACAAGCTGACTCTGAGGAAGAGCTAGGGGATGATCCCACCCCCATCTTACTGCCCTTTCCCCAGCCAGCCCTTCTTCCCTTTCTTCTCCCTCCCCACCCAATTCTCCTTCCACTTTAGGCATGGAGCTCAGCCACAGCTACATGCCTGTGTTTCTAATACAGCTGTTTTGATACAGCTGAAGGAGTCTCTGCGGCCAACAAAACACACAGAGGCATTTTTATAAAGACAATTCACCATGTTTGACTTATTGTTGCTTTAAAGAACCCCAGACTCACTCTCCGCAACTGCAATGGAAAGAAAAGGAAGGGAGTTTGGCATCACACTGGAAAGCTAAACACCTTCTCACCTCAATGGTATGTTTTAAAACTACAGTCTGCTCATGATTTGATATTTCTATTTCTTCCATTGGTAGCAAATAAAGCAAAGACATAACCAATTTAAAGCAATAATACACAGAGCTCAGGCTTTAGCAATTTTCTTTAAATTCATTAACATGCCAGGGCAGCTGAAGGAAGCAGAAAGAGCTTTGAAATGGACTGATTGAGATTCCTAAACCATTTGATCATGGAAGAAAATGAAAATATAATCTTAGTGGAAAGGGTCTTATTATCAGAAGATCATCGCAGAATGCATTTTTTTAAAAGAATATTAGATAAGCTGTTTTTCCTTTTGAGAACAGTAGACTGCAATTTTACCTTTGCAAATGAAGAACACGTTCTTATTGCTTCAGATAAACGAGTCAGGCTAGTAAAGGTTTTATTGAAGTCATTCTCTTGATGCATATATATATATTTATTTAAAAAATGACCAGAGGAGCTGTGTTTGTAGAAACTGCCAATGTGGACCAAATTTCCATCAGTCCATATCATTTAAAGAACACATCACATCCCACAGAACTGTCAAGGGGAACGAGAGCTGATGAGAAACCAAAGGTCATGGAGCTGGACAACTACTTTCTGACTGCCTAAAAACAGTTCAGCTTCATGTTCAGTCATCTACAAAAACAACAAGAAAAAAGAAATGAAACATGCTATTAGAAAAGGACAAAATGGACATTATCCTGATGCTGTTGAAGAAATCCAAGTTTATCCTGCTGCTGACCCTTCAGCAAGGCTGTGATAGAGCCAGGAAGGATTACCAGAGGGTGATACGATAATGATGTGCATATTAATATTTGGCCTCCTCTCTCTGGGAAGGTTCAGTTGGATATTAGGAATGATTTATTCTCCGAAAAAGCAGTGAGGCACTGGCACAGGCTGCCCAGGAAGGTGATGGAATCACCATCCTTGGAGGTGTTCAAGAAACTTAGATATTGTACCAAGAGACATAGTCTAGTGAGGAATTGGTGGTGGTAGGTGGACAGTTGCATTAGATGATCTTGGAGGTCTTTTCCCACCTTGGTGACTCTACAATTCCATGATAATAAGATGATATAGGATGGAATAATAATCAGTCAGAAGCAGCAGGAATCTCACAGTGCTTCCTAACCTGAGGTATCCAAGTGGACCTGAGGGACCCTGGGACCCATTTGGACCCTGGCAGATCTGTCTCCATGGAACTGCTCCTAGGATCATCCTTGCTTTTGCTGAAGTTGATTTTCCTGTGGAATTGGATGGAAAATTCCATCCAGCTGCACCAGGGAAAAATCCAAGAGAAAGCCTCTTCTGTGGGAAGCGTCAGAGACTTTTACAGTGATCAGAAATGGTGAAGCAGAACGTTTCAGTCTTTCATAATTACTTCTTTTTAGGAAGGAGGACATTTTCAGTCTGGCAAACATTTACAATAATCTGACTTCTTGTCCCAGAAAAAGAAAAAAGAACAACAACAACAAAAACAATATATTAGAAAAAGAAACAAACAAACAAATTAGTTCTCCCACCATCTGGAAGTGCAACTTTTCACTCTTGTCCTCCCCAGATCTGTGCTCGCATATCTCAGGTCCAGACAGAGTCATGAGGCTCCATGTGCTGGGACAGCATCCCTCAGATCCACACTTAAAATGTTTATTACAAATAGCTGCAGCACATAGAGCGTCTGTTTAAAATTAATGCAGAATTATGGTTCTCCCAAGGGAGGATCAAATTAGGCAGGCATTACAGGAAAATGAGGCAGGAGGTTTTGCTGTTGTTTCTTGTTTTGTTTCTAAATCCTCGAAAGAAACGTACTAGAAGCTGGAAGCCTAAGGAAACAGGCTTTGGATACTTTTAAGAAAGTTTCTGCCTTGTTAGAAGACACACATCGGACTGCCATGTTTCAGCCTACTGCAAATTAAATGATGGATAAAGATCTCAGGAATGGGAGTAAAAATAGGTGGTCACACCAGCTAAAAGAGAAGCTTAACATTAAATAGGGGCAGATTAAGCTACCTCTATGATTAAGGTATAAACAAATGTCTTATTTTCTTTCTTCATTACCTTGTCCCATGATCTGCTTGCTTTCACTCATTGTGTGTGGACCCATCGTGTGTCAGTGCCTGTAGATTTCCCTGGGGATACATACACTGAACCAAAGCCATTCCAGGAACAGCGTCTTCTACAATAGGTTTGGCCTTTGTTGAAGCACCTGGTACTGATAAATAAAATAATTGAGATTAATTATTATCAGAGTTATATAACTAAGGGAAAGTTTTTTTGTCGTTCTAGTTGTATACCTTAATCACAACACAATTGCTGACTTTTCCTTTAATGCTAAATTTATGGGCCAAAGCAAAGTCACTTGAAATCAGCAGGAAACTGAGAAACGTATGCACAGTGAAACATTAACTCTATTTTATTAGTGCCTTATATTTTTACTGCTGTGATGCTTGGCATTTTTGCATTGGCTTAATATTTTAAGAAATTCCCACCACCAGTAGTAGAGGAGTCATTTTTCTTCCTCCCCTCCTCTTGCTGTGACAATAAAAATGATTAGTGCAGAGCAAACCCACAGAGAGGATCCAAATGCAGAGCCCGGCTTGGAGCTGCAAAAACACGCAATAATTGATTTTAACATCTTCAATAACTGGTTCCATATGTGCCACTGTCAGCCATGATGCCTCAATGAGCCCAGTGTGTCCAAAAGCTGGGTGCTGGGAGGAGCAGGCTGCAAGACTCACTGTTTCATGTTGTTGCCAGTTTGCCCGCTGGCATATGAATGGCTGTTCTCAGCTCTGCTTACATGTTCATTGCTTCTTTTCTTAGCAACTTACATTTAAACACACTGTGTCCTTCTTAATTTCTTGAGAATAGAGCAATTTCAGTTCCTTCTCAATTCCGAAAGACACCAAGGCATCAGCGGACAACAGAATTGCTTCCTTCAGTAACCCATTAACATATCCGTATCCATGTCCCTTATCTGGAGACAGGCAAGGTAAAGCTGGTCAGGGCTCTGAGCACCTGAGGGAGCTGTAGGTATTCACTGCAGGGGATTGGACCAGATGGTCTTTAAGAGTCCTTCCTAACCCACACAATTCTAGCATTCTATGTTACACTTAATATGTACTTTTTTCTGGGCCAAGCATGTACCGATGAACTAGAGTCAGTAAAAAAAAGCAGAGAGAATTCTGCCATAATGCTCCAGAGTGTTCCTATAGCTCCAGGCTTTTCTTGGAGAATTTTAGCGAAAATCAATGGACATTTAGACATGGTCTTCGCTTGGACACTTCGAATTTCTCCACGTCTCTGTGACAGCTCCAGCTGTGACTGTGACTGCAGAAGTGTCTCCAAACCCACGCAATCCCCAACAAGATAATGCATCCACTTCCCACCAGGCTGGGAGGTGACCTCCAGCAACTCATTTGGATAACACACGAGGATTTTAACAGTTTTGCCAATTCCAGGCTGAGCCCTCTCTGCAATTCTCATTGAGTCTCACCTTCTCCAGCTCCAGAGACTGACACCAGACTTTGGGAGGACAGGGGGGTCACAGAGAAGACACTGATGTTTGCAAATGCGTAAACCAGCCAAAAAAAGAGGAAAAAAAAAAGCCTGAAGCTTTCCAGTGAGCTGTTCTGAATCCATGATTCATAACAAAAATAACAGAGGGAAGTAGTCGATTTGCTTATTTCTCCCCTGCATTACTGGCAGATTTTGTAACATTATGTACTTTTGGGCTTCCTTCCATATTCATGACGTTTAAGTGTAGGAAAACAGAGGTTCATCTCAACAGGGATCTACGTGGAGATGGGCAAGCTCAGAGGAGCAAGCTGGGTCCTCACACCACCAGGAGCTCTGCCAAGAGATCCATGTGCCAATGCAGATGACTCGTGGGTGCTTGGATGCTCATTAGGGATGGCTCCAGCCTCTGGCTCCCTCCCTCCTACAGAAGCATCCTGGGATGGTACCTCGACACTTAATTCTTGGTGGTGCTGGTTTTAATCTCAGCTCCAGAAGAATGCATTAGCTCTTTGCATTCAGCATCTTAGAGGAAGGGGCAGCTTCAAAGCTTTAAGAGGTTTACTCACTTCAGTAGGATGAGAAAACAGGACAATTTCTGATGCAGAGGCTGAGGGATGGAAGTTGGGTGCTATAACCAGGAAAAAAAAAAAAAACAAAAACCCTGAGGAAACAAAGTCTCTATAAAAATAAAAATAATAATAATAATAATAAAGCAAGTAAAGTTTTGTTTGTTTTGTCCTTCTTACAAGAGCTGACTGAACAGAACTGCAGCAGTCAGTTTCTCTGGAGCCCAGTTCCAGTACTGTCAGCCCCCCGGAGTTCAAAAGTCATGAGCTAGCTCCAAAGAAAACAGCAGACAGGCTTAGAAACCAGGAAAATAATAATAATAAAAATAATAAATAGTGGGTTATTTTTGTTTTCCTTCCCACTTGTGACTCAGGATTGTTTCATGCTTTCCTCTACAGCTCTGAAGCCTAGAGGCTTCTATTTGTTACAGCCACAGTTGTGTGTAATAACATCACACAAAAGCCAGGGCTTTAAAAAATACACTCAAGGAGCTTGCTAAAGTCAGAATGCAGCATTCCCAACAGTACTTAGGCACATGAATTACTGTGTGCATACATGTATGCACAGGTCATTTGTACAGGGTCAGTGCAATGACTTGTGCTGTTTGGGTTAAATTCACACTTCCAACACAGCACCTGAAGCCTGTGGCTCTGGTTAAGCTTCCGTCTTTTCTTGCCTGGCTAATCTGAGAGTCCAGGCTGAAGATTTATAGGGATGATCTAATTTTTCCAGCAGGTGCTTCCTGAAGGAAGAGGATGCTCGGCACCTCTTTCTTGTGGCAACGAAAAGCCTCCTTCTGCCAGCACCATAGGCTGGCTGAGGCTGTGCTGTGCTGGGAACACAGAAACACCATGCTGAGATGTGTCACATGATGCAGCAGGACAGATCATACCCAGCATGACAATGCCACTGTGGATGTCCATTCCACGGCAGATGGAATTGATGCCTGCATGTCCCTGCAGCATGGTGACTGTGGGGTCTTGGGGATGGTGCATCAGGCAGAGATCTGGCAAACAGGCTCTGCTCTCACCCCCTGTCTTACCCGGGGACAAGCCTCTTAAATCCCTCTGATGCCTTGCCTTCCACACCTGCAGCCTCAGACAGAAACCTGACCCTTTGGAGCACGTTATGGCACATCGTGTACTTCTTGATCAACACAGCATGAAAAAATAAGGTGGAAGGAATGTGGACATGAGTTATTGCCCTGTGACTGCCTTTTGTTACACAGCGCTTTGGCAACTCTTCCATCTTTTTGTTCAGATCTGCCACATCTGGAGGTATGGAGTGGCTGTGCTGGGTCTCCCAGTCATCAATGCCACTAACAAAAGGGCATGCTCAGCCAAGGAGGGACAGGCTCCATGCTCACCACCCTGTTGCTCTTGGCTCTGAAACTTCACCTTTCCCCTAAGCAAGATCTTGACAGCACCTGCTTCCCAGTAACGTGCAAATATCTTGGCACATACCTTTCTGACAGTGTTTTGGAGCAGATATTCATCAATGCACAGAGCTGCTCTCCTGGTCGCCAGTGAAAGCCTTCTGTACCATTTGGCACTAGTACTTCCCAGCTGCGCTCGTAGTGGCAGCTTTCCACCCAGGTTTCTTCTGACTGCATTGCGGTTGGACTGGGTTAGATCTTTCCAGTCCAGGCTTAATGCCATTAAAAGATCTTTAATGACTTGGAGAGGCAGCAGAGTTGCAAATGATGGCAGAATTTTGAGGAGCAACATGCAGGGAGGTAAAAGCCCCATTCACCCCACCGCTAGCAGATAGCCCTGGAAAATGACTTCTTCAGTCTTTAATTTTCCTGCATCAAAGCTACAACCAAGACAGGAACAGATTCCAGTGATACAGCAAAATTCAAGCAATAAAGTGCTTGGTTTTCTTTCTTAATTCCCATGAATATTTTGCCCTTCTGCTTTTGCAAACCTTCAGCCACCTCTCTCCTCCCAAGGATGTGCATTTGTGCTGTCATCTTTTTAAGATCATGCAGGACAGCAGCTTTCCTTACAACATGGGTATGTGCCTTTAATCTAAAGAAACAAGGTGAAACTGCTTGGACAAGTGGAAAAACGAAGGCTTTCCATGAGCCATTCTGCCATGTGGTAATGCAGGAGAAGATACATTAGTAAGAGAAAACACAAAAGCAGGCAAAGTCTGCAACACTAAACCCTGATGAAGCTTCCATAGCACGTATTATTGTAGAGCAAGGCAAGAAGCAGATACATCAGAGACTGTAGACAGTGTTTGCCTGATAGATGACATGTTTAAGTTTGAATGGAGAAATTCTAACATGTGTCACTAGGAATGACAGAAGAAAACAACTGCAACATGAAAGACTTCATAAAGCAGATGACATTTGGGCCAAAATAAGTTTAAGATGAGGCATTCCTTTGAGCTGCTCCTTGGGTTTTTTTATCTGTTACTAAATATTTTGTCACTGGGTAATTTCTGGCTCTGTTCTCCATTATTGCCTAGTTGCTGTGTTTTCAGTTAAGGAGATTTGCCTGTGAATAGGCACAAAAAAAAAGAGAACTGCGCAGCAACATGAACGCAAACTCATCTTGACCTCAGCTTTGTCTAATGACTTCTTAAGCTAAAATATATATATATAAAAAAAAAAAAAAAAAAAGGAAACAAACCTGTTTTCTTGTGGATGGCAGTTACATCATTTTTTTCTTCATGTTCTTCCTCTCCCTATCTTCCATTAAACTATTTCCTCTTCCAGTCACAAAAAGGCAGGGAAAACACTGCTCAGCTGAGCAGGCTCTGTATTCACACCCAAAATTTTCAAGCAACCACTCATACAAGTCTAGCATCTCAAACCTCTTGTTTTTTTAAGTTACTGATAAGATTTTGTATTTACATTATTTAAAATTCATAAAGAAATAACATTTAAAAAAAAATCATCAAACCCAGGACAATATGTCAATGTTTTTTTCCCCAGAGCCACAACTATTTGGTCTTTGGAAGAAGCTTTCAGGGTAAAGCCTGTTAGAGTTCTGCATAAATGTTTTTCTGTTGCTCTCTCCTGTCCAGGAGGACACTCTGGGATGGGTTGTTAGTTTCCTGTGCTCTTTGCTAGGTTTCCAATCACTGTTAACCCATGGAAACCCATCTTTCATAAGGGAAGGCTCTCACCTGAGGAAAGACATGTGTCTATGTCCCACTTGGACTGGTCATTTCTTTACAAAACTGAGACAAGAGGCATTGTATTTGTTCCTGAGCTGCAGCCTCTGCACAGCAGGCGCCCTCAGCTAATTGTGCCAACCTGGTGAAAAGCACGCAACAGCACAAAGAAGCTGACCCATAGAGCAGCAGCTTACCTGGCCAAGATGGGGCAGAACATGAGCTTAGGTCTTATTCATAGCCATCGTATTGCTGCTGCCTTAACCCTATCATAACACAGTGAAGCCCACCAGCAGCATCAGAGCAGGGAATCAACCTGAAAGGCCCCAGCACCATCATGGGGCCCTCATTCTCACCTAGAGTAGGAGAGAGCTCCACCATGTCATCATTTTTTTCCCACATTTTCCCTAGGAAAATCTCCAAGGGCCAAATGGCAGCTGGTAGGGCAGGTCTTGGCAGGGAAATGCTGACCCTCACTGGTAGGAAGAGGCCCTGCTGATCCATCACCATTTAGTTGCATTGTTAGGGACAAAGCTGTGGTCGCTGAGGGCCAGGCAAAATGAGAACTGCCTGGCTTTTACACAAAACCGCACAAGCCCCGGAAAATCAATTTTATGGTTTTTGTGTAATTTTCCACAGGGCACAAGGCAGAGTTTTTATTCAATCTGGCCTTTCACAAAAGGTTAGAGACTCAACAAGAAAGAATTCAATTGACCCAAAGATAGAAAAAAAAACACTGAGTTTTAAACAGGGAGACGGAAGTTGGATTTCTTGACTTGCTTTTAGTAGAAATATTATAAAAATTAAATCCAAAGCCCTGAATCAAGAACAGAGCCATGCTCCTCCCACCTATTACATAGTTCCTCTTCCCAAAGCCCCACTTGTTTCCCCCTGGAAAGTGTTGAACACTTTGCTTGTTGAGGGCTTATTGAACACTTCAGAGTCCCTGAACACCTTGGCCCCAACAGTCCAAGGTCAACAGCCAATTTCAGGGCGGCCCCAGTGAACCAGCCCCATCCACTGCTGCCATCCACTCCCTGTTTAACCAGAGAGAGTGCAAAAATCCAGCCACTGTGTAGTTTGCCTTTTTTTTTTTTTTTTTCTTATTTTTTTTTTCAGTACCCAACTGCCTGGAATGAAAAACAAAATCCAGTGTGCCATGACAAAGGCTTGTAAGCATTCCCACAATGCAAATAATAAATATGGCAAACAAACTCCCTGCTCCTGACAGTTCTGTGTGGATGGCAGCTGCACAACTCTGGATTTCACTTGCAGGAATAGTCATCGGGGAGAAGACAAACAACATCTTCCTTGCTTTGCAGCCCACCCAGCCCAGCTTGGGACAGCAGAGGAATGCCAAGAATGCACCTGCACACATTCAAGAAACACGTGCATGGTGTACAACAAGCACTGAAGTACTTCTTCATGGGGAGAATGATGCTGGCGGGTTGAGCACAGTAATGCCACAGCTGTATGCAAAAGTGTGGCATGGTCATGGAGCTCTTAGCATGGTTGCTGATGAATTACGGTGTGCTGGTGGTTAGCAGGAGCAATTCGTAACTATTGTACCAGCAAAGAATTTGAAATAGACTGAAAACCATCCCCCTACTCCATGTTGTCCTGAAACATCTTCGCACAGATACAGTAGGCTTGGAATGCTTGTTGAAGACAAATGTCTAAGGACAAGTATTTCTGGTGTTTTTTTGTGTGCTTATCTCTCTTATTTAAGAAGAAAACTCCCTCTGAGCTCTATGCAGACCACATTTTCCAGTTGAAAGAAGAACCACAAGTTGTCGTGAGTTCTTTCTATTTCTAGCTTTGAGGACAAGCACATGTACTCCTTTGGCTTTGTCTTCCGCCCACATTTTTCAGGAAGGGCAGCAATCCTGAAGCACTTCATATTCTGCCCAAAAACTCAGGCCTTGTTCACCCAGACACAATTTCCAAATGAGAGCCTTGGGAAAAAATAAGTGCAGGGAGATGAGGCTGAGTGGTGGTGGTTTTCTGTAAGGGAAGCAGAGGCGAGGGTACCTAATTGCATGTTCCCAAGGGCGATCGACTCTGCATGTGTGCCCACAAACACTCTGGAAACATGTCGTTGTGCCGCAGGGTTAGATAGAATGAACTTAGGACACATTAGTCACCAAAAAAAGAAAGTGATTGCTTTTGCAGTGTTTTGTTTCTATGGAGCTGGGTGGAAACTGAGCCCATGTCCTTGATGCTCTATGAGCGCAAAGTGGCAGGGAAACCACAAATCAAGCATCAGTTTCCCAAGGGGAAGGAAAGGAGATGATGGAGGTGCCTAGATGAGATGCACTTCTCCCCAGACCTATGTGGGAAGCAGGCAGTGGGTGGAACTGTAAACCAATTAGAAAGGAACTGGTGAAAGTTCGTGCACATACATCAAAGAAATTTGGAGATTCAGTTGACTAAATCAGCTGTGCTGATCCTAAGCATTAAAATACTGAACCCCAACTCTTAAAAATCATCAATGCCCTCAACGATTCATTCTCAAATATATTAATAATCTGGCTTTTAATTGAATTTACTTTTCGGCAAATTGAGTCATTTTTCAAGCTCAGTTCTCCCAACTATTCTTCTCTGCAATCCAAATTAGTAATATGATTAAAAAAACAAGGCATATATAACAACAGGATGTCAAGTGCCCACTTCTGAAGGATGGTACTGTGCACAGTGAAGTGTGCACTGGAGTTTCATTTAGCAAGGCCACCTGTTCCATCCCCATCCAAGCTTCAAAGCAAGTCTCATTATCTGACCTCCCAAAACAGATGTCAGCAAAGAGCCTGACCAAAAAAAAAATACACACAATTATATCAATACAAGGAAAATAATTATATAAGGATGGTGAAATCTATGTATCCTCTGAGGCAAATCCTTAAAGCTCAGTAATGCCATTTTACCAAACAGACACCAGTTTGCACTGAAGCGGTGAAAAAAGAAATGTAGTAAACTGTGCTTTATGGTTCACAGAATAATAGAATTTTTTGCACTGTTGTACTAATTATAACTTAATGTTAAAACTGAATTAAATCATACTTAATATTTAATTTTGCTATTTGAATTTTCTTCCAGACAGCTCTTGCTCAGCTTGAGGCATGTGACTCACAGCTCTTGTCAGATGCATCACTGATCTGCCTGACATTTTACAAGTGATATGAAGTACATATTTCTTAGTGCATTTATTTGGGAAAAAGGAAAGTAGAAATGCATATATATGTGTGGCTTCATATGTATATGCATGTATATGTAAATATGTACTTAAGCATCTGTGACTAACAGAATATTTTGTCTGAAAACAGTCATGTCAGCTAAAAATTTAGAGGTTTGTGATGTTAATTTTCTAAGGCATAATCTTTGGTAAGACTGGTACTATCAGAATAAAATCAAACAGTCTATCACACAAAGAAAGGTACAGACAGAAACAGGCACACGCTATAGACCCTCTATACTGAAAGAGTAAATACATTAAAGTTCTGAACCACCCCTCGACCTGAATATGCAATATGAAACACACCGATAATTTTGCTTAAAAGAAAAAGAATTTGAAAAAAAAAAAAAGGAATGAAAATTTCCAGTGATTTGTCCTCAGTTTTCCCTCCATCTCTATTTTCAGCACCCCCTTTTCTTTATCCTATGCATCAAGGGGAAAAAACCAAACAAACAGAAAAACCTGACATAAATCTGTAGCTTTTGAGGGACAGATCTCAGGCTGATGAACAACTTGTGCTGGCAGAGCATCCCCATTGATTGAGCCACCAAAATGCTGCTTTTCCCCCTCAAAATCATTTGAGCCCTTACAGTGCTGTGGTTTTTGTCTGCTCAGCACAGACAACAAGTTCAGAGCTACTCCAGCTCTTCATAATTGGAAATGCTATGCAAAAAATAAAATATGTCAACAGTTCCCTCTGGCTGCCTAGCATCTTGAAAGGCCAGTGGGCCATTATATTTTGGCCCTGTGACTTAAAAGAGTTACAGCCGCAGCAGTTATTGGAAGAACAGCTGGTTCAGAAAGCTGCTATGGCTAAACCTGTCAGAGCTCATGAGTAAACATAACGTGAGTACAGACGCTGTACCGAAGGAGGAAATCAATTGCTTTTTCTCCAAAATAAAAGGAAGAGTTTTGCTCAGGGCAATGTGGAATATAAACGTGCAACTGTTCCACATTAGCTGCAGCATTCTTCTTTTTACCACCCAATTTTCCCTTTTATTCTACGGCAAACAGTTGAGGTTCTCTATTGCACATCGGGGGCATCCAAACTGGAAATCATTAAAATATAGATTTCATTTATAGTGGACCTTCTGTGAGTGGAAGGAAAGATTGCCACAGCTTCCTGAGTATATGATTTAATGATGTGTTCTGCATTTTCTTAATTTTCCACATTTTAAAGGCCTCTGTTCTCTATTTGCTGGAGGAGAGCTCTTTCCAGAGGCATGGCACACACTGCAATCCTAAAATCCAGAATGCCCGCAAGCAGGGCCTGGATAGGTGCAGGGGAAGGAGAGGGTACTTTGCACTTGGATCATTTCTTTTCTCATAAATGCACAAGTCCTGTAAAAAGGAGAGCTAAACCATAAGCAAGGCACTTGGTTCCAAATGCAGCACTGAAATGAATCCTTTGCTAATGATGCTCTGGGACCAGAGCATGCCATGTGTCCTCCCATTGCCACTCATTGAGGTCCCTGGAGGTCCGTGGACATCTCCTTTGCAGAGTAAGAGGGAAATCTGAATTTTGGGTAACTGTATGGCTGTGGCAGCTATCAAAAAACAGCCAGGGCAGCTCAAACTCTGCACTTCCCAGCCCAGTGAACTGATTTGGGCTTCTCCCTGTAAGATCACAAACCATAGTGCAAATGCTCTGTGCATGAGCTAACTTTGGGTTGCAGATGCCGTGCACAAGCAAGAGCACAGTGGGAACATGCAGCATTCCCCCAGGGTTTCCTCCCCAAAGAAACAGTAAGAAACAGTGAGTTACGCTGTACAGACCCGTCACTGAGACACAGGGCTAGAAATCTTTTGTGCATTTTCATTTTGATTTGACCTGAAAGCTTGGTGGTTGGTTTGTTTCTTGTGTGCTTCCTTTTTTATTTTGTTTTATTCTATTCTATTTTATTTTATTTTAAAGCAAATAGTTGAAAAATGTGGAGAGAAAAAAATGCTATCGTTTAAATAACATATATAATCCAGGAATGAGCTGTACGGAGTGCATGTCTGTTATGTATAACTCAAATTTATACCCATGGCAGAATGAAATCATCACTTAAAATAAAGTCAAATGTCCATTTTTCAGATTTAATTAAGACATCATTTTGATGGAGGCTAAGCTAACATAAACAAGCCAAGAGAGGCAATATGAAGAATGAACTGCATATAAAACCTGGAGTTCGTTTGTATGCCTGAGCTGCATGACTGAAGCTGAACAGTGTAAGTGTCTTACATTGAGTTGCAAGTGTTTTTTGCTGTGGTTTAACTTAAGAAAGGTAAATATAAAGGAGCTATTTTTAAAAATAATGGGTGGAATGAACTCTGGCAGCCTTGCTCCCATGGTTTTATCTCTCTTCACTTCAGAGGGCTCTCCCTGGATGTGGAGCTTCCTATATATTCCCAAGCATCTACACTGCATACACAAGCAGGGAAGGTCCGGGAAGGTCTGTTGGCAAGGGAGACTTTGAGCATATTCACTTGAATTTGTAGAAAAAAATATAAATGGAAACCATGCAAAGCTCCTTTTTTTTTCTCCCAGCTGATCAAGGCTCTCTGAAAATGGAGTGGGAGGCAGGATCTCTGAAAAGCAATTACTCCCTGTGGCTTCGTTGGTCTACGAAGGGACAACTGGCAATTTTCACTATTGTTAAAATATTAAAAATCACATAATTGCCCAACAGCATACAAACATCTGAACAAATATGAATGTGAAAATGCCGTGAGGTCTGACTGAGGTGTTGACCAGAGCCTCTTGGCTAAATGATCTATTAGATAAAGAAGAAAACTCCGTAAAAATACTGAAATGTCTCTGCTGGATCTTGCAACCTTTTAATGGAGCTTTGGCAGCCAAGACTTGTGGGAGAACCTGGGACTAACGAAGACACCCTAAAAGCTGAAGTAGCTGGCAACCCAGCAGGCACAGCAGAGCAGAGCAAACATCACTCGCCTTCCAGATAACCATAACCAAGAGAAGACAGTTTGCCAAAACGCCATGAGCTATCGTAAAATATAAATGAATCAGAGTGGTGTTCTGAAGCTGAAACTTGCCCCAGTGTATCTGGGGGCTGTGAACCACTTTTTCCCTATTCCTTCCTTACCAAAACCATTAAAGGATTAATATAAAGGTCAGAAAGAAATCTGCATCTTTTTAAATTTTTTTTTCTCCTCATGCAGCCTGTTGTGAATAATAAGAGACATTTACATCAAGCATACAAAGGAAATAAGGAATATGATGCGTCTTGCACAGCCCCAAGATTTTGTCTTCTACAACTCAGTAGCTGAACAACTGAGGATTCAGAGCGTGCTGAATTTCATCCTGAATTTGACCAAAATCAGCATGGTGCCACCATGACTCGAAAGCCCAGACGTGCCCGTTCTCACCCCAAATCCCACCCAAATACTCAGCAAGGGTGGGCAAGCACGTGGCACCTCGGCGAGGTGTCGGTGCGGGCTGCCACTGGCTGGAAATGATTTGTGGCAGCTTTGACTGCACGCGGCTACCATACACTTAACCTATTTCCGAAATACTGAAATTACTGCCAGGCGTGGGACCCATTCCTTCATACTTGGGGATGGCTGTCGTAAATAATCCGCTGTGTAACGCCGTTCACAGGTTAGCAGCCGGGTGCCCCCGCATACCGCAGAGCTGCTGGGATGTATGAAGACTTGGAAAGAATTGGGTGGCATCTGCTCAGCATCAGCTCGGTGTCATCTCTTGCATTTCAGATTGTTTCAGTATTTAATTTGGGGCAAATTTGTTGGACTGGAGTACAGAGATGCAACCCCAAAATTATTTTTTTCTTCCCTGTGTTAGCCAAATCTCTGGAGTGTGGATTTTTTTTCCCTTTCATGTAGTTTTTGTGCTACAGGAGGTGGTAGATGTTCCATCTGTGCAGACAGCCAAGGTCAGGCTGGACAGGGCTCTGAGCGCTGATGGATCTGTAGGTGTCCCTTTTCAGTTGGACTAGTTGACCTTTAATGGTCCCATCTAACTCAAATGCCTCTATGATTCTATTGAATCAGTGCTGGTGTTGATTACAGGGAGTTTTGAGTTGACCCTTCCATTTTGAATGAGGAAAATCAAATAACAACACATTAATTTTAAAAGAAATGGGCAACTTGGTGAAAACGTTTTTCTAGGTGAGGGGTTACTACCAACAAACACTTTTTCCTTCTGAGGTGATTTCTGAAAATGAAAATGTTGATTTCATCTATTAGTTTCATCACTTTCAAACTCATCCTTGGGTTCCCAATGACTTTCATATTTTAGATGTAAGGCAATTGGATATGTTAAAAAGATAACCTCCCATTTTCCCCGTTCATTCTCAAGTCCCTGTGCCCCATGCACAGTAATGTTTGTAACCGTTGTCTTTATTAAAAAAAAAAAAAAAAAAAATCATTGCAGGAATGGCACAAACTACCTTCCCCCTCCCAGCCATGTATTTCTATTGAACAGAGACGTACAGGCTGCAGCATGGAGTCCGGTGCAGCTTGATCATGTAGAGAACTACCTTTTCTCCCCATTAAACAGCAAAACCAAGGCTGCAGTAAAACTAGCAGCAACCTATTTTATGAAGTGTGAACCAATAAACCAGTGCGTTTAGATTACGCAGACTCCTTTTCTTACTGAGACTAGTGGAGTGCAATTAGGATCGGGATTTTTCCTCTGTCCTCAGAAGTGTTGTTTTAATCCACTGGGAATACATGCAGATGCTGGACCTTCCATCAGGTCAATATTCCAGCACACTCTGCAATGGGGAAGCTGGAGGTTCATGAAAACATCAGAGTCCATAGATACCAAAGGGAAAAACCGATGTGGTGTTTTTAATATTTGATTATTGAATTTTCATTAACCACTCCCCAAATCCTTGTAAATTTAAATAATAAAGACCTCCCTGAACAATACAGATATTAAAAAGCACACACTTGTAATTGTGTTTTTGAGGAATATCCCAAGGTGGCTGCAGAGGAGTCCCCATTCTGTGGGATACATGCAATGTCACACCTGCTAGCTCACAGCAGGATTGCCTTTCACTGCACACGCTCACTCATCCGTGTTCATTTTTCAGCACATCTCTAACAGCAAACAGCCTTTTTGGTAGGAAACGATACGGCTGCTGTGTGTTTCGTATTAATGGTCTCCTTTGGGGGAAAAAAATAATAAAAAAGGATTGATCTGAAAAAGAGTCTGTCCAAATACCGGCGATTAACCAGCGGTATAAATCTCTGTAAGTGGAGTAACAGCACCTTATCGCCTTCTCCCCCAGCTCTGGCTGTGTTGTCATCCACTTCTAACATATTTTATTTTCTTCCCCACGTATTTTTCCAGTACTAAAAAAAAACCTCTTGCTTTTTTAAGTCCTACCTAGAAAATTTTCAGTTACATCATTTGCACAAATATGTTGTTGTTAACATTGAAAAACCTCTTTGCTTGCAGTTGTATATTTTATTTGGCTAAAAATGTGCTCATGTCTAATACATCACATGTCCTCTGGTGATACTATTTAAGCTAGAAATTCCAAAACTCACAAATACCGAATAGCCAAATGTTCCAGAGCTGTACTCGTATACTAAACATGTAATATATCTCCTCCTTCTCCAAACAGAAATAGATTTCTCTCTGATTTGTTTGATAAATTTGACCCAAGATTTCCATTTGGAGTTATTGGAGTTCCTACTGTTTTTCTGCATGTTGGTGGGCCAAGCCCTAATCACCCAAATCTCCCAAGGAGGCCATAAATTACGGCAATGAGATGGTGCTTTGTATTCCTCCTGCAGCAGGACGCGGCGAACTCGCAGCCGCGTATTTTGACAGGCATGAATTTAATTCATTGTTTTATGACAGATGGGAAAAGTGTACATGCTCATAGTGGAGATTTACGATCATTTGGGTCTGGAGGATTCTATAATTTGCAAGTAACGTGAAAACAGATGGATAGACAGACACCAAAGCGCAGGCTGACCTGTATATTCTCACCACTGGTTACAAATGGGATCCATATGCCTGGAAGTCTCTCTCGGAGAGATCTTCATTAGCACAGGCTCCCAGATTGCAAAAAGCACAGCTCGCTCCACGCAGCTGAGAAGTCACATTGCTGAAGCCTTTGTTCGTGTTGTTGCCTCAAGTGCGAACACGAAACCAAAGTCAAATCCGTGTAATGGACATCAGCGCTGAGAACAGGCATCTTCCCCTCGCCGAGCTGCCCCTTAGTCCACGCTGCTGGAGTTCCATCCTCATAAGCTAAGGAAAGGGCTTAACTGTTTGTTGCTCATCTCCACAGTCATACAAAATATTCAGATTCATTCATATAAGCATGTGATCGCCTGTGCTTTATGTATTTTAAAGGATATTGAGAGATGTCCTTTTCCAAGCATAGCTCAGCTGAAAAATATTTTTCATGCCATTGCCTTACGAACGAAATAAGGGTGACGGAAATGTGTGTGAATTTGAAATATTCCAGAATGAATGCTTGTGTTTACTTGTTGGTAGGAGGAAGGGAGGGATATTCTTTCATTGTTGTTACAGAATGTGATGTTTGGTTTTTTAACCAGTTAAAGACCACAAGATGCTGAAAAGGCATCACTGAGATCATGCAGTTTAAATCCAAAGTTAAGCGTATCACTGTGCTTTTTCCCATTACAAAACCAATTTATTTATGTAGGAGGACATGCGTGTCAAAGTCTGTAAATAACAGACTGCAAGTAAGCCATCCACATGTGGAAGGGCCAGGTGCATGCATTCAGAGCTGGAATTTCAAATAGACCCAGAGAAAGAAGCATGCCGAGATTTTGTCAAGTGTTGACAACACTTTGTAATCTGTTATACTGCTGTGGTGAAGAGCTTTTCTTTCAGTACTCTTGGCAAGATGACATTAACACAAGCTTCGTGCAGTTGGAAAGGCAGAAATAATACCAAAGAGCTTTGCAAGAGTCAGCCTGGCAGGATGAAGGAGATGGCTTTACTGCAGAACAGCGTGTGCGCTGCACATCTCCCTAACATGGCTGTGAACCACAAGAGTGGCATGGGGATGCCTGCGTGGGTTGGCTCAGGATCTGGGTTTTTCGCTTGACACGAAGCAAGCTTGGGTAGGGGAGAGAAGCCAGGATTCTTCAACATCCAACAGCCTAACAACACCCAAAATCCCCTGGCAGGCATGATGCATGACTCTCAGACACGATCCACAGTTCTACAATATTTTCTACCTGTTTCATATTTTACATGCATACAGTAAACCCAGCATTTCTAACCCACTTCTTTAAAAGTTCACCCCTTGCCCTGGCTAAAGCAGGGCATCAGCACAAATCATTGCTGCTCAGGTTGAACCAGCAGCCCCAAGAGCAGTGGCACAGAAATGCCTTCATTTGCAACTTAGCCACCCCAAAATGAGAATTTTGCACACGTGCACCAAGCTCTCCCAGTCTGGGGATACCAAGGGCTTTCCATCACTCCCATTGTTCCCAACAACCCCATTGGGAGCTTCGTCCCAAGGGACTATTTGGCATGGTAGAAGCAGCGCCGTCTAGCCACAATTCCAGCAGCTGATGACTTCTGCCAAACTCATCATCCCTTAGAATGAAAGCATCATAGAGTGGCTCAGATCCACACAGCATACACCAAGTTGGCCATGCATGAATACCCAGCATACCATTCCCATAGCATAGCACATTAAATATGAAATTCTGCTCTGGTGCACAATCAGAAGGCTTTCAATAGGAACACAAGATGGCTTGCTTAAATTCAGCAGAAAAAAAAAAGCGTGGCTACAGAAATGCTATGCCCTATAGTATATTACTTCAGTTCAGCATCATAGAATCATAGAATCATTAAGGTTGGAAAAGACCTCTAAGATCATTAAGTCCAACCATCAGCTATCATGCCCACCATGCCCACTAACCATGTCCCACAGATAACTTCATCCTCTTCCTAGATACTAGCCACTCTCTGTGAAGCAGTTGAGATCTCACCAGTACCCAACCACCAAAAAATAACTGGAGAAAAGAACACATTTGGAGCCCTCCACCTGTGCCATATTTAAAAACACAGGTCTGTCACAGCCCCATTCCAGTACCATGGGATTCAGCCTCCCTATGTGGGACAGATGAGTTCTGGTGACTCTGGATGAAGTGGACAAAGGGTCCAGGGCCAGAGCCACCCATTTCACCCTGGGAGCCTGCCAGGAACCTGGGGAGCAGAACTTAGCTCAGGGTGGTGGCAGTGAAGCCTGCGCCCACTCCTGCATCCCAGCCTTGCAGGGTATTGATTCACATGTGTCAGTAGATTAAACTTTAACTGCTTTGTTTTACAGCCTGGAGTTTTAAAATAAACTGGAATCAGAGACAGTTTGCTTTAATGCACTGACTATAAACTATGACAGCTCCGGAACTGCTCTGCACCGCATCCAGGGGTTGCCTGGAGTGGCTCTCAAAATGTTCCCAGAGGCTCTGAGGGATGTTCTGCTGAGAGGGTAACATCAAACAGCGGAAAAGATCCTTGGGCTGATGGGTGCTCTGGTGTTCAGGGCGTTGCAATCCTGGGAACCTATGATCCACCCAAGGTGTTCCCAAGCTCTGTGCCTGCAGTTCAGGCTTCAGCATCAACGCTTGGTAGTACCAGCCTGGCATAGCCCCACCTCTGTTGCTGAAGATGTCCCAGCACCTAGTCATTGGTTTACACCAGGACTGATGAAGGCTACGCAGAAGCAGGACTTCCTCCAGGAGATGCCCACAGCTTATCCAAGTGCCCACACTGCCTTGGCTCGCCACTTCCAGTCAATCGCCAAAAATACAAGTTCAAATTGGAATTGTGCTGCCCAGTGCAAGCTCTGTTTCAACACAGGCTCCCATTTCTTTCCATAGATTCTGACAATAGGGCTTTTGCAGACAGACTCAAGAGGAAATTTCTGATCATACGTGAAAGAAAACAAGAAAAAACAAATGCACTGTGCTGCTGTTTATCCAAATTATACCATGTTCTACTCACAGCTCTGTTTTTTGTGGCAATTAAGCAGAATCATAGAATCATTAAGATTGGAAAAGACCACTAAGATCATCTAGCCCAACCACCAACCTGCCTAGAACACCTTCAGGGGTAGTGTGACTCCATCACCTCCACTGTGGCTGAAAAATCCATTGCAAAAAAGCATTTTGTTTGGCTGGAAACAAGTACCTAGCTCCCCAAAACAAAACTTATTTCTTCAAAGATTCCCAATTTGTGCCGTTGTGAAATGAAAAATACCGTGAGCCGCCGTATTTTTATGATTGCAATACTTTGGATAAAATATATCCAGCTATCATTTAAAATAAGAGCTGCTCTCAGCTGAATGCTGGCAGACAGCGCATGCCATAAATCCTCCCGCGGCACATTCCTTGCTGCCCTGCGGACCCACTGTCCGGATCAGGAGAAAAACACTGAATTTGTTGCTATATTATTCCAGCATAAGGTACTAATATTAGGCCTGGAGGAAGCCGTCTTGCACAAACACATTTCGATCTTTTAAATTGTGGCTGGTCAGGGAGCACTGCTGCAAAAGCCAACAACATTTTGCCGACACTCACAGCATTTGCTCCCTCTAAAAAGACAGGCTGAACCCACAGCTTTTCTTCCCCTTTAAGTTTTAGTTCTATTTACCCAAAACTTTGACAATTCATCCCAAATAAAAAGAAGGTTTAATATTGCATGAGAAATACCTTCTCCAAACAGCCATGCTGGGAAGGTAAATAAATGCAAGGTTTCTAGCAAGGAGCCTATAGGAAACCACGCTTTATTTTTCTATGATAAATCATTTACTTTGCAAGCGGCCTATATTTTGTGAGTTATGGACATCAGACGAATAGCTGCCTAACTTTCCCAGCACTTGCCTATGCCATTTCTTTTTTCTCATAGGAGAGTTCTTTGTGGCACTCGTTTCATTATTATTAACTATTAGCTGCTGCTGGAGAAACGATGCGGTTGTCCCGCAGTGAAGAAACAGTGCACCCATGGGAGTGTCTGGGAGGGCAGCCCATCTCCCAAAAGGTCCCAGCAGCTGCTGGGTGCGTAAGAACACCCCCTGATGAAGGGCAGGGCTCTGGGGATTTCTACATTTACTGTTCAGCGAGTTTTTAAGCTTTCAGCTTTCATGGTTTTTGGGCTAGGAACGTTTAAGACTTCAAAATAATTAAGAGTTTTACTTTGCTGTTCCTCCAGGCAGATATTCAATGCTACCAATTCACCAGACCGTTAAGAAAATTCCCCTTCATTCTGGTATATAACATTTTATGGGCATGGTGGCGATGGGTTGATAGTTGGATTAGTTTCTAGTGGTTTTCTTTCTGACCTTAATAATCCCATGGTTCTACAATTCACGTTGCACATTAGGAAAATCTTCTCCTCCCAGAGAGTGGTGAAGCAGTGGCACAGCTGCCCAGGGAGCAGTGGGGTCACTGTCCCTGGAGGTGTTGCAAAGCTGTTGGGATGTGACACTGTGGAACGTGGCCAGTGGACAATGTAGGGTTGGGATGGTGGTTGGACTTGGTGATCTTAGAGGTCTTGGTGATTCTAGGATTCAAATTTAAAAGGGTACATGTTCTCCAAAATACTGCTGAATGCTTTAAAATGAGTTCAGACACTTAAAGCCACGGAGACACCATGAAGCATGGGTAAGAGCCTGTCTGGAGGGCAGGAGACAGCTTTTATGGAGTTAAAGGATCTCATGGAAAGGAGCAGACGTTCTGGTGGGAGCAATAGTTTGAGATACAATAGTTGGAGTAAAGCAAAGTCTAAGAAAGCATTGTTATGGGTTTTAGGACACCAGAAAGAAAACATAACTGGTGTTTATTTTAATTTTGCTCCTTGGAAATTTCCAAAGCATTCATTTTACGCTATTTCAGAATGAAAACAAAGTCTGAGATCACGACATGTCCAAAGTCAAGAGCCCCATTTCTGCTTGAATCTCACAAAACAACTGTTTCCTTGTTTCTTCCTTACATCTCTCAGCTTGGGAAACATGCTTGGAAGCTAGAGTGGGGCCCTGTACACAAATCAGGCTCGGATGGGACCCAACCTGCCCCAACACATCCCCAGCGACACATCGGTCATGGCATGGGATTCCATAGGGAAATGCAGTTTGGGGAATTTCTGCAGCTCAAAAAATGTAAGGGACAATCTCACAAAGCCATTTCCCAACAGAAAGTGAGGGACAGTTTTGAAATCTCCATCGTTACATTGCCCAGTGTCTAATTACATACGGTTCCATTTAACCTCTCAACGTTAAATCACAGCCGGAACTATATGGTCTAAGAGAACTACCTGAAGAGAAAATAAATGGCATACGCAATCCCCTGAACTTGGAGCCCATCTCAGTTTACAATATTAATTTTTAAAAGGATATTTAAAACAACATGCGGCAGTTAAAACCCATTTAGTTTGCTATTTACCTTCCAGTCCTCCCCTCTGCCTTCCCCCTAAGTCATAGGTCTCATAAATGCAAAAAAAAAACCCAGCTGACATGTGGTATTTTTAATGCAGTGTGGAAGGTGTGTGACAGAATCTCGAAAGTTTTGAAAGCAGACCGCATTCGGCTGAGCACAGCTAGATCTGGGAGCCCAGGCCAAGGCATGAATTAGAGTTTATAATGCTGCAGAGAGAATACCGAAGAATTAAAAGAAAAACATTTCAACTTGAGTAGGAAAATTTTCTGTATTCTAGTTTACAGCCAACCATAACTTTCACGAAATGAGTTATGCTTTCTGTTATTGGCATGTTTTTCAAGTTAAATAAAAGCTGTTTTCCAGGAGAGGCACTGGTGAATCTTGCCTCGCAAATCATTCTTCCCTCTTTGAGCCACAATCTCTGCCCAGATCTGCACTTTTCATAACCATCTAAACAACGAGTTAATCTCACGCCTTCCCTCCCAGCATCTATACAGGGACTCTGGGGTGCCTTTACCACCCTTGCACATCCTCTTGACCTCAGCTGCCATGTGGACATGTTGACACCAATCACAGCTCCAGCCCTGAAATACCTCATTAAGCCACAGCTCCTCTGTGCAGCGCTCCCTTCCAACTCATCACCATCATCTGTATTTGTTGCTGCCAGCAAAAGAAAGTGTTTGAATACAGGACACAGTGCAATTGAGCCTGAAGCAGAGTGTGTCCGCGCAAGTGCAGAATGGTGTTTCCTGACAGCTGTGTAGGTTACATGTTTTGTGCTGAAAATAGGTAGTTTCATCAAAGTCAGCATCTCTTTGGGGAAAAACCTTGCACAATGTTTGTTTTAAGAGAAGCTATATTCAAAATGAAATATTTTGTTTAGAAACATCATTGGAGTCCAAATGTTTCAGACATGAGAACTCCAAAGTATTTCATTTAGAAAACAGTGTGACTTTCCGGTACCATACATAATCCTGAACTTCTGACTCCACCAAACAAGCACCAAACTTTTCCACTGAGTGGAAATCACTCTGCTGGATGTAAAGCCACAGCTTTTCCATTATTTAAGTTGTTTAACATCTCTGTGCTCACTCAGAGCCCTTGATGTTGGTCACACCTGCTTGGTGTTGTGCTGGCTTTCCCCACCCAGAACGTCCCCAGCTCAGACAGCAGCACCACTTCTCCTTGCTGTCCTGATGCACTCTGCAGCACTGCTCCCTTCCAGAAACCCACCCACTAAAAGCTGGAGCTCCCTGTAGGAGATTGTACATCTATATACTTGTGTGTTCATAGGGAAGGACAGAAGCATCTATGTCACTTACTAGCATCAGAGCTGCTCACAGCCCATCACAAACTCAGAAGTAGAGAAGGCTGCCCTTTTCCTGACATGCATACAGCTCTTTTCAGCTATTTCTCATTAAGTTTCCTCCAACACGGAATAAACCCCATGGTCAGCATTGCTGCTCACATGCCAACAGGTCCAGAAGTATCCCCCTGAGCAGGATCCTGGGCTAAACCCATTGTCAACTCTCAACCAGAGCTGTTTGCCATGCAGTCAGGCAGCACAACCAAGAGAGATAAAAGCTCCTTAACTTACCTCTGTGATGGCCACTCCTCCAGCAGACAGCAGGGATCCACTCTCACCCCTTGTCCAGCACAGAAAGCCCCAGTGCTTCACCAGGATGTTGCTTGGCTAGCTCTGGACAGGAGTAGATAGGAAGGGAGTCAGAAACCCAGAAGAGACTGGAAAGCAGTGGTCAATTACAGGGATAAATTCATCCATTTGGGATGTGACAGCTCTAGTGGTTTAGACTCATTTTCCAAAACCCAGCACTGGGATGAGCAGTTAATACCAGACATTCAGCTGCTCCAGATACTTGAATAGGTTTTGGACATGAGGGAAAAGAACTGTGTATTAGAGAGAGGGTTTGTGGTTAAAGCATTAAGCTAGGATGCAGCTCCTATTTCATAACCCAGCCCTGACACAGACTTCCTGCAGCCACGCTTCATCTCCAGCCTACTCCACCATGAGCCCCAACCAGGACCCTCCCAAAAACTGGGTCTACCTTGAGCACCAGGGCATATCCTCAGTGCTAAGCACGGCATAGCACTGTTCCCTTAAACACACTGTTGTTGTGTACATAATGACTGAAGGGGGTCTCATCTGCATGGAGGAGCATCACAGCTTCATGGTCATAAACATACTGCTAACATGCATGTGTGGCAAGCATCTCCTGGGCAAACTGAGATCCAAGCAAACCATGCAGTGACGTGATCTTTCTGCTCTAACTTCCCCATGGGTTTTTGAATCTCTCCAGCTCACCATTTAGATCACAGCCCCCTTCTCAAGTCTTGAACAATAAAGGAATGTACTCTTTCCTGCTCAGATGCTTGAATTTCTATAGATATGAATAGCACCCAGTCTATTGAGAAGACTTGATGACAGAGCAGAATCCAGATCAGCTCATCTTTTTTTTTTTTTTTTTTTCCAGTAGGGAAGAGCTCTGTTAGACAATTACTTCCATCTTTCCCACCAGGTAGTGCACAGATATCCACCACCAAGTAAGTGTTCATCTCCACAACACTCAAGCTATCCTAACCCAGAGCTTCACATCTTGGGTCTCATTACTTCAGAACAACATGTTTCATTCCCATCTCATCCTACCCCAAAGAATGCCATGCCATCCCAATTCATTCTATCCCAGCCCCAATCCAATCCCATCCCATCTCATCCCAATCCTGTCCCACCCCACTCCATTCATGCCATGCCATGCCATGCCATGCCATGCCATCCCATCTCATCCCATCCCATCCCATCCCATCCCATCCCATCCCATCCCATCCCATCCCATCCCATCCCATTATATCCTGTCTCATTCCATTATATCCTGTCCCATCTCATCCCAATTCATCCCACCCCACCACATCCCATCCTGCTTACACCACCCAAAGAACAGAAGATATTGTCCTGGTTGTAATCTTAGCTTTTCCCAAATCAAAAGTGTGCCCTCCCTATGCCCTCCCCCTGCAACAGGAAGGCCTCATCTCACACTGCCAGCAACCAGCTGTCCATAAAATAGACAGAATATGCACAAAGTACTGCTCAGAAAGAGAGCCTCAGCATTCGGATAGATTCAGGGAACTAGGGATCTCAGGTGCTTATGTGTCTTTGAACAGCATGACTTCAATTTTTGTAGAAAATATTTAGAACATTTTAGAACATTTAGAACATCTTTTATTTATTCTTTTTCCAATAACATTGACTGCCAGCCTGTTATAAAACAAATACAAAATACAATGAATTAAGTCATCAGGGACCAGAAGGCAGCCTAGAATATTACAACCACATAAAGCCAGAGGAGCATGTGTGTGGGAACCCATCTCACCTTACTAATCTGGGACTAGGGCCAACAAATTTCTTGGGCATACAGAAATTCATGCACCTAAATTCTGGGAGCTTAATCTGTAGAACAGAATATTCCCTGAGGTGAATTTCCACGGTATTTTTGGGAGTTCCATGTAGAATCTTAGAATCATGAATATTAAAAAAGGTCCTTAAGATCATCTACTAGTACAACCATTAACCCATCCCCCACCGTGCCCACCGACCGCTTCCCTCAGCACCACACCTCCATAGTTCTGGAACACCTCCATGGATAGTGACTCCACCACCTCCCTGGGCAGCCTGTGCCAATAATCAGTGATGAGCAGGATCCTCTTTCATCGTGGTGTTACTTCTTACAAAGGACCACAGAACATTTTGTAGCTAATGGTTCCTGTAGCGATGCCAGAATTGATTTATTTTAATTGACAGAGCAAGTTATCAGTGCAGCAACGGACTGGTCATAGACAAGCAGGATGGGATGGGAAGGAGGAGCAGCCATCAAAGGAAAGCAGCACCAGGGCACAGGGAACCCTGGACTCAGGAAGGTACCATGCATCCGTTTCACTGAATCATAGAATCACTAGGATTGAAAAAGACCACCAAGAACATTCAACCATCAACCCATCACCACCATTTCTTTCATCCCATCCAGCTCCTTTCCCCTGCAGAGACGCACCTTATCCACACCCAAACTGTACCATAGTGCACCCTACAGATCCCCCGGGCACCTCTCATGGTTTACAAAGCTTGCAGTGCAAGCACAAAGCACATGTGGAATAGAAATCCCAGCTGCTCCATTCCCTCCAGCTCAGGCAGAGCAGCACACTGCAGTAATGTCATCAAAATCCACAGTCTTGTTTTGGTTGCCTCACTTTGCAGACTGCTCAGGGTCCAAGACTAAAGGAATCATTTTGGAAGGACAGAAAAGGGGAAAATTAGAGTAATTTTGTTAAGTGGTGATTGTCCTGCCCATGCACAGACAGTTGATGTATTGGAGTGGATTATTTTCTTAGAAAATAAGCATTGCGGGTTTTCAGCCCGGCTTCCCGAAGAGGTGGGGTTGGTGTAATCTCTCAAGTGCAAATCTCTCCACCAAAGCCAAAGTCTCTTCCCATAGCTTCCCAGTCTGTGAGCCAAGCCAAGAAAGTTAGAGCTCAACAGATTAGGGGAGGGGGGAATAAAACAAAAACCGGCAATTACCCGGAGTAAAGAGACTATATTAGCATGTCTGCTCTGAGGGAAGGGACATCTCTCAAGCAGCCCCAAGCATTGTTTCTTTCTCTTTTTGTTGGTGACCACCCATAGCACAGCTCGGCTCTGGCAGGCTGCCCACTGATGAGTTTTCCACACCCCATCAGCTCGCCGGCAGACAGAGGGAGCTGCATCCAGCTCAACCCCTGCCTTTTAGCACTGTCCTGTTCTACAAGTCTGTTTGCTCTTTTTCACCTTGGTTCCTGGGAAGCCAAACATCTGATGTTTGGGTCACACTTGAAGGAAATGACAATCCCAGATGAAGGCACTGCACAGCCACTGGCGCCTAAAACTCCTGTGCTTGTTCTGCAGTGATAAAAAGGATCATATTAAAAAAGAGAAAGGGGAAGAAGAATAAGAAAAAGAAAGGAGAGGAGAGGAGAGGAGAGGAGAGGAGAGGAGAGGAGAGGAGAGGAGAGGAGAGGAGAGGAGAGGAGAGGAGAGGAGAGGAGAGGAGAGGAGAGGAGAGGAGAGGAGAGGAGAGGAGAGGAGAGGAGAGGAGAGGAGAGGAGAGGAAAAAGAATAGGAAAAGGGAAAAGGAAAGGAAAAGGGAAAAGGAAAGGAAAGAAATAGAAAAAGAGAAAAAGAAAAAGAAAAAGAAAAAGAAAAAGAAAAAGAAAAAGAAAAAGAAAAAGAAAAAGAAAAAGAAAAAGAAAAAGAAAAAGAAAAAGAAAAAGAAAAAGAAAAAGAAAAAGAAAAAGAAAAAGAAAAAGAAAAAGAAAAAGAAAAAGGAAAAAGAAAAAGAAAAAGGAAAAAGAAAAAGAAAAAGAAAAAAGTGTGATAAAGTAATGCACAGCAGCTTAGTGCTGCTGAACAGTTCTCCTCTTAACTGGATGAAACAAATGCAAATGCAACAAGAAATGCAAAGATTTATTTTTTTTTCTTGGGCCAGAGCCTTCCCACTGAGGCTGATTTCCATCAGTCCTGCTTTGCCATATTGTGTGAGTTATTGGGTGTGCAGAGCAGGGATTGCTTGGCGCTCCAGACAAGCCGCTTGCAACATCACCGGTGCCCTTTATATTTTCTTTCTTTTTCCCTCCTCCTCTAATACCCGGTAAGACCTTTTCTAAAGCTTCTTAATAGCAGGAAAAAATAAGAATACAAAACCACACCGCGCTACCTGTGGGGGGGCAAGCTCTGACATTTGGTACAGATGCAAGAAACAGAGAAACCATGCATGTGGCTCGTGCCTCCGCAGCCCTTTGCACAGACTTGTTGCCTATAAACCATCATTCTTCCAGCCTTGCAGGCACTCTGAGCAGGACGGAGGAGTCTGTTCTTGAGAGCTCAGCTCCCGAACTCTGCCCACTGGACCCACTTGGGCCGCATTCCCATCTGTGGGTGTGGGATGGAGCGGGGAGGTGGTGCCCATGATGGGGCCGTGCCGAGCAGCCCTGGGGCTCTACAGAGCTTTGCTGCTGTGTGCTAATACCTGGTAAAGCCACGGATTTCCAGTGGGTGCCTAATCCTCACCAGCTTTAATTCCCCAGTTTAAAGGAGATTGTAAAGGAGATTAAAGTTTCCCTTATCGCTCCTCATGCGTTTTAAAATTCTGATGCCTGAGGAAAGAAAAAAAAAAAAAGGAGATGGAAAGAAACAGGGAAAAAATACCACGGTCGGAGTCCTGTGCAGTGCATGGGGACACTGGGGAGCAGAGGACGTTCTGCCTGCCCCCCATAAGCACGTGCATTCCATCCAAATGGCAGTTCCTACTGAAAAAGTAAATAGGTGCTCACCATTCCCACTGCTGGGGAAAAGAGAGAATGACCCTTCTGCTCACTGCTGGCTCATTCAGAAACAACAGTGCTGTGCTTCCATCAGGAGCTGTGCTGTGCTTTGGGTTTGCTCGGAGGGGATTATCTAAAACTGCTGCATCCTGAGGAAGGAAAAAAAGAAAAAAAATCCTCTCAGATTTCTCTTCTTCTTTCAAATGAAAGAAAATATGATATTGGGGTTTTGCACTAGAATTATTGTAATATTCTTTATTTTACAAGCACCTTTAAAGTTGGTCTTTACAGTTCCGATATTGAAACCATTGCAAAGGAATTGTTTGTGGGGATTATTTGACTTTTTATTAAAAAAAATCAAAAACAGGTGGGTTTCTCGTCATCGGCGCTTAAGTTTTTAATAAAAAGTAAAAGTTCTGGCACATCACCCACTATTTCTCTTTTTTTCCATTTTCATTCTCTCCTTGGCCAAAGATAGGACACATCTTTTTTGCTTTTGCATCCAGGGATATGATTCCAGCTCAGAGTGCACGTACAGACATGCTTGGAAGTATGGAGCAAGCCTGAGTTCATCACCCCATCATTTGCTGGCTGGGGCTGCCAAGGAAGCAGAGGTCATGCAATCATGCTTGCCCCAAACCCCCCTGCCCCAAATGAGTGCTGAGCCCCCATCCCAGATGAACAGGCTCTGCACGCAAAGCTGTGGTCGCTAAAACTTGGTGCAGGCTCAAGGAGAGGCTGGGAAGTGGATGGGAAAGAGATACACAGGAAAAAACACGGGAAACACTTCCACAGGTGGGATGAGCTGGGGAGCAGCCACATGGAGCCCGTAGGAGGGGCTGCTTTTGGTTTGGGATGGTGCTAACACCCTCTAGCTGTTTCATTACCTTGAATTCAACTGTTTCCCAGTCGCAAAGGTTTCCTGTATTCTGCTTGTCGCGTTTTATTCCATCTGCAAAATTTGAAAGGAAATAAATGTACAGAGTGAAGCTCATAAAGCTTGGAGCTCCAAGCGCTGAGGTGCACTCTGGCTTCCCCCAGAGTCCTTATTCTGGTTAAACAGGTTGAAAAATGTAGTCCAAAAGATAAATAGATAAAAGAAAAATAATGTGAGTTTGAGGTTCTCAGCACCCAGTGCTTCGTGCTGCAGCTCCCTCAGGTATGCACTGAGAAAGGCAAAGGGGCCCAGGATTAAGCAGTTCCATAAACATCCATCTGACAATTAGCGATGCAGTATGTATCCATGCCAGCATTTTGAGGTCGGATGAACACAAATACGTAAAGCAAAACTGAATCATTTTTCGATCCAGGCCAGCTCTTTATTAACCGAGCTACAAATTGCTCTTTTCAAAGTGAAAGACGATGATGAGAAGTCTTTGCTCAGGCTGCCTGCCCTGTGGCATGCTTCTAACGGCAAATAGTGTCTTCAGAACATGGCACATCTTTCTATTTGCATTCTGACAGACGAAGGCCCTGCCTGGGGCTGGTGAACCCAACCTGACACGAGTGCACTGCAATATTTCTCAGTGATCTGTCTGGAAAAAACCCTACAAAATAAATGGCTCTTTGAGGGATGGAGCCAGCTCTGCACAGGGAAGGCAAACAAAAAATGGTCATGCTGTAGCAGAGGGAGAAAGATTGGGTGACACTGAACGAGCAAGCGTATGGTATCACCAGAAACAAGCTCTGACTTTTTAATGAGCAAACTGATCCCAAACCAGTCAAGTTCAACTTGCTTTCTACAAAGGAATTCTGTTTTCTGCCAGCTTTCATCTCACGGAGCGAATGGTCCTCCTGTGCACTGTCCGAGCAGGATGGAGGGATAAAGTCTGTCATAGCCCTCACAGCCAGGGAAGGGCAGAGGAGGAGCAGAGGCATTTATCTACAGCTGTAGGTATCTGGGAACAGAGAAAGCTGGGGGTTGAGGAAACCAATGCCCAGTGTGTTTTCCGAGGCTGAGAGATACAGGCTTCTTGGCCTATTTCTGTATTGCAAACCCAGCAGAAGAACCGTAAATGTTCATTCTTCCTCCATTCTCCAACTTACCTCTACTTGCTGTGGAAGTACTCGAACAAAACTGATCACAGAATCACAGAATCATGCAATCAGGAATCACACAGGTTGGATAAGACTGGCCATATCCCTCAGTGCCACATCCCCACAGCTCTGCAGCACCTCCAGGGACACTGACCCCAGCACTCCCTGTGCAGCTATGCCACTGCATCACTTCTCTTTGGGAGAAGGAATTGCTCCTCACACCCAGCGTGACCCTCCCCTGGCACAACGTGAGGCCATCCCCTCTCGTCTTATGGCTGTTCCCTGGGAGCAGAGCCCGGCCCCACCTCACACAGCTCCTTTCGGGTCGCTGCAGAGAGCGATGAGGTCTCCCCTGAGCCTCCTCTTCTCCAGACTGAACATCCCCATTCCCTCGGCCACTCCCATCACACAGTGCTCCAGACCCCTCACAGCTCCACTGCCTTGATTAATAAAAATGGAAGCAGACCACATCAGGATAAAATTATTGAGGATTTTTTGGAGGCTATTTTTTCCCTTCTCCTTAAGACTGTGACTCTTTGATAGTATAAATAATGTAGCTGTCCCCTGAGCTGGAGTGATAGCAGTCACTGGCTGTGTTCCCTAAAACACGAGAATGAGAAGGTCTCAGGAACTGGCCAAACTTTCCTGATTTTTTATTTCACTGAAGGAAAGAATTGAGCAACGTTAAACAGCTGCTGGTGAGAGAACTTGGTGCCCTCCAATTTTTTTTTTTCTTTTTGTTTTTGATTTTTTTTAGCCCAGTTCAGAGGACAGAGGAAGTGTTTGAGGTCTCATAAAACTTTGTGCCCAGCTTTTGCTCTGAATCACAACTCCGTTTCACTTGCAATTAGTGCTTGTACCCAGGAGCAAACTGTCCTACCTAATCATAGCCTGCAAAGTCAGAAGACACTGCCTAATGCTTGCACCAAAGGGATTACCAAAGACAGTAAGAACATCTGGAGGGAATAAAAACTCCAAAAATCTCTGTTCCCAGAGTAGACTGCCCTATAAAACAGATCTGTTGGGAGCCAAATTAAATAGGAGGAAGGTGTAAATGGATTCCTTTCTCTGTGTGAAAATGTGGTGGAGCCAGGAGACATTTTTCCAACCCTTCTCACAGGGAAGGAACAGAACAGCTCCCATGGTATGCCCAGGGAGGATGCACAGCCCAGAGCAGATGGATTATGAAGTTACAGGTTGTGAGACAAACAAAGGGCTACTGAGCAATGGAGATGCAACCGTTCCCTTTGGGGGACACTGCTGGTGGCAAGAGCAGATTGAGAGAGACAGTGTCTATGCAAAGTGGAAAGGATTTGTCTGGCTGTGTCCTCAGCCATGCTTAGCTGAAAGGTGTCACCTTGTGGGGGGACCAGGGTGACCAGCCCTTGATCGTGACAGTACTCACAGAAAACATGGGGGAAAACCATTCCCCCTTCTAACACTGGCTGGGTTCTGCAGTCTGCAGCTGCATGTTGAACCCATCATTCACAGTCCAAGACAGAACATAAGCATCCTCCTTTGAAAAAAATAACATAAAAAAGTAGGCTTTTCTGTTAAAAGGAAAAGAACTCTCAAAATGTGGCAAGGGAATGAAAGCAAAACCACACTCAGATCATGCACCCAACCAGGAATTCCTATTAACCTAGATACAGACATTGCCAACATGACTCAAATCTGGGATTTCCACAGTGTGATATCTCAACAGCCCATTATCCAGCTACAGAAACTCTTCTCCCCTTCAACCACTTTTTCTGCTTGGAAACTTCATCTTATTTCTTTGCACATCATGTGGTCACTTGCCCGTGTTTGTCTTGTTGTTTGGGATAAAGCCCTCAGAGGCTGAAGAGTATGAGGAAAGCGATGCTTTGAGTGCCTATCGGTAATTCGGGATAAAAAGAAAGAAAAGGAGGGGTGAGCAATCCGAGGCAGAAAGAGAGGCATTTCCACTCCCCTCAAAACCTCTCCAAACACAAAGGATGCCTTAGGTTGCCACCTAGTGACTTCGAAGATGAAGGATCCCGGTCAGGACGGAGGCGAGGTGCCGCGTGTTGCCATTTCTGAAGCCACCCACAAATCCATGGCTTTTGGTGGCACAGCAGAAAAATCACAGGATCGATTGAAAACCCTAAAGAGCATCACTAATGCATCATCCTAATGAGAGCTCAAATTGATTCGGCTGGCAAAACCGTTCCCAGCTGTAATGCTTGGTTTGAATGGCACCGCCCTGAAGGTGAACCCCTCGACAGGGACTCCCAGGGACACCTCACACTTTGTCAGGGCACCCTGAGCAGCCTCAGTCTCAGTGCCCCACTCCCATCCATTGCTCCGGTGTGAAAAGCCAGGCTCACGAGGCGTGGGAAAGGACAGCTGGAGAGAGCATCTCTTGGCAAAAGAATGACAATAAAGATCTGGCAAAGAGTTTTCATTTAGAAACCTCTCTTCACGTGGCTTTTTAAGAGGCTGGAAATATCCGATGTCAACCTTTGCACCTCTAGGTGTATTGAATGGCTTTTGAGGTATGAAAGTGAAGGCTTCAGTTCTGCAGAACCACTTCTTTTATGAGGTTTTAGGTGAACTTAATGTAGGAAAAAGAGAACAAAAAATTAAAAGGCATCTGAGGTGGGACCTCCCAAAGCAGCATCTTCAGAGTCAGCAATTCACACAGTCGAGGGCAGTGGGGTTTTCTGTCCTCATTTCTTCTTGGAGCTACATCATTTGTAAAAAGCATCTAGAAAAGAAGGGAGAGGAGAGTACTGCAACATCACCAAATCAGGGCGTTTTAGCAGGGTCTGTAGTGATGGGACAAGGGGAAATGGTTTCAGACTAAAAGAGGGGAGATTTAAACTGGATATATAAGGAAGAAGGTTTTGACAGGAAGGGTGGTGAGGCTCTGGCACTGACACTCAAGGTCAGGCTGGACAGGCCTGATAGAGCTGTGGGTGTCCCTGCTTGATACAAGGGAACTGGACCAGATGGCCTTTAAGGATCTCATCCAACTCAAACAAGTCTACGATTGTATGATTTTCCCATCCTTTTTCCATCACACAATTTGGTGGCCCAAACCAGCAGTGCAGTGACAACATACTCAGTGCACAGGCCCCATCCCCTCTCTAGCTCAGTCAATCACAGGCTCTGATGGACTTTGCCATTTCATAAAGCCGTCTTTATGCCCCAGAAAAAAAAAAAAAAAAAGCAGGTCCGCCCCTCCTGCTGTTCTAATTTCTCATTTGCTTACCTCGAAGCTCCCGGGAGGGTTGCTAGTGGAGAAGTTTTTTTAATTTATTTATTTGGGGTGGGCTCCCCCCGGCTGTGAATGAGGGGCAGGTGAGTTGGCACCCCATAATTCCCACGCTGGTGACATTCCTGGTCCCGCTCTGTTGCCCACTGGTTGAGGAAGAGCCGACCTGTGGGTCAGCAAGCGGCCACGGGTAATTGAATCCCCGCTCCCCCTGTTAGAGTACCTGCTGTAATGAGGCTCATTATGAAGCTCGATTTAAAGCTCCATTGAAGCCAAAGGAAAAAAATAGCTCTTTCTGCAGTGGGCGGTACAGAGCATGTCAGCATCCCCAATTAGATTCATGCTACTGAGAGCAGGAGTGCCTCAGCCAAAAAAAAAAAAAAAAAAAGCCAAGGCAGGTGAAGCATCCCCGAAGCCAGTCACCTAGAGATGCTGTACTGATGAAATAGGAAAAATCGTGGTTGGAAGAAAATAAGACAACACTCCCATTGGCTGCCCCCAGCACAGAGACAAACCTGGCTCTACCAAAAATAGGTTCCAGAGAAACGTTGAGCACATGGGGAAGGCCTGGATGGGTCTCAATTTCCCCTAAAATATCAGAATCTCCCCAAACTCTTGTTTACCAGGCACAGATGCAGGAGGAGAATTACTCAAGTTTTTGCAATAAAAATCAGCTCGGTTTTGTGAACACCTGCTTTCTTCTGTTTAATAATGCTGAGCTCCTGTCTTGTATGCTCCTCTGTTTACTCTCCCACAAATTATTTTTGTTCTCAGTTGACAAAGATAAATGATGGGATTAATATATATTGGAGAAGTCCCGGCGAACAGTTTGCTAGCAAAGAGAAAGGATTGATATTATTTCCCTCAGGTAACATAACACAGACAAACTGGATTAAGAGTAATTTGCTGTGGGGCTTATATGTGATCATGAGCCATTAGTGGAACACCATTTATGAAAATTGCTTTTTCTAGAATAAAAATTAGACTGACTTTCATTACCTCGATGAAGAAGAATTCTTCCTTCCTAGGGAGAGGAGAAGAATTAGATCTCACTCACTGCGCCAAGTGTGCTTCTGCAGGACAGTTAGCTAGGGAATGCTCAATGAGAAAACCCAGCATCCCTTCTGTTAACCTGTCAGAAAGGTTCACTGGGTCATAAAATCACACAATCGTGGAACCATTAATATTGGCAGTGACTACTAAGATCATCTAGTCCAGCCATCAACCCATCTGTCCAACCACTGACCCAACAGACCAACCACAAACCCATTGGTTCAACCACCAACCCAATAGACCAAACATCAACCCATCAGAAGAGTCAACTGGCTGGTAAATGACTGAGACACAGGTGGTTCCTATCCTTATGACCAGTCCATCCTTATCACCAGCACAGGGTTTTCTCCTTTCTGTGGTCCCTCAAGCTCCTCCTTTCAGGAGGAGCTTTGCTTTTGCTCTTAATAATACTCTGCTGGCTTCCAGAAAATTAATAAGGACAAGAGCAAATATCTCCTCAAAAAATGGTTAATTGCACAGCATTAAGAGAAGGGTCTTAACTGTTTTCAAATGTGGTATCAGCAAAGCCTTTAAAATCATTGAATCATTGAATACCTTGACTTGGAAGGGACCCACAAGGATCACTGAGTCCAATTCCTACTACACATGCTTTGTTTGTGTGATCACTGGGAGTTTCGTTGCATTGGGAAGTGGGGAGAGACTCCAGAAATAAAATTGGCCAAGTCATAAGAATACAGTTCTGAGAAGGAAGAAAAAATCCCCCCTGGAAGCGTGACTCATACACACCGCTTGAACATCCTCACAGCATTTTGTGGTATTTTGCAATGAGCAGTCAGCAGGAGTCGCAGGTAGGATTAAGGAGAAATGTATGTGCAGTGCAGTCTGTGCTCGCTGTGCTCCCTGAGGCCTTCCTTTGCACATCAGCAATTTAATCAGGCTCTTGTGGCATGGCAGGTAAAAATCCACAGCTTTTTGCTGCTCATCTCGTTGCTGAGTCTCTAAGGGCTTTTCAGGAGGGGTTGCAACCACCTCCAAACCTTTAGGAAATGGGGAAACTGAGGAAGATACAGCTCTCTCTCCAGAGCAGCTCAAACACTCTGCTTTCCAGCAGACATCTGAGCAACCCCTGTGCCCTCCAGCACAGACCCCCAGAATAAGGCCACAGAAACGTCTTCCATAAGGGCTTCATGCTCTAGGACGTGGAATTGGACAAAATCTAGAGCAGTGCCAGGGAACCCAAAGGCAAAGGGCACACACAACCCTAGAACCCCACACTGCTCACCGTACAGATCATAATTCTGGCAGCCCCGAGGGGCTGGGAAACAATACTGGAAGTAATCCCTTTTGATCTGATGCTAATCCAAGATAATTGCTTTCAGGCTTAATAGGAAAACTGCATTTTCTTAGAGGGAACTGGTCAGTTTGAAAGGGCTTTGATTTAACTAATGCTGTAGGTGCTTGTTTTAGCAGAGGGAGCCCTATTGTTCCTGGGTTAAGAGGTGCCAGAAGTAATGACACAGGTTGTATCCATTCATTAAACCTTCTTGGTGCTGATATCCAGCCACATGGGCACAGCAGCCCAGGGAAAAGAGCCTTTTTCCACTTCACCAAGTCTGGGGGAGGCACCAAATAACCTTGCAATATCAAGGAGAAATTATGACACCTGCTGAAATTAGGAAATGGGGTATTGTCAGGGGATAACTGACCATGCCTTGACCTCGCAGCCAGTCAAATTCCAAGCTCTGATCATGCTGTTAATGACCAACCTGGACAACCTGGCAGTGCAGGAGCAGCTCTTGGAGCACACGTGTTGTTTTCACAGGAAATCTGGCTTTGGATGGCAGCTCGTGGGTCACTGTGCTCTGAGTTTGTTCCCCCGACACTGAGAGACACGTTGACAGCAGGCATTCTTTCTGACTAGTCTCTAAAACTGCCAAACAATGGTTTTTTCACTGTTCATTAACCAAAGGCTTAAATTTTGTGGGTGCTGAAAAGTTAGTTATGGCCCAGTCAGTAGGAGCATGGCATTAAGGTGATTTTGGGTCTGTGTGAAGGTTGAATACTAGGATTACTAATTAAAAAAATATATGTATTGGCTCTCCAAAGAGAAATCAGCTTGTATTTGTGTTTTTAGTCAGGGAAGGCCTTGGATAAAGATTTTGAAGGCAATTTGAGGGGGGGAGTGAGTGGCTTGAAGGCACCCTACAATCTACTGTGTAAAATAGTGGAGAAGAGGGTGGTCACAGACCTGCTCCAGAAAGCATCCATGTGTGTAGCATGACTCCAGGCTGTGAGCTCATGGAGTGTATTACTTCCACACCTGATGGGTAGAGCTGGAGCATCCCTATGGGACATGCATCAGAGTCATCTCCTTAGGGCAGGGTGATGCGCTGAGAGGGTCCCTAATGCTAAGCAAACCCCGGCAGATAAGACACAACCTTCCTTCAGGACTCAAGGCGACCCTAAATTTGCCTAGAGAGGGAGGCGAGGAGTGAGAGGGCGATGCTCTCGGATTTAATCGGGACGCGCGCCGGGATGCGGGGACCGGGACGCAGAGGGGCCGCTGGGGGGAGCGCGAGGCCCGGGAGAGAGCTGGAATCCGCAGCCGTGGGTTTTCACCTGGAATCCTACAGCTCGGGAAGGCCTGTGCCGCGGAGCCGGGGTCAGTGCACCTGGCGAACGTTTCTGGTGGGATGCACCATTAGCATGCCGTTTTATCTGGTGGTAAGGAAAAGATATGTGGCTGTCTTCAGTCTTTCTGTCATTTCCCTGGAAGGTCTTGAAAATGGTGAGGGATAAAGGAAAGGAAAAAGGGAAAGGAAATGCGGGGAGAGGGGGGGTGGTAGGATAGGATAGGGGAAAATGGGGGGGGGGGCAGGAGAAAAGGAAAAGGAGCAATTAAGAAAGATAAAAGGAAAAAATGAAAAAAGAAAAAGGAAAGAAAAAAAGAATGGTTAGAAAAGAAAGAAAAAGGAAAAAAAAGAAAAGGAAAAAAGGGAAAACAGGAAAAAGAAGGAAAAGGGGAAAGGAAGGGGAAAATGAAACGGAAAGAGAAGGAAGGGAAGGGAAGGGAAGGGAAGGGAAGGGAAGGGAAGGGAAGGGAAGGGAAGGGAAGGGAAGGGAAGGGAAGGGAAGGGAAGGGAAGGGAAGGGAAGGGAAGGGAAGGGAAGGGAAAACAGCCTTTATCATCCCCTGCCCCTGGCATACTGGATGTGCCACATGGAGTCCTCCATCCCTCTGCCTCCCACCAGGAGCTAACAAGGTACTTGACCTGCAATGCCAACTGATTGTTCAAATCTCACCCATTTATCTGCCCATCACTCTAGGTACCTAAATGGTTTTCACAACCAGACTTCTGGCTGCTTAGCTGTTTTCTGCCCAAAATGTGCTGTGGTTTGCTGGCTTTAAGCCTTGTCCTCGGTCACAGTAAAGTATTCCAGCCCTGGAGCATCTGTATCTCTGCTGGATTTTCCTTGAATGCCTCTGCACATACTCAGCCTAGATCTAAAGCAGACCCTGTAAGGCCCTTCTGATGGAGCTCCACGGGACTTGGAAGCAGTCTCACTTGTTAATGAGCCAGCAAGGGATTCATCACTGGATCTCTCTGAGAAATGCTTTATGAGAAGAAGATCCACGCCCGTCCCTGCAGATGTACTCCGGATGATGCATCTCTCCGCTGTTAGCTCTGGATGCCACTTTCCCTTGCTGTGCTTGCAAAGAGCAAAAAACCCTAACCTGATCCAGCACCCTCGCACTACCACCGTGTGCAGCACCACTCGCCGTTATTAGTACAGCAAACGGAACGCTATTGATTCAGAGGATTTGTGGTTTACCAGCACAGTTTCCCTGTTAGCCTTCACACCAGTGCCTGACTCATGAATACACATGAAGGCCCAAATAGTTCGTTTACAGTTTAAAGAGCTCGGGGTGTGAGCATGTGAGAGTTATTTATTTCTGTTGGTCCCAAGGCTCCCACAGGGCCACAACCAGCACCGGTGGGGCCCTTCAGTGCTATCTGGATCATGGCAACCAGGCCCCTGTTTTTGGAGGCCTCCAGCCACCTTTGGAGTCCAGGCCTTGCACGCTCTTGTTTATCTCAGAGTGTGGTTGGAGGGTAACAAGCTGCCTGGCTGTTGACAGGTCATCTATTAAATGTAGATGGTGCTTTCACATGCAATTGTCTGCTGGATATTTTTTTGGAGGAACAAAAGGCTCCAATTCACAAGCTCCAATTCACAAGCTCCAGCATGTCATGCAGATATGATTAAAAACGTTAAGGCTTCAAGATATTTCCCCTTTGCTTCAGTGAATGAAGGACTATCCTTCTAATAGCACCAATCAAATACTACCTTGATATTATATGTCTGTTTAGAGTTCCTCAGAAAAATTCCCCATCAGTGCAATTCTGGTGCAGGAATGGTCATGGGTCTTCCCTTTGATTCGCCTTTTTTTTTTTTTTTTTTTTTTTTGAGTCTGGAATTGCTGGTTGGATTGGGAAGAACAGCACAAGAACAGCAGGGAAGGAGAAGTTTTCCCTGTGAAAACCCCATCCAGTGCTGCTGGGAGCTCGCCCTCGCAGCCTGCTGCTCCCGATGTTTTAACAAGAGGCCCCACAAATATTTAACTCCAGCAAAGGGAGAAAACCCAGTGTAGAAGGGCGGGATGGATATGTTTGCTGAGAAGAGAGGGTGAAAGACTGTGGAATTTATTGATTGGATTCCCGTTGAAACACAAATGCTTTCTCATAACCCAGGAGTAGATAATGGCTTGGCAAACATGTATGTGCTGAGTGCACTTGGTGGGAGGTATTCATGTTTTGTCCCAGGGAACCACAGGCGAAGTGGATGCAAGGACCCTGGCCCACTCCTCAGAGATGCCCAAGTGGGAAGGAGTGGGCACATTCCTGGGGCCCCACTGCTCTGGGTGGGTGTCCCAGGTCACTCCCGTCCTCACCCTCCTCCTGCTGGTTAAGTGTTGCCTTTCCCACATTTCCCCATTCTCTCCTCACTATGTCAGTCCCTGGGATGGTTCTCACATTGTTTCCCCTTTTCCACTGGTTTGAAAACAGCACAATTTCTATGAATTGAGGATGTTGGGTAGCGTTTAGCTCATCCAAGCTCCTGCATGCCCTGTTGCCAGACCCAGACTTTCGGAAGCCTAAGGATGAAGGTGGAGTGCATCTCTGCCTCATTCCCCTCTCAAATCCATGCATTAGCATGCACATGCCCCAGTTTGGCTGCACACGCTTCTGCATGAAGGAGCGGGAGGGCAGACCTAGGGCTGGCCTGCAGGAATCTAGCACTGACCCCAAATCCAGGTGCCCTCTACATCCCTGTACCTTGAGGCCCTTGAGGTGGGAGGATGTAGAAAAAGCACAGCCATCATTAAAGTTCTGTCCCAGCCTGATGGAGGAGGCTTGGGAGTCCTCTGAGGATGAGGTTATGGGGATGGCCCCACATGGCTAGGCTTGCTGCCCCCCCATGTCCCCACCTGCCTGTTGGCTGTCACCTTGCCCTGTCCCTCCTCTCGCATTTCTTGTCTCAGTTAAACCCCTCAGTAATTTTCAGGCTCTTTATCCCAGGGAGTGTCTGTCCATAGTCTGATAACATCAGCTTTCCCCCTGCCAGCACACCAAATCTTCCTTCAGACACAGCATATTCCTCAGAAACCGAGCCCTCTGCTTCCAAGACCTTTGGGTCCTCTGCTGTTGATATAACACCACTTTATGAGCCGCTGTGATGCGTACAGTACCAACCTTACCCCATAAGCACATAAGCCTCCTGTTCTTCTTTTTTGTCATCCTTCTAAAAGGATTATTTCAAAGCCAATCCTGACAATTGCATATCCCCCAGGGGACCAAGCAACACAGGGCAAGTGTTGTACAATAGCTGACGGCAGAGCTGGGAGCTTCACCCTTCCCCAGGACATAATTTCGGGGACTTCTAGGGACTTCTCTGGGCCAGACAGTCTTTGGTGCTATCTGATATCCCATGCTTCTCAGCTTGAGCCCCCCAGGTTCCTCACCCCAGGAAAGATGCTGCAGGGCATCAAGGGCACACCTCGCTGGTAGGTGTCCCCCAAAACTCTGAGCCACCTCTGCCTCTGCTGACACAGAGAAGGAAAATAGAGATGATTTCATAAAAGTCAGGCCTGTTTAACTTCAGAGCATTTAAGTCAGCGAAAATGCATCAGACAATTATATTGCACTTAATACTCAGATAATGGAACAATGAAAGATGTATGTTTGCATTTTGTAAAATTAAACTGTATGCAGTTATTTATCTTTTACCTTAATTGTTTGAGCTTGTTTCTAATGTAAACTGTTGTAATTTTAAATAAATATAATAGAAAAAACTTTCCAAGGTATCGGAAATCCAGAGTAAATTTACTTTGCAAATAGACTTTGCTAGGTATGCCTTATGCAGAGGATCTTAACCTGTCACTTTCATTCAAAAATATTTGGGATACTTCAGCACTGAGCTGCTCATCTTGGGGCTGCAGGGCAGATTTTGGGAAGGCAGCACTGAGGGGTGATGCACAGCTTGGTGTTTCAGCAGCGCTCTTGGCTCAGTGACCTCTGTATTGCTCTTTTCCTGGAGATGATTCTGCACACCCAAATAGGACGGAGGCATGGCAGAGCCTGTTTTGCAGTTTGGGTGGCTGAAAGTGAAGGACTCCCACCCTTTCATCTTCCATAGCACCAAAGCCAAACATTAATGGTTTCAGAAACCTGCCCCGGCATGCCTTTAACGATGCCACCAGGTATCTGAGCGCTCCCTTCAGCTTGGGCAATGGCTTCAGGACTCCCCGCATCAAGCAGTAATGCTAGGAAAACTTTTCAATGAGGTCTATCATCATGCCATGTAAAATCCCAATTATCTCTACTGGGAAAATACAGTTACTGCTTTGTTGCTCTTTGAGGAGTTTTAGAGATGATCTCTGTTAAGCCCAAGATGTTGATTAAGGAGGTGAATTCAACTGTTGACTTAGCCCTAAGGGGTTGTTATAAATGTGTCTATTTGTTTTTCCAGTACTGCGAGGGAAGACTCCAACAAAGGAAACGCGCTGGGTTGAAAGGTAACTCCAGTGATTAATGACATATACATTCAGCATGACATCTTTATCACGGGGTGGTCGTATTGATTTTGAAGTTGAGCAACCTGGCAAGTGGAAAAGAGGCCGTAGAAGTGAAAGCCCAGTGAAAATTAATTAATTGCCAAAACAAAAGCATCAGCCCACCTCACATACCTGGAATTGGGCTGGCAGCCCCATCTTACCGGATCCTTACGGTGACTCCGTAAATCATGACAGATGGATGTGCCTTTCATAGCGTGCAGGGAGACAAAAAAATCAAATAGGAATGCTGGGGTTGGTTTGGGCTTGTTAGCTGCCTACGCCAAGAGAATTTTTTGGATGACTGTAGCCCTTTCGACAAAGGGAATTCATCAGAGGGAGTTGAAGCTGGGTCAGGGTGCCAGCAGATGTGCCCATGGGTTGACCTGTGTCAGACAGCAGCACGGTTTTCAGCAGAGTTCACAGCTCTGGCTCATGGCCCTCTGGAACATGGTTCCTCTGAACCCTGGAGAAGTCCTTGGGATGGACCACAAGGGTTAGGGGTGTGTTGCCTGCTGCACCTTGACAGGACACCACAGCTGGCCAGGTGTCAACATGCCCTTGGCCTTGGTGGTATCATTTGCATGAAGCAGAGTGGATGGCAACAAGAAGGGAAAATACCCTTGACAGTCAGCTTTGCAGGGAAAAGGTAAACTCTGCCCAAATCAGGGCCCCATTGTCTCTAAGATGGCATAAAAACGTCCAAATTCCATCAGAAACTTCCCCTGCTGAGCTGAGGTGCTGCTTCCAGACAGCATCTGGGTGGCAAATAGGGGAAATGGAGAGAGTAAGATGCTGTAGGGGCAGGTAGGGGGGGAATGGGGAGAGGAAGACACTGATGTTTCACCACGGTACAGGGAAATGGGGCGAGCAGCCAAAAGGCAGCGGAGGAGCAGCCCAGACAATCCAGATGCTCCTTTTTCTGCTGCTCTTCTGTGCTTTCGGCTCCTTTAGATGGCACCATCCCCCTGCGCTGGCGTTGTGCCGGAGCCGGTGGCAATTAGTATTCAGGACGCAAAAAGAGGAAAATTCCTTCATTACGCAGCGGCCGACAGCGCTGCTGTAATTGAGGAGGTGTCAGCAACTCCATTAGCAGCCCAGCTCAAGGCGCAGGGATGGTTCATACCCAAAGTCCAGGTAGATAAGTCCCTTTGTTGGGACAGCATTGCATTGCCATGTGGGATAATTGTTCAGGATGGGCCTTTGGACTGCTCCTGGCTTTTGGAGGTGAGTGCAAAGTGTCAAGGCCAGTGGGATGCACAAGGCTACGTCTGGCTCAATAGCCACCAGATTTCATGTTTCAGCACCTTTAGTGTATTCGTCCACCTGTGGTATCCCCAAAATCACTTCCCTCCTGTCCCACCCTTGGCACTCAGGAGGTGCTGGGTGCAGACACAAGCACAGCATCCCCCCAGCATCCCCCCAGCTCCTGGTTTCTCCAGCACCTATGGGTGATGCAGGGTGAGGTTTGAATGGAGTGACTCCTAGGATGCCTACTGCATCTGGGCCAAAAATCCTGGACTGAGCCCCAACAAGGTAAGAACAGGCTGTGTAGAGCAGCTGAGTGCAGTGCCCAGGGGGAACAACACGATCTTAACCAGCTCCTGTGTGCTAGCAAGGATCTGTCTCCTCCCTCCCCTGCAATACTGGCTGTCCCCTCAGCTAATTCTGGGCCGCTCTGAAACAAAGCACCAGTGGGGAATTTCATGGGGTCAGCCCAAATCCCTTGTTCTCCCAGCCTGCCCCCGGCCCCCAGGAGCTGCAGCCTTGTTCAGGCTTTTAGAAGTGCAAATAATCTCTATTTATGGGGAAAGAGATCAAGTGGTTGTGGCAGGAGCTCTCCCGATACAGCCCTGGAGATCGCGTAGCTGGTTCCTCGGTGGGAATCCATCCCTGGGGAAGATCCATGGTTTTTTATGGGTTTTGCTTAATTGTTCTGCTTTTTTTTTTTTCTTTTTGTATGCTGCCTACTGCCAGTGGATGAGGTTTGTAACTCGTGCTCTGGGACACCAACTCCATCTCCATTTCTGTCCCATGGATATTTGGTTTTGCGAGGCTGTGATTAAGTGAATGTTACTGAATGGAAAAGGGATGCTAAAAGAATTCTGGGTCCAGGTAAAAGGGAATTGCAAAATGTTACTCTTCTAACCAAAGCACAGATCAGCCCAAAGCACACAGCATGAAGTCCAGAACCAGGTGAAAACAGTGTGTCACCTGCTCGGTGCATCGTATCCACATCTATTCCCCATGAGACCAAATAATGCATCCTGGGAGCGGAGTTACTGCAGCCCAGCCCTGGAAATCCAATTTCTGGGAACCCCCAGTGAGCTCAATACCACACACATTTTCACTAGCAAATAACCTGCACCACAGATAACCCCGTCAACGCATCAACACGTCGCTTCCCATCTCTCCGCCTTTTGTCTCCCAGCCTTTGTCCCTGTCTGTCCCCAGCTCCTCCAGCTGGGTGCTGTGCAGGGAATGTCACACTCCCCCATGTCCCCAGTGTGGGGACAAGCCAGCCCCACCACCACCGGCATCACCTGCCTTAGGGACCAGCACCAGACCTCTGCAGTGGACGCTTTATTACTTCGCCTGGAAAAATAGATAATCGCTCATGCCTCCCCAAGCTGCTGTTTGGGCACTGGTTCCAATTACTTTCTTATTTATTTGTTCAGTAATTTTCACTCTGTCTCCTCGTTAAATAAGCAAAGCCATTCATTAAGAACCGCACTGCCAATTCTCACCCTGTATTAAGCACCGCTTAGCTTACAGGGGAAGAAAACCTCCGTCCTTTCCTGCATTTATTTTCAAATAAAGCGGGATAAGCATAGCATAACAGCCTGGAAATGGAGCAGTGCGTGGAAGAATGACAGCCAGAAGATTCCAAACGTTTTGCTGAAAACCTGACACCGTTCTCGGACGCTCCCCATGTGCCTCTGATAGGCAGCAAGTCGCCCGCGGTGATTTAGGAAGCGGTCCCCACCGGGAAGCATATCCCTTTTATTCCCACTCGTCGGCCACAAAGCGGGGGAGATTTTCATTTTGGAGTCGATGGGGACAATTTTGTCTCGGCGACCCTGCTGTCTCACCCTGTTTGCTGAGTTACGCTGGGTTTGCTGACAACTTCTACTTGAGTAAATTGTATTTAGGCAACAATATATTTCATTCAGGTCTTTTGCGATGTCTGGACCAAGGTCAGTTTTATATTCTACTGAAATCATAAAGTGACACTTGAGATAAACAGAATGTTTACTCTCTCCATGTGAGCTGAAGCTGATATGTAAATTTATCCTTATTCTTTCATCAAATTTGCATTTACCCTCTTAGTCAAACACTACAGGGTTCCAAATCAAACAGCTTTAATGGTGGTCAACTCTTTATGACCGATTGCCATATCAGAGAGAAAGAAACAGCAATTTAGATTAAAATGAAAAGAGTAACACAACATAACAAGCGTCATCCGGTCGGCAATAATTGGATAAACTTTTCATACAAGTGAATGTGTTTTGATGCTTGGCTGCCTGGAAAGCAATCGCCGTATTCTTCTGCTTTTATTATGCTCCCTTTATCTGCTACAAACAGACCGTACTCACCTGTCATTATTTTTTTCTTTCTAATCAAACAAGGCAAGTGCCACTAAACAAATTCTGTGGACTTTTTTTTGTTGTTGTTGTTGTTTTTTTTTTAATTAACATAAAAGAACGGGACCTGATTCACGGCAACAAATGATCGCTGCTGCTTATATCTTGAATGCTCCAGTCACGATGGAATGAAATGATTGGGATGAAAGTAGCAATAGGAAATGCAGAGGTGGAGCTGCAGGTTGAGTTGCTTTTCGAGGAAGGGTTGCTGCGAATTATTCCCAAGTGCTGCATGGCACAAATCTGGATTGCACGGGCAGGAGCTGAAACACCCTTGGGGCGGTCTTGCAAAGTCTGACTGCACTTGGACAGCATGAAACACAGGGACACAGGAATGGAAACCCTCCCCAAAAATTGGAAATGGAACTTATGTAGCACCCAAGCTGCTGCCTGAGTTTTGTGAGAGTGGAGCAGAAGGTGCTGAGCTGAGATCTCACAACTCATTTCATGTGTGCAATGGTCTGCTTGAGAGGAGGGGGATAAGTCTAAGCCTAAAAACAAAGCTAACATTTTGGTGGTGCCAGGGGATGACTCCTCTGCAGAATTAAGAAAGGGAGGGAGGGAGAGAGAGAGGGAGGGAGAGGGGAAGGAAGGAGGGAAGGAGGGAGGGAGGGAAGGAGGGAGGGAGGGAAGGAGGGAAGGAGGGAGGGAAGGAAGGAGGGAGGGAAGGAAGGAGGGAGGGAAGGAAGGAAGGAGGGAAGGAAGGAAGGAGGGAAGGAAGGAAGGAGGGAAGGAAGGAAGGAGGGAAGGAAGGAAGGAGGGAAGGAAGGAAGGAGGGAAGGAAGGAAGGAGGGAAGGAAGGAAGGAGGGAAGGAAGGAAGGAGGGAAGGAAGGAAGGAGGGAAGGAAGGAAGGAGGGAAGGAAGGAAGGAAGGAAGGAAGGAAGGAAGGAAGGAAGGAAGGAAGGAAGGAAGGAAGGAAGGAAGGAAGGAAGGAAGGAAGGAAGGAAGGAAGGAAGGAAGGAAGGAAGGAAGGAAGGAAGGAAGGAAGGAAGGAAGGAAGGAAGGAAGGAAGGAAGGAAGGAAGGAAGGAAGGAAGGAAGGAGGGAAAGAGAGAGAGAAAGAGAGAGAGAAAGAGAGAGAGAGAAAGAAGAAAGAAAGAGAAAGAGAGAAAGAGAGAGAGAAAAGAAAAAGAGAGAGAGAGAGAGAGAAAGAAAGAAAGAAAGAAAGAAAGAAAGAAAGAAAGAAAGAAAGAAAGAAAGAAAGAAAGAAAAGAAAGAAAGAAAGAAAGAAAGAAAGAAAGAAAGAAAGAAAGAAAGAAAGAAAGAAAGAAAGAAAGAAAGAAAGAAAGAAAGAAAGAAAGAAAGAAAGAAAGAAAGAAAGAAAGAAAGAAAGAAAGAAAGAAAGAAAGAAAGAAGGAAAGAAAGAAGGAAAGAAGGGAAGAAAGCAAGCAAGAAAGAAATAAAGAAAGAAAGAAAGGAAAGAAAGAAAGAAAGGAAAGAAAGAAAGAAAGAAAAAGTCAGGAAAAACGAAGTGTGCTTGGTCAGGACTGTGGCTAGGTAACGCAGGTTTGGGGCCAGGAATGTGAGACACGGCAAACGGCTCCATCCATCCCGCAGCACTGCCACACCAGCCCCAGCCCTCATCCTGCTGAAACAGCACCGCAGCCAGAAACTGGGGGGGTGGGGGGGTGGGGGGGAAGAGAGAAAAAGAAAGAGGCTAAAAAAAGAAAAAAGAAAAAGAAAAGGGAGAGAGAAGGAAAAAAGGAGAGAATTTTCCTTTTCAGTGTGGCTGTCAAATGGATATCTTCTAGTGGGAGGGCTGGGAGGGAACAGATATCTGCCTCTCTCCGGAGCCTGCAAGTATTTCTGCCATTCATGAAGCCAAGGGATGCCACACACATTCTGTTTGTTCAACATAAGCAAACAGATTGTAAACTGGCTGATAATTTTTGTACTGACAATGTCATTTACAGCTGTCAGCCTTTTGTCTGTCATGTTTGCTTTATTCAAATATGAACCAAGTGGACCTCCCTTCCACCGCTTTCTTCTGCATTAAAATCACATCAATTCTGTTCCATTCTGTCTTATCTAAAATTCATTGGAGGCCAATCACTTGGATGAATGCTTTGGGGTTTCCATGGAGGCAAGAAGTCTAGTGTGGACTTCAGGGGATTAGGAAGTTTCAGATTTAAAGCCTTGAAGTGCACGTTTCTTTCAGTTCTTTCTTTTGATTATAGAGGAAGGGGAAGGGAAAAAAAAAAGAAAAAAAAAAGAAAGAAAAACTCGGGAAACTTCAAGATAATTTTATTTTCTGAAAATGCTTGGTGCTAAGAAATCCCCCCTCCCAGCACCCGTGTGCTGCCACTCAAGGGTAGTGGGGGGAGGTTCAGCCCTGATTTTTTGCTTAATCACAATTTGCAGCTGTGATCTTTCCAGCTGAGCTAAAAGGAGAACGCTGTATTGGCATCTATTCCCCCTTCAGCATCCTCAACAGGGCTCGTATAATAAATTCAGGCCCGTCTTCAATTAGATTGATTTGGATCCAGCTGCTTCCCATGGTGCTGCCCGCAGGTCTGGAAGCATCTCCCTTTGTTAATAGAGGTCATGGCACTTTGTGTTAAATAATTCACGTCAGGCTATCTGTCTGTCTGTCTGGCGGCAGCTGCAGATGTTGCCAGTTTGCGCTGGGTCCAAGCCCCACGTCAGATATCTGTAGACAGAAGATGTTTCATATTTACTGAATGAGTGCTCAGCTGATGTAAGCTGGGACAAATTTATATGGAGAATCTCTGACTTGTCCTGCTTTTATCTCCGCCTCCCTGCCCAAACCACCCGAATGATGCAGGGAAAAAGGCAATGCACACCCCAAAGCTACCCTTCCCATCCGCAGTCAGTGTGTGGAGGTCCTGCCCAGGGATAGGAAAACATGTGGGGTTTTTGTAGGGCTCAGGCTGTTTGCGGGACTCAGCTGAAGGATTTCCCTCCACTAGTCATCTGCTTCCATGAAGTACATCTCAGTCAAAACTCATATCGCAGTGACCCTCCTCCCCAATGCAGATTGAGTGGGGAATGTAAATGCCATCTCCATCAATCCAGCCTTCTCCTCTCCCCCGTGCTGCTGCTGCGTAACCCCGCTTACGCTTCAGCTCCGCGTTCGGTCAATAAAGCCAACGCGCGCCCACGGATACACAGCGCGCATTGACAAACAAACAAGCCCAAGCAAACAAGCAAACAAAAGCTAATCAAGACATTTCTCCCAGCGTCAGGGAAGGCGAGGAAGGACTGCTATTGTTTGATTTATGATTTTTGCTTTAAAGGACTGTTGATCTGCTCAGCTGCCAGGTGCTGGGATGGGGATGGCAGCCCAAAAGGACATCGGGGTCCCCTCTGGAATTTCTCACCCCCATGCAAAGAGTTGATGCTTTCTGCCCTGGCTGGGGGGTGAGATGAGGTGTTCCACTGATGGAAAGGGCTTGGTATAGCGGGATGTTAGGTAAGGGTGTCAGTGATGTCCTCATACATCTCCTGGTGACCTTGTGCAGATCTCAGATTCCATCAAGTTTGTCCAAATGTTGGGCTCTGCACCAGATCAAGACCACTCATAACAGCAGCCTGGACTGTGCAGGGTTGGGTGCATGGGGTCCCTGTGGACTGCAAAAGAGGCCTGGCATCATCCCAGGTCCAGGGAAGAAGGGGAAAAGGCAATACAGGGCTTTCTTGGATGAATTTTGCTCAATGCATGTCTAACATCTGAATTCAGTTGTTAGATTTTCTTTTTTTTTTTCTTTTTTTTTTTTTTCCTTTTTGTGTTTGATGCTTTGTTTTGGATGTTTTCATTATTATCCTTTCTTCTTATTTTGCTTTGGTTCTCTTCCTTTCCTCAGTTCCTCCAACAACTAAGGAAATCTTTGGAAGTGACAGAGATTGTTCTCTTGTAACCCTGGTGCATTTAAACATTTTCAAATCCCAGTGATGGAGTTGCTGATGGGTTTTGTTCTCTTACTGCTCTGGCTCATCTTCCTTTCAAGTTGCAGGCTTTTTCAAAATTACAAAGGAAAAAAAAAAGAAAAGGAGAAAGTGGGAAGGAGCTTTCCCCCATCATTTGTCTTACTGCATATAGTAGCAGAAAACAATGACGAGTGGACAATGGGAGGAGACGAGAGGAAAGTTTGCCTTTGTTTCAGTAATGTCTCATTTCAATCTGAAACAAAACTGAACGTGTGTGTGTGTGTGTGTGTGTGTGTGTGTGTATGTGTATGTGCTTCTTTATAAACTCTAACAAAAAATAACAGGATGAAAATATCGCCCCAAGTGGAAGCAACATTCAGGAAGGGCTTTAAATGGCTCAACCTCATTTAAATGGCTAAACTGAGAATGTAGTTTTGAAAACACTGATGGAGGTATTTCTCCAATTATGGACTGCTCTGTTCTACCCTGAAACAGCATTGGAGCTGTAGGAAAAAAATGAAACCCTGCTGCTATGGCAGCTCCAGTCTTCTCTCTTTGGGAAGCTGCATCTCACAGAAAGAGGGATGCTCCCAGCATGTTTCTAACCTGTGAGCCCCACTGCTGCCAGGCTATCCAAATGCTTTGCAATCGGGCAGAGGCAGATCAAAACTACTCCTGACATTCTTCCAGTTCCTCCTCGACAGATTGAAAGCCTATCTCCACGTCAGGTCTCCTCCTCAGCAAAAACCTTGGCTCCTCTTCCACGGCAGCTCAGCCTTGTGAGTAATAAATACCTCTGAACCTCTGAGAAAGCCAATGGTGGATGGATGGATGGACAGCAGCCAACCGGCTCCTAACAGCCGCGAATGATCCCACAAAGACTTATCAAGTCAACCAAAAGGAAATGAAGATTTCTTTCTTTCTTTCTTTCTTTCTTTCTTTCTTTCTTTCTTTCTTTCTTTCTTTCTTTCTTTCTTTCTTTCTTTCTTTCTTTCTTTCTTTCTTTCTTTCTTTCTTTCTTTCTTCCTTTCTTCCTTTCTTCCTTTCTTCCTTTCTTCCTTTCTTCCTTTCTTCCTTTCTTCCTTTCTTCCTTTCTTCCTTTCTTCCTTTCTTCCTTTCTTCCTTTCTTTCTTTCTTTCTCTAAAAACATATGTATTTTCTTGTTGTTGTTGCCTTCCTTTCTTCTTTCTTTCTTTTCCAAACAAACCAGGGCGAAGCCCGCTGGGCTGCCACCTGGGCGGCGGGCTCAGCACATGCAGCACAAAGCTCCCATCCACTCCTGGGATATTTACGACGTGTCCCCCAGTTGTCATGTCAACCCAACAAGCGACCGCGGCGCTAAATCAAGCCATCAGCGGGACAGAACAGTAACACTATGCAGAATGCCTCCGATGACTGACACGAAACATGGCATTTGTCATTTCGCGATGTTTTCTGTCTCTCCCTCTCTACACTGGGGCTGGTCCTTTGGAAGAGGAATGGGGTAGGGGGAGAATACCAATGAGACGGTGAATATGACCTCCCTTTTCTAAAAAAAAACAATAAGGAAAAATGGCAGTTGGTTGGAGTATCAGGTGGTGGTTCTCGTCTGGGTGGGGTTTTACTGTGTGCATAGGCTCTCAGAAATTCTGCAGCCACATCAATAGTGCCGCAGTCGGAGGTATTTGCCTACAACCACCACTTCTTAACTCAATTTGCCTCAGCAGCAAGCTTGTCTTCTCCCTCCTCCTGCCCAGAGAAATCCTCCGCCCTCCCGTTCAAATTTAGCCAAGTGAGCAGGGCAGCAGTTATGAAAGAGCACATTTTTATTGTAGCGAGTCCATTTCCCCAAGGAAATGGAGCAAATATGCTGATTCGCACGGTGCCTGTCCATCAGTCACTGTAATAACTTTGGAGGCAGTAGGGCTCTCACGTCAATTGCACTCCTTCAAGTTTTGAGCAAATACATTAGCAGGCGGCGGCAGGGAGGCACGGCTGCACCCACACTGTAGCGGGTGTGGGAGGTACGCGCCAGGGCAAGTGGTGGGGCAGGAGGGACTGGCAGCAATTGCAAGGGAGAGCGCTGATTTTTTCTGTGTTTTTATAATCTGCATATGCAGATCTGAGGCGTAACTCTTTTTTTCTTCCAGTCCCTGCCATGAGTTCTTGCTCAGAGAGTGCTCATCCTCCATCCCTTCTCCAGCCGTGCTAGGAGCACGTCACCTATCTGCACCAAGAGCTGCCAAGGGCAGGCACTGGTCCCGAGCACTTGGGTCACTTTTTGTGCCGTGTGTGTTTTGGCTTTCACTGCTGTAACGCTGATAAACAGATGGCTCTGTAGTCCATTACGGCTCTGGGTTACTATTTTGTGAGCATGCAAATGATATTGCTGTGTTGCATGGTGTGGTTATTTACTGCTAATTGCTAAGCTGTCGATCATTATTATATTCTGCAGTGGCAGGGTTTGTATTTGCATAGTTTAAGCTATCCATCCTATCTAAAATTAGCATATGGCTTTAAAAAAAAAAAAGTTATCGGTGTTAAAGAAACGATCGTGGAATTGACTGGGGTAAAATATCTCTGCTTTTTTGTATGCATAAACCGACACTTATCTGTGAGGGCTATGAAAAACGGGGAGATCTGACTGTGAAGTTTGCAAACAATGTCCCACCCCAGGGTCTGCTTCGCATTTCCCTTTGTGTCCTGGCTGAGGGCACAGAGAGGATCACAGACCCCATCCTAGCACTGTTTACTTTGGGAACAATCAGTAATGTATGAATAATAATGCCACCCTCTGACCATGACTAATTGAATTGCAGCATGCTTCGGAGGCAGGCAGAAAGCTTTGCTAGCTGCTAGTCTATCAGCCTTGTTTTTCAAGTAGCGGCAGACAATGATTGATGCTGATGTGCTTTCAAACAAGTATCCTTAAACACCTAATGCTCGCACGGATGGACCTGCACTGCAGCTCCTATCAAACCCCAGCCTGGATTTATGCCTGTATTAATCCATATCATTAATGACAGCTCTGTGGTCAGCTTTTCTGCCCAGACATGGCCCCTTTGGGGTGGGATCCATGCCAGTGCTGGGGACAAGAGCACGGAGCTGTGAGTTCTGGTTTCACTTCTATCTGAGAAAGCTACTAGGCTGCTGATACAGAGGTGAAGCAAGAGCCAAATCCATCTCCTAGTGTGGGAGAGAGAGAGACATGCTGGAGGGAGTCTCAATCACCTGTCCTGTTGTTGTCTAGTGAGGTAGCTGGGGAAATTGAGGCATGGTTGCAAGTCACCTGTTGGAGATGCACAACCCAACTACCAGGGCTTTGTTAGAGACCACCAGTAAGAGCAAGAAGGACATCTAGCCATACAAAACATCAGGGCAGAGCCCAAGGGGACCCAACACAGCCCCAAGACCAAGGACAGAGCTCAGCCGGGTGAGGACTTGACAGAGCCCTGCAACTGCCAGCTTTTACCCATTTCCATCGCATCTTGCTCCCTTTCCAAGTTGGAGACTTGCCGTACTCACGAGGCAAATGTCCAGTGCAGGAAGGCTGTTGGATGTGATTAAGAGAAGTTCATTAAATTCCATGTAAATCCTTTCTTTAGTGATACAATTAAGTGAAACATTGGTGATTTATTTTCTCCTTCTCTGTTTGGAATTTCAGGGCCTGGGTGCCAGCCGCTGCAGCCGTCTCCAAATCTTGGGCACTGGCCTTATTTAGGAGTCAACAAAAGCCTTGTTTGGAGACCCAGAGCCAAACAAAACTCTGCAGTCTGCACTGAGCACTGATCACTCTTCAGTGGGAGAAAAACTCTTGTGGCCCAGCATTTTGCCTGTCCTCACCTCGAAACTTTTCCTAACTTCTTTTTGCTCTCACTGTGGAAGAAGGTGCAGAAAATTGCAACCCATGGCACAGAAGCATCCCCTAACCCTTGGCTGCATTCCTGGCTAGGAGAGGCCTCTGGGGATGCAACTGCACCTTGCATCACTCCTTGGATGCAAGGGTGTGCAGCATCCCAGCACCCCCCCCCAGCATCTGTCCCTGCAGTATCCAGTCCATCCCTGTGGTATCCAGCCCATTCCTGTAATGCCCATCCCATCCCCGTGGCATGCAGCCTATCCCTGTGGTATCCCCATCCCAAGGGCTGTGCCTGCAAGGGGCAACAGATCCTGACATTCCAGGCAACCACAAGTTGAGGAAGATGATAGGGTTTTCTTGTCAGATGATCCAAAATCAAAGCACTTCACTAGGAAAGCAATGGAGGCACGAAGGCTGTGAATCCTGCATCCCGGCAGCAGAAGGATGCTCCGGGTAGCATCACCTGGCAGAGCAGAAGAAATCCCTTCCCATGCCATGCAGGGTCACCTGGCTGTCAGCAGGGTCTTCTGCTGGCTCCGGAGCTCCCGTACGCTGACGGTGTCGGTGCCGCACTCCCGCACCAGTATAGGCCGGGCAGCTCAACACAGTGGGGCCACGCGGCGCCCGCACTATATGTACACTTGGTCAGGCTGTGTAAACTTTGACATGTGGATGTCAATCTTTCTCATATTTGCAGATGGCTTTATCAGAGCGTGATTAGTTTCTAGAACAAATTTGAGCAAAAGAAAACATTACCTACAGTATGTAAGCCAACAGACCAGCTAGTTTTCAGATTTGTCTATTTACATGGGCACTGGGTGTTTTGCTAAGGCTCTCTAAAAGTGATGGTAATTGAACAGTGCCAGTGTGTTAGTGGAAGCTGATGAGTTGTAAAGGTTTTATAAACAACCACGGTGGATTTGGCTATAGCCTTTCTAGTAATGTTTGTTAATCTCACTGAGCGAGTGTGCACCTAACACAATGTAAATACTCCAGAATTTGGAGGTGTCAATAGTGTAACTTTTACTGTTTGTAAAATCATTCTCCGATATCATCAGTAAGTTTACCAAATGTCCCACGGCCAAATATAATAAAAGCTTAAGTAAGCGTTCACGGAGGAATAGGGGAAAACATGTTTGCTATTTTTATTTCTGCCTCCTGTTTGTGAAAGGATTGCAAAGAAAACAGGAAGCCAGCTAATAAATTTGGTCATCCCGATGTGTTTGGTGGTTTTCACGGGGCTTCCCGCTTCCTCGATGGAGAAGGCAATGGATTTGCACAAGGCTGGGATCAAGCCTGCCCCTGGTTCTGCTCGGAAGCAGGGCACCAGCCCAGTGCCAGCGTCAAATCCCTGAGCTGCACTGCAGCCCCGAGAGAGGGTATGCACCATGCCAAGGACTGCAGCATTCCAAAATTTCATCCAAAATCCTTATTAGCCACTAGAGGGCCCAAAAATGGTACACGATGTGCAGCTGAGGATGAGTGACCCACTGCCTGGCTGTTTTTCCCTCTGGTTAATAAAAAGGGTGTAAAGCCCAGCGCACGGCGAGACAGCATCGATGGCAGAGGGAGATGAAGCAGCTGTGACATTTAGAGGAGGAATTTGTGAACCACAAATATGAGCATGACTGACACAGCATGGCAGCACACAAAATCAATACAAATAACCTAAACCTTAATACCTTGATCCCGGGGAAGAGCATCGCATTACCAGGGACTATGAGGAGCAGCGGCCGTCTTGGCTCTGCCTGCTTGGTGCTATCGAGCGGCTCCCGATGAGGCGTGGGGCCAATAACAATTAGGATGCTCTTTATGAGGAGGCTTTCCCTTCACTTCCCTGGATCTTTGAGGGTGACTCGTGGCATGTTTTGGTGTGTTTGTGTGAAGAGGAAATGGAGTTTTTATGGTTGACGAAGCTTGCTGCACCCTAGAAGTCACACACCTGCTAGGAGTGAGTGCAGCTTTTTTTCCAAAAGGCAGTGATGATGGATGTGGGTAAAACCAGAGTACAAAGGCAGCTGTCCGTCCGTCCATCCATCCATCCATCCATCCATCCATCCATCCATCCATCCATCCATCCATCCATCCATCTGTGAGTCTGTCCAAGGGTCTGTCCTGATCCTGCCACAGTCCCTCCAGCACAACCCTGCATCAGCATCCCCACAAGAGTCAGCAGCTCTGCAGTATCCCAGCCCAAATTGCTCAGGATGCCTGCAGGGCTGTACCCTACAAGGTGGACAGGAAGCTGCTGATGAAGATACGCAAATCCCACGAGCTTTTTACCCATGAGCCTCCCTGGTGCCTAGAGACAAACAAGGAGCACTACAAAGCCGATGTAGAAAAGTGAGGCGGTGAAAAGGTGAAAGCAGCCATCATCATCCAAGTTGTGTTTGTTAATGTGTGTACAGAGGAACTCTGTTTGTTTGTAGGTCCTTAGTAGAAGTGTGTCTAATGTTGACTTTTTGAGTCTAATATTGTTTGAATTTTCTATCATGAGCCTAAGCCACACCACTGGCACGCTCCTTCCCTCCTGCAGTTGTATGGCCATTACATTTTAAAATGCCCCAGAATGGTGAGAAGCAAAACTCCTACAGCAGCACAGGCAGTGCTGAACTACCTTGCTTTTGTCTGGGCAATGCAAGGCATCCGTGCACACACCCATGCCATATGCAGCATAAAATCTCAGCTTGGTGAAAGACCTGCAGAGGGGACCTGAGAGAGCAGCACCCCCGTATCACAAAACAAAGCCAGCATCCCCATGCATGGAGCTGGGAAACGCAGGATCACACCAGGCCATGCAGCACCAGCACCGCCCTCACTCCCCCAGCCGACAGCAAACGCTCTGTTCCAGCCAATTCCTTCCTAATCTCAAAGTAAACACGTAGCTTGGACACATCTCTTCTCCATTTCCACAGCTCTTTTAAGGTGAGCTTACTGTTTCACGCTGGATCTTTCCACCTGTGGGAATAGTTCAGTCCTCCAAACCCTGCTCCTAGCTGGAAAACACAGCCCTATAGGCAGACAAAGCTTTCAATTGGCACGGAAAAGGTGCCATGTGTGCAGGGGTACCTCTGTCCTGGGCACCACCACCCTGTCCTAACCCTAATGCTGACCCTAACACTAACCATATCCCTATCCCTAACACTAACCCTAACCCTAACCAACAGTTGTGAGAATTAAATTGCCTTTGGAAATGCTTGTGTTTGTGCATCCCACTAGGCTGTGGAGGAGGCACTAGCACTAACACTTCCCAGGCCAGGGGAAGGAATGGAAAAACATCAGGACAATAACTATATGGGGATATGATGGTTTTTTTTGCACTGCAACAAAAGCTGCTGCCTGTAAATGACTGCTGTGAACAAGAGCCTAAAGCAGGTGCTTAGGGAGCAGCTGTCACATAAAAGCCAGTATTTAAAGCCATGATGTTTACATTACAATTATATTTACCTTTAACATCTTCTGAGCATTATTAATTTCTTCCATTATGGCCCGGTTTAATGTTTTATTTCACATAAAGTGGCTTTTACCCCGCGTCAGGGTCCCATGGGAAGGCACGTCCCCAGTGACACCATCCTGGGCGTCACCACCCCATAGACTTCCCACAGCCCCCACCAGCCACGTGCCCGCAAAAGCACAAGTGCCCTGCTCCCAGTGATGGGGCAGAAATAGATGAAAGCATGAATCACAAAAGCCAGCTGAAGCTTTTGGGGCGAGCAAAGGCAAGTTTGGCAGAGGCAAGAAACAGCTTTGTTAGCACCCATGTCACCGACACCTGCGCTGCAGCACAGAAGGGGGTGTTCAGGGTTGCTTTCTTCTCCTTTAACTGTAGGCTTTCATCTCTCCAGCAGAGAATTTATTGGCTTGTGCTGCCTCCCTGGATTATTGAAAACCTCGGTGTTTTTTTGTTGTTTTTTTTTTTTTGTTTTTTTTTTCCATGGGAAGAACAGTCCTCTGTATAGGGGCAGTATCTTAGGAACAAGCACCTCTCCCAGGATGGGATATGCTGACAGTGTCCCTGGGGTGGGCTCCAAGAGCAGGGCTGGGTGGTGGCACATGCACAGGGATATTTTTCTGGTGGCATCTGACCTCTGGGACTTCAGCACCTTGGTTAATGGGTAATCCCATTGACCTCAACCTGAGAAAGGGCTGGAGGGATGCGAGATGCCCTCATGGCACAAGGAAGCCCAGCATCATACGAGGGGCAGTGCCTGGCTCCCACCATCACTGCTCTGCAAGGATAGGGAAAAAAAAAAATGCTCTAAAAACCACAATTCATGGGATGCTGGAGAAAAACTGTCCAGAACCCCCCCTGCACGTCCTTGGTGGGCATCAAAGAGCCTGGCTCCAGTGAAGCCGATGAGCTGCAGGGCTCAGCACCTGCTGGGATGGGGCCCCGGCCCACTATAAATGCACAGTGTAAGTACAGTATATCTCCGCTAAATTATGGGCACTCAGATTAGCATGTCCTTGTCCTTGCTCTGATAAAGGCTTCCAGGGACTGGGTTAAATTATAGGAGCAAATCAAGCCTTCTTTTGATTCTGACCCTATAGACACAAGAGTCTCAGAGGGTCCCCGTTCTCTTCTGCCCACTTGCCTTTATTTATTGCTAATTTCCCCTACTACAATAAACACGTCCAGGGTCATCTGATCCCCATACTGTTCGCATTTTGTAGACAGCATAAACCATGCTCGGCCGGCGGCATTCCTGCTCCCTGGTTGCGGCAAACCAACAGAAAGTCCTTTATGAACTGGATGGGGAGACAGAGGGTGTCAGAAGGAGCAGGAGCTGCTGAATGGATGGCATTTCTTTCTCCCTTTTCAGAGGCCTCCCTGAATAGATTTGTTGCGGGACAGCTCGGACTGGGAACAGCGAGCGGTGCGATATGGAAATGCCCTGCCAGGGGCCAGCGTGCGTGTGGATGCAAAGTGGGGGATTTGGGGTGACGGTCAGTCCGTGGCCGTGACGCCAGTGTGCATGGCACCGGGTGGCACACGCTGCCCTGGGAAGGGTTTTATCAGCACAGCTGGGTGTGGGATGTGTTACCTGGAGAGAACAAGGGCAGCTGGGCTTCCACCCAAAACCCAAGCTCTGGGGAACGGGGACTTCGTACCCTGTTGTCCCATTTGTTTTCAGACCCACTTTATTCTGATTTCAGAAGGAAAATTGATATTTACATCCTATTCCCATTTTATAGGCTTTGGGAAGGCCAGGCAAGAGCAGCAGGGGCAACTCTTCCCCTGAAATGTTCTTCACAGCAGCACTAAAATAAGCCTTGCCTTCACCTAGCGACAAGTAAAGAAGCTTTCTACCAAAAAAAAAAAGTATAAATAAATACATCAAAACAGCAGAGCTCTGCTTTGAGTTCAGGGCTGACTTCTCCACATTGCCTAAACAACGTAGGAGCACAAACCCTCCTAGGAACCCATTTTCAAAGACCATTTACGAGCTGAGATATCCAGGACCGATGGAGTCTTTCCATGTTGATGTGGCCCTTCCTGCCAACCTCACTACAACAGCAGATGCCTGCAGGTGCGCCAGCTGCATGTTTTCTGCCACGCTGCAGCCGCGACCTTGGGTCTTTATTGGTTCTCCGAATGGACCCTTTATAGACTCCAGATGGAAAGTGTAAAATTAATAACCCCTGGATGGCAAACACCCATATGTTTCCCACCTTCTCCTGAGATACAATTTGTTTATGGTGACATTTATTTAATGCAGATTAACATATAAATGAAGATGCATGGCTCTACCCAGAGACCTGCAGAAACTGGTTTGCATGGTGCTAGAAGCACGTGGCCACAACAACCGTCCACCAGAGAGGCTAGCTTGGGATTATCTTGAGCCTTTTTTACTCCCTCCAGCCAGGATGAATTCCACCAGCCTCCCTCCAGGCCCATTTTCTTTAACAATATATACCGGGCTGACTCAGGAGGTGCTAATTACTCTTTATCTAAACCAACTGTTTCTCCGTCCCCATCAGTGCTTTTGGTGGTGGAAGGAATACAATGCATTATCAGGAAACGAGATACATGTGTACAAAGGGTATTGACTGGCGGGAGGTTAAAGATACAGCACAAAGAGAGGCAGCCTCACAGGGGTACCCTGTTAACTAGTGATGGATGAGCCGCTGGAAGAAGAAAGGTCTTCAAGGTTGGGCTGATAAGACCCCCAGCCACTTGGTGCCTGCCTAAGGTGCGGTGACCAGGACCAACTTCAACAGTTATCGCTGGCTCTGGCCTTCTTCTCCTCCTTCTTCTGTTCTTCCTTCTCCCAGCAGACAACCCCGGACAGGCCAGACTTGGCACAGAAAGCCCTTCCTCAAAGCCACCCCTGCGTCCCATTTGTCCGCCAACGACCTTAGTTAAACCGGCGCAAGATTCTTAATTCCACGCCAGCCTAAGCCTTTAAAAACTGTTGACTTTCCAGAAAAGCAGGAAGCTGGTAAACACAGCGATTGGCTGCTCTTCCTGCTGACCACATGTCACCAGAATGCAAGGGAAAAAAAAAAAAAGAAAAAATTCTATTAGGCTTTTATTTAACATGAATTTGAATGTATTCCAGGTCACTGATCACATAAGCGATCACGATACGGGTAATAAAGAAGTTCCTACCATACCTTTATTTGCTTTCTCCCCGTAATAAATCTTTATCACACACTGGGCTGATTGCAACAGTATCACTTCCTTTTTTTTTTTTTTTTTCCTCCCCTCCTGTTTTATAGGGCAGCAAACAGTGAACTGGGCCCATCTGTGAGCACACCCAATGGCAATGGGATGGGATGGCAAACAAAAGGCAGCTGCGGCAGGCACACTGCTGCCTTGCAGCATCAAGGCTGGACTTCCCTGAGTGCAGACCCCGACCTTCACGAGCTGCAAAACCCCATGCGTGTTCCTTTGCAGCTGCAGGAAAAGGGGGAAATCATAGTGTGGTGCTGAGAGGCACAGTTAGTTGGTTAGTAGGAATGGTGGGGTTGGATTGATGGTTGGACTTGGGGATCGTGGTGGTCTTTTCTAACCCGGATGATTCCATGGTTCTTTAATAGTAGGAAATATCAACCTCTGTGCTTTGTTAATAAGTGATCACTGCAACAATGTAATAAATGGTCCAAGTGATAGCCCTACACTAGAACAGCCTTGAGTTGAACTCGACTGCACAGGGAGAATTTTTGCTCCCTCTAAGCCAAAAGTAATGGGTCAAAGAGAAACAAATCCTGAGCAGTTCCTTACACTTCTGAGCATCTTGTTTTCTGGACCCCATTCTCCCTCACACCCTCATGCTTAATCCTCCTCATTTGAATGATTTGCATCCAAATCTCTCCAATTTTGTCCTTTCATTCTCAAGCACACCATGTTAGTTCCCGCTAATGCAAGGGCATCAATCGCCTTCATCTTCTCCTATTTAATGATATTTATTCATCATCGCATGGGAGAGAAATTGGCTGCAGCTCAATTTGGCAAAATAAATTGGGACCAGTTCAAGCGTAATCTCGCTAAATACACAGATTTTAATCCCCCCCCAAGTGAAGCATGCTGCATCTGCAACGGGTGTCCTTGGTTCAAGATCCAGATGCTGATTTCAAACTCCAGCATCTCCCACCGCTAGCAGGACTCACTTCATAGGGATCGGGGAGCATGCTAATTCTGAACAGCTCCAGCGCAGCTTCGCTCCTGTTGTCCTTAATTGCTTGAATACTGAGCAGCTTGATATTGTATTATTTGTGGACATTTATGCCAACCCAGGCCTTCTTTTTTATAACTTTATTTCATTTTCTGCTGTTTACTCACAACTACCTTTATCACCACACGCTGATAGTCTGTTCTTTATTGCCCCGGTGTGATTGCAAGGAGTTTAAGCGCAACGCAATAACACACATACATAAATATTTGAACAGGGAAAGAAAGTCTGTCTGATTCACGCTACGGAAGGGAAAAAAAATGAAAACAAATAATACCGCTAGAGGGACCTTCATGCTGAGCCGCGACGGATGGGAGGTCGCACACAACCTCTGCGAGTGGCACCGACAGCACCCGTGGTGTCGGCAGGGAGCTGGCGAGCAGCAGCACCGCATGCGTGCAAGGGCTCTCTGTTTGCCAAGGATCACCCGAATAATTCCACTTGAGCACAATAAACGTGTTTTGTTTTTGCAGTTAAAGAGCTGAGTCCTTTTAATTAGTTGACTCGGGGTCTTTCTGCATGCGGTCCCCACGCACAGTGGCTGGTTCAAAGAGAAGCCCCTCTGTGTGTTTTCGCTTTTCTTCTCTTTTCTTTCTCTCCTTTAACACTGCGTGTGAATAGTTGAAGACGGGAGCGAAAGACATTGGACTTAGAAAGTAAAATCTCCAGGAAGCAAAAATGGAGGCAAACACAGGAGCTAATTTAGGCAGGCATAGCTGGTGTTGTTTGTGGTTGTCCCTGACAGCGCTGCTGACTCTAAAGCACCTGTGTTTGCTCACTAGCTTTCCCCAATCTGCTAGAAAATGGCCCAAGCATGTCACATGGCAGCGAGATAGTCCGAGCGCCATGGGAATAAAAAAGCCTGAGCTTTTAACAGAGTTAATCATTAATGCGCCTTTTCTTTGTCCCATTCAGGAGTGCTGACAAGCGCTTTGATATTTCATATTTGCCATCAGGTCAGCGGCAGTCATACCCAGGTACTAATGAGTGCCCTGGCTCACGCCTCCCTGTTTCATGGCCCGCCTGAAGGTTTCGTCCCACTTGCCCTCAGCCCCGGCTGCACACATATATATCCCTGCCCATAGATGTGTGCACATCCCTGCTTCTGTGTGTGAATAGGTCCCTGCATCTATGCGCATACGCATCCCTACGTGCACACCCGAGCAACACCCATGGGTGCAGCGCATGCTCGGGAGCTCCCAGTTCAGGCACTTCCATTCCCTCCCATAAACAAAACGTGGGGCTCCCAGCTCCGGATCCCAGTGCTGTGCTCCATACTGGGCATCTCAATGCAACGCTTTGTATCCACGAGCAGCTGTCAATGCGTGCGCGCACTTTGGGGTTGAGCAAATAATCCCCAGCGAATAATGTATGTGCAGGGAGGAATGCAGGCTGCACTCCTCGGCTCCCAGCCCTGGCTGCCAGCAGCGTGTTTTCTGCACCATGCTTCTTCTCCCAATTTGTTTGCCCTGACGCACCCAGGTTTCCCTGTTCATTGCAGGGGAGCTAGACTAGGTGACCTTTGAAGGTTCCTTCTAACTCCAATGATTCTTATGACTTCTTGGTTCTCTGATTCTCTGAGTCTAGGGTTCTGTAATTCCACAGTTCTGTGATTCCATGATTCTATGGGTCTGTGTTTCTATGATGGATTCTATGGGGCTATGCCTCTAGGTGCACTGCTCGGGAGCCAGCTGTAAGAAGGCATGGTTGGAAAGGGAACGCTCATCCTCCCCAAGAGCAGCAAGGCTCTGCAAGGCTCTGCTATCTGGATTGGCCAATAAATGAGGTTGTTTGTGCCAGCATTGAGTAGAAAAACCTATCCCTCAGCGTATAGGCCAGGCAGGTCAGCAGGCCCCCATAAAGCTGCTGTGCAGAGATGATTTGTGCTGGCTTCAACGAGAATCACAGTCAAACTTCAAGGTGCTTGAACCTTTCCCTTGACTCGGGCAGAGACTGACAGCACATTTCACTCCTCCTCCCTGGGGTTGGATGCTGCTAGAATTGCATCTGTGAGCTCACCAAGGGAATCTCATGTCTGTATTCATGCAGCATGGGGAGAAAAACGTGGCTGGAGCTGCCCATGCTGCCAGCACAGCAGGAAGGTGCAGCCAGGTGCTCAGGCGTCACAGAGGGCTGCACATACCTGGGCTTCCTTCAGCATCCCTGCATGCTGGAAGTGGATGCAGCATGAAATTAATGAGCTATTCACAGAATCAGCACAGAATCACTGAATCACAGAATCGTTAAGGCTGGAAAAAAACACTGAGGTCATCCTGTCCAACCCCAGCCCACCTCCATCGTGCCCACTGACCACGTCCTTCAGGGCCACATCCCCACAACTCTGCAACACCTCCAGGGATGGTGACCCCAGCACTCCCTGGGCAGCTGTGCCACTGTGTCACTGCTCCTTCAGGGAATAAATTGTTCCTAATACCCAAAGTGAATGCAGCCCTAAGCTTTTCACTCTCCTGTTGCTGAGACATGGTGGCTGGGCCACTTGGCTCCATGCTCCTCTTAGATTAAAGAGGGAACTGCGGTAAATGTCACAGATTTCAGAGGCCAGCTACTGGTGACTCACCCAGATAACATTCTCAAGGACACTGATGGAGCCTGGGACTGTACTCTCATGTGACAGAACCACATCTGGAGAAACGGCCAGGGTCACCCCACCACTGGCTCAGGTCCCTACGGAGCCAGGTGAGGAAACTCCTGCTCCATAAAGCTTACCCTGAGAAGAGAGGCAGAAGAGGAAGCAGGAGGTTTGACTCCAGTTTGCACACAAAGATAGGCCAGGATTAGTCCCTTTAGTCACTTTAGCTCACGCTGGCCCCAAAGCTCTAATCTAAGAGGTGTTCTTAATGAACTCCTGAGGCTGCAATTGGACCTGGAAGGTAAATCGCTTACATTTCTACATAAACGTAGGAAACTGCTTTCTGAGTTAGCAAGCAAAGCTCATTCATAATTGCTTGTTTAAATATTTTTCCTTCTTCATCACTGCAGTCAATTCGCTGCGAGCATCCTATGCAGAGGTGAAGCCAGCCAAAAAGGAAGCTTTCCTGGAAAAATAACAAAGGTACTTTCAGCCACAGAAATCCCCATCTCGAATCCAAACAGGGAAGCCTCTGTCTGCTGCCAGTGTAGGCAGGGTTTCCGACTGCCTGTTATTGGACATAGCAGAAGAGTTAGCTTAGGCAGAGGAAGGGGAAGGGGCCGCTTCTCCCGCGCTGGGGTGGAAATCCTCTTCTTTCTGGGTGCCCTCTGCAAGCTCAAGTCCTGCACGTCCCAGTGCCCGTGGCCTGAGCAGAGGCAGCTGGCTGCCAAGCAGAGCCAGGACACGCCATGCAGACACCGCCCGGAATGTGTGGCATGGAAAAGCCATGTCAGAGCCTTGGCTCTGGGGATCAGCAGGCTGCCTGCCTGCACTGCCCAGCCGCAGCCTCACGGTGCCTGGATGCACACACTGTGCTTTGCAGTGGCTTTTCCAGAGCATGGAGCAGGGAGAATGGGCAGGACAAGGTGCGAGGAGAAACAGCCCCACGTCCCACACCACTGTGCATATAGACAGGAGACTTTTGATTTCCCAGGACTGCCCTATGTTCTTCTGTGGGTGCTCGGCCGTGTCCCTCACCCCACAGTGCAGGCTGGCTCCTGCTGCACAAACACAGCCGAGCAAGATAAGCGCTGTGTGCACAGCACTCAGCCAGGAATTCAGGGCCTGTGCTGGCCCCAGCTGCCATCCTGATGGCAAACCACACCAGGTTCTCTCCCCGCTCCCCTCTGTGCCATGAGGGCAGCTTCTCAGCCTGCTTTGCTTGGGCACCTTGGGGATGCTGCAGCAGAGATACTGCCGGGGCACACCATGCAGACTCTGCACGCAGATGTGCAGGGATGCTGCAGGAGGGATGCTGCATATCTGGGATGTTGTGGCAGGGATTTGCAGAGGTGCTGCAGCAGGGACGTGAAGAGTTGCACAGGGATTTGCAGGGATTCTGTCGTAGAGATGTGGAGGGATGCACAGGGATGCACTGCAGCAGGGGTGTGCATGAATTGGCAGGGATGCTGCTGCAGGGATGCACAGAGATGCGCAGGAATTCACAGGGACACTGAAATGGTGATGTGCAGGGATGCACAGAGATTCTCAGGGATGTTATAACAGGGATGCACGGGGATGTGCAGAGGTGTACCGCAGCAGGGATGCTGCAGCAGAAGGGCGCGAGGATGCTGCACCAAGCTGCTGTCCTTGGTGATGTGAGGCATGTTGGATATGGAAATTATGCCCTCTCAAAAAGAGCGTGAGGTCTGTGGCAAGGGATCTGCCACAGTGTGTTTGTGCTGTGACATGGGTGCATGTAGCAGGGATGAGTCATGGTGGCAGTGAAGCTTGGCAAACACGGATCCTGGCTTGCCCAACAGGGGCAGAAATGCCTCCTCTTCACCCCAGCAGAGGGCTCGTGGTAATAAAAGCCAGTTTTAAAATTAATATAGTGATACCTCAGAGATTAATCTTGCTGATAAGCAGACAGCAGCAGGACTGAATAGGCCCGTGGTTCAAACAAAGGTTTCTGTTGAGTAGGAGCAGGTAAAAGACGGATGGTTTGTTAAACATTGCCAGCATACTTTGCTAGTGCCATTCACCGGTCACAGCTAATGGTAACAGGGGCATTGTGTGGCAGATGCATTTGCTAATTTCGGCCAACTTAAACGCTATTCCTTATCTTTGTTGGTCTTGCTGAGATTAAGGCGGTTTCAGTATGCTGAATGCACTACACTCCTGCATGAAAAACATTCCTGACAGTCTCAAGGAGTAAAAAAACACTGGCTGTCAGCGAGCAGAGCGGGGCCGGGAGGTCTGCTGACACAGGGCTGGGTCCAAGGCCCACTCCAGCACTCCGTTGGGCAATGCAGACTTCGTCCCAGCTTTGCACTAAAGGCAGATAAGCTGCAGCACAGCCCCAGCGGTGTGTTGAGATGCGACCGGTGTTGCACATGGTGCGTGCCACGCTGCTGCACCGATGTGGGAGTAGCACCCATGTGCCGGCTGGGCAGCCCGGTGTCACCCGTCTGCCTCCCCACAGCCCTCCCTTCCTAACCCTTGAACTCCTCGCCCGTTTCAATCAGCTTTGCCAAGACAATAGGCGTCTCGGAGCTCATTAAGTGCTTACGGGGGGGTTTGTGGACATAGGCATCTGTGCAAAGGGCAGGGGCTGGGGGGGGGGGGGGGGGCGGCTGCGGGTAGGATCACCCCACCTGGGATCCTCCACAGCACAAAACCTGGGCAAGAAGGCACTTCCTTCCCCCAAAGCCTAGCTCCGTCCCAATGGCCAGCAGCAGGACCCTCCTTCGCCTATGCCCATTGCATCTTCGATCCCTTCCCTATCCCACTCTATCCTCCTCGGGTAGCTGAGATAGCTAAGGGGAATACCTAATAGCATTATAACCCATTTTATTATTCTCGTTGCTATTTTAACAGCCCTGAGTCACACGGGGCTGGGGAGGGGGGTGGGAGGATTAGGACAGCTCTGGGAAGATGCAGTACCCTGCAAGGACAGGCAGGGCTCTGCAGCTCGGGGTGGGGACAGGAGCCAGGGAAACTCTGGGTTAATGTGGGCCTCCGTCCCTATCCCTAACCTTAAAGTTCACATGAGCTCAGCACAGGCATCTTTAGCTCACGGAGGCAGCCAGCTGTTCGAAAACTTCAAGCGATGCATTCTTTCTTCTCCAAAGTGGCTGTTGTTGAGATAATAATAACAATAATAACAACAATAATAAGGCTTTGAGACCCCCACCCAGAAAAGCCAGGCACTGGCATAGCCCTTATCAGGCAGCAGCGGACCCGGCTCAGCACTGTGCTGGCAGCATGTCCCTGCCAGTGGCATAATGTTCCCTTTGAAAAAAAAAAAAAAAAAAGCCAGGAGAATTCCCTTGCCAAATATTGTTCCGGTAACCGTAACTCTGGGTCTTGCCAGGTTACAGAGCTCCTGTTATGGAGTTCCTCCAGGCTGCAGCCAGTGCTATTGTTATAGTGAAGCACCTCTGCGCTGTTTGGTCTTTGAAGTAAGTGAGGCAGTCTCCTCTCTTTCCTCTTTTCTTTTTCTTTCCTTCCTTTTTGGATTTATTTTTTTTTTCTACCTTTTTACCCCCAAGCCCTGGCTCTGTGATTTAGGCTGGAAGCAGATTGTTCAAGAGCACCGGGGGAAATCTGGCAGGCGCTGACTGACCCCGTGAGAATTTATGACCAACCCTTTTAGCTGCCGCCTCTGTCTTTGTTACCCAGCCCTTGGCAGGGGGGGTCCATCCATCTGCAGTGTCCAGCTCTGGGCTCTCTGCTCACCAGGTGAGCTCCCAGGACAGCATCCCTCACCATTCCACTCCAGGACATCCTTCGGGACTGTTATCCAATTGAACCGGCGAGGATTTAAAATGCCACCTGAGTTAAAAGGACCTGATTAAAACTGTACCCTCATCACATTTCTTAAACAGCCGGTTGCATTGCCGTATTTACATTAGTGTCAACTTTAATTTAAATCCCGCATAACGATATTTGCTCCCCTAAATTCATTCGCCGGGAGCACGGCGCAAATTAGTCGGCGCTGCCTGCACTTTCCCTTTGTCTGTGTTGCAGTGCTTTGGAAATGAAGGCCGAGCGCCTCGTTAGGGTCCCATTACGCAGCCCGGTGCCTGGCATTGGGATGGAGATTGGGGCTGGAATTGGGCGTTCTGGTGTCGGCCAGGTGCTGGCATCACAGGGACACGTGGGGTCAGCTCTGCACACAGTGCGAGCCCTCCTGCTCTCCTGACCACCCAGTAGGGGAGAAGAGGGAAAAGAGACCAAAAAAAAACCAAAACAAAAACCACAATGAAATACCCAGAGGTTTCTCAGGTTTTTGTGACAGCAGTGTTTAAACTCGGTGCTTCCTGCAGGTGCGCTCTTTGACGACGAGTGCTCCGTGTGATCTCAGCCAGGCAGGCGTTTTCTTTAGTCCTCGGCGCTTTGCCTTTTCACCTCGTCAAACCCTTTCAAGCTGAACAAACCTTGTTCCTGCCTTGCTCACCGAATCCCAGCCTGGGGTGGCACAAAGTGGCGTAGCATCGCGGTTGGAGCTGGCATTTGGGTCGGAGCAGTATAGCAACGGGCAAAGGGGACAGGAGGAGGGCAAGGGGAGGGCAGGGGACAGAGCAGCTTGGTTGTGGGGAGGTGGCACTGAATGTAGGGGATGTGCTGCTGCTTGGTGTCACCTTGTCCTCGAGCTCCGCGGGGACGCAGCTCTGCGCGGCACCAGATTTGCGTGGCTAAGTCGACGGCCGTGCAGCTGTGCTCTTATCTGGTCAGAGGAAGAGGATGAACAACAAAAGGGCCTAAGAAGCCCGGTTGATGCATGGGAAAGCCATTGGTTGAGCATTGTGGCTGCCCTTCTGCTGAGCAAATAGTTCAAACTGTTCATTCCCATCTTCTATTCTCTCTCCGGTACATTGTTTGTGTCCTTGCATTTCATTCTGCAAGGAAGATTGCTCTCTGGGCCTATAAGCAAACAGTCCAGAAAAAAGCCAACTATCCTCTCCTTTTCCCTGGAGAACTAGCATTTTTATTTCAGCTCCAAGCTGTCAAAGAGCTGGAGAGTTTATGTCAGTATCCTGAATTAATTGCTTTAAGCTGGAGCAGCCTAGATGAGCCACCAAATGTCCAGAAGATGTTTATTAATAACGTTTCCTCCTGGTTTTGTTCCCAGCTACGCTCTCCTGTCCAGTGCCCTCCATTCACCGCCTTGGGGTGGCAAAGCCAAAGCAGCTTAGGGGGTTTTGTCACCGTCCCCGTGCCCAGCACTGGGAGCTCTGGTTGTAGCGGTTCGGTGCTGGGAGCAGGAGGAGGGAGGATTGCTGCTGGTGGGGCCCTTGTTTAAACACAAATATCTTCGGTAATTAGCAAAAGTGGCGAGGAAATTACCGATGGAAAAAAAGAAAAAGAAAAACCACACGGAAGGTAAACGGTTCTGTGTTTAAACACGATATATTTTAAAGTGTTCCCCAGCGTGAAAGTCGCTGTTTAAGGGAATGAAGTAATAAACCAATTTATATACCAATAGAAAGTGGAGATCCTGAGTGCCTTTGTGTAAATTTTCCACTTGACTTTTCATTATCTACCTGAACAAAATCAATCTATATGTATGGGATCAACGCGCAATATGAGAGATAAAAGACGAAATAAATGCGCTTTGCATATCCCGCGGATAGAAGCCGCGGGGCTCCAGCCTCCCTGCCAGGCAGATGCGTTTTATAAAATAAATCATTTTGCCGAGGAAAAAGAGAGCGGAGAGGAGCATTACTTCTTAAGTGTTTACTCCCTAGCTTGAAATATCGATCCTGTCAAACGAGCGGTGGTTAATAAGTAACTCGGGGGGAAATGTGCTGCTCCGTGCGGCAGGGGATGCGCTGGGTCCGGTACCTGTGGCAGCACAAAAAGCAGAGCTAGAGGCAGAAAGAAGCGAGCACCCTGCCCCTCCCTCTGCCCCCTGCCTGCAGCTGGGCTTCGGGGTAGAGCAGCCCTCCCGCTCTCGGGGATCCCTCTTTTTTCTCCCTTCAGGGCTAGGTGAAGAGGCAGGAACCCCTGGTGCGTTTTCTCCCTCGCTAGCAGGATATAGGAAAGGTTAAGAGGCACTCAGCCCCGCCTGGGCACGGCGGATTTCTATTCCCGATGAAACTCCAGCCCTGATGTATTCCTGCCCCCAGCATCCTTCTGTGCAGGGCAGCACCTGCCTCCCACGGCATCGCTGCAGTAGTACCCACACCATGTGGGATCTAGCAGCTGGGGGTGGGATGTCTGTGGGGCATGAGCATGGCGCTGGCATTTGCCAATTGCCAGAGCCACCCCTGTGCTGGCAGAGCTGGGGTTGGCACAAATACTTCTATTTTCCAAGAGAAACAGTAAGGTCACAGAGCTCCTTCCATCGCAAGATAAAGAAAATAAATCAACCCGAAAAAAAAAAAAAAAAAAAAAAAAAAAAGTTGATTTGAGGAAGCCCTCGCTTTCTTTCCTTTTCCTATTTCTTTCTCCTCAAATTCCAGGCAGGAGGGAAGAGGTGGTGCAGAGGGTGGCAAAGGGCACGAAGCAAAGAGAAACACCGGGATGAGCTGACCGCTTCCCAAACCCAAGAGTTTGCAGGGATGCTCCTGAGGAACATGCCCTGCTGTTGGCTCAACATCTGCAGCCAGTTTATTAGTTTGCTAACGATGTCTCAGATTGGACCCGGGAGGAACAGAAAGTCCTGGCAACCTCTTGCAATATCAGCCTCACCTTCTGCCCCATCCCACTGCCTCCCTGAAGCAGAGCTGCTGCTTTCAGCCCCCCATCTCCACTCTGTAATTTTCCAGCTGTGCAGAGCAACAGCAGAAAGAGAGATGTGCTGGGGGGGGAACAGAGCACCGTAGCATGGCCCAGAGCTGGATGGGAATTGCCGGGGTCCTGCAGGGTGGGATGAGTGCTCACCCTCAGAAAGCTCCACAAATCCATTCCTTCTTCCACTTACTCAAGGTGCTGTCGCGATTTATTTCTTTATTTATTTACTAAAAGGATCCACCCTGGAAAAAAAAAAAAAAAAGAAAGAAAGAAAGAAAGAAAAAGAAAAAAGCATCTCCTCGATTGTCCTCAAGGCAGCGATAGCGCTTCTGCCCGTTGCCGAGTCCACTGAAGCGTAACGCAGGTATTGCACACAAGTACAGACACAAAGAGGCAATCGGAAATGGGGATCTGGGGTTTCATAGGGGACGCGCACGCCGCAGCAGCATGCTCAGCGCAGCCCACGAGTTGTCCCCGTCCGTCCTTGACACTGATCCCCTGTGCTGTTATTAGAATAAAGAAAGGGAGGTGAAGGTGAGTGCAAGTGCGCACACCACCGTCTGCTTCCACTGCAAAGCATCTCAGGGTCCCCAACCTCCTCCAGCGCTGGCGCTGCCGGTGTTGGGGTGGGAAGGAAAATCACTGCTGGGCGTTGGAGGAGCTAGCTGCTTTCCAGCCGGGCAGGGAAGAGCCTCGATTTTGTATTGCTTGTGCAACGGTGTGAGTCAAAAACCTGTAGGAACTCGGTGCTGTTCTTGCACTGACATTGCGGCCGGAGAGCTGGCAGCAAGCAAGGCTCCGGCTGCAGAAATCCGTACCGTGGATCTCACGTCGGGGGGGATTTTCTCGCCGCCTGCTTTGCAAAGAGCAGGGCCCGTTTGGGTGAGAGCAGAAAGGCGTTGTGAACGCCCTGCTCTGGCAGGAGGGAGAGGAGCAGGGTCCCCCCCCTCCCCGTCTGCGCCCATCTCCGTGGCGCCGGGGCTACCTGCAAGTTGCCGGCCTCGCCCGGCTGCTCCGCCCGGTCCCTGCCCTGTTCGGAGCGGGGGAGTGGAAGGAGGGGGGTGGAAGGGTAAGAAATAGGGAGGGAGAAGAGGGAAAAGGGGAAAAAGTTGGGAGGAAAGGGGAAATTTGGGAAAAAAAATAGAAGAGTGGGAAATTGAAGGAATGGAGGTGGGGGGGAAATAAGGGGAAAGAAAATGGAAAGAGGAAAAGAAAGGAAAAGTACTGGGGGAAAAAAGAGAGAGAGAGAAAGAAAGGAAAAGAAAATGAAAGGAAATAAACAAAAAAAGGGGGGAGGGGTAGGGGGAGAAAGAAATAAAGAAAGAAAAGAACATCAGGTGAAAACAGAGGCGGAAAAGGAAAGGAAAAAGAAAAGGGAAAAGGATTCCCAGTGGCAGAAACTCTGCCCGCTCTGTTCACTCCCCACGCTGGCCCCGGGCTGTCCCAGGCGGACGGCAGCCCCCTGCCCCTCGTTCGTGCCGCGGACACGAGTGGGAGAGCGTCCAGTGGGGCTGGGGCGGTGCGGGACCGCCCGGACCCTCCACCCCCGTCTCACATGATATTTAAAAACTTTTTATGATTATTATTATTATTCAATTTAAAACAAACTTGCGCCTGCAAAAGTAACACCCGCCCCTCCATCCATCCCTCCCTCCCTCCCTCCATCCTTTCCTCCATCCCTCCGTCCTTCCATCCGCCTTTCCATCCATCCATCCATCCATCCACCACCCCGGAGCCGCACCCCACGCTCACTGCGACTTTTCCCATCCTCCCTATTCGCACCCCTGTGCCTTCCTCCCTTTCGCTTAGGGCCGGGTTTTGTGCCTCTCTGGCCGTCGCTTCCCCCCTTGGTTCCCCATGTCCCATACCCTGGGGGGAAGCCACCCCATTCTCGTGGACCTCCCCATCTCAGAACCGCCGCATTTTCCACGCGTGGCGATTTAACGGGAAAAAAAACCATCAAGCCCGCCGGCCCGCTCGGTGCTGCGGGAAGACTCGGGGCGCTCTGCTTTCTTTTTCTTTCTTTTTTTCTTTTTTCCTTCCCCCAATAAAAAAGAAATAGGGAACAGATTCCTCTCTCCCAGAGCCACCCCTCCTCCCCCGGGTTCCGTCGGAGAGGAGAAATATTTCGCTGAAAGACGACCGCAGCGAGAGAGCGAAAAAATAAACCCCAATCCTCTCCCGCCGACACCCAAAGCCCCGTTTTTAGCTGTCCCGTAAATAAGGAGCCGGCAGACTCTGCATCATCCTTCGCTATTTACTCTTTTGAAGGTTAGGCAGGGCAGAGGTAACAAACTTTGAAAGATTTTCCTCCTCCCCTTTTCCATCCTCTTCCCTACCTGGTTTTATGTGGTTTCTGGATTAATCTAGTGTGGAGCAGAAGCGGACTTTCCCCGGACGAAATATAGGATTAGGACTATTTCTAGAAGAAAGAGGATAGTGTCAACTGCCTTTAGCCTGCAATAGTCTAAAGCAGAATTACAGCTTGTAAAATAGGTCTCCATCAGTTTCCCAGGAGACGAGTTAAGCCCTACTTGGGTGTTCCAGCTCTTTTTAGAACCAGCAATAATTAGACTCATCTCACCCTGAGCTGTCCGGTTTTTTGTTGTTGTTGTTGTTGTTGTTGTTGGGTTTTTTTTGTTTTTTTTTTAGGGTCCCCACCGACCGCTTTTGCATCCAATCCTGACGGGGCCGCCTGCCCGCACCGCTCGGGAGCAGGAACCTTTGGGGCGGTTGGGGCAAGGAGCTGTCCCTTCGGCAAACGGGGCAGCGCGGCTCTCCTGCCCGACGTGCCATCCCCTTGCGCTTTGATGTCTGCTGCCTTTGAGCCATCTCTGCATGTCATTAGGGGCCCGGACAATTAAAGAAGTGCCTTCGTACCCCCAATCCCCCCCACCCCCCACCCCCACACACCCCCAACCCACCACCCCCACCCCTCCCGCCCCGTCCCCGCAGAGGAGGGGAAGTCGGAAATAATTAAATAAATACATCGGCCAACGCGGCGAGCCGATGCGGGGCTGAGTTTGACTTCGGAACGGGGTTGTGAGATGGGAAAGTCGCCCTGCGAGAAACGGGAGGAGCCGCGACAGTGACAGCGACAGCGACTGCCCGGACCGGCCGCCTGTCGCCGGCTTTGGGGTGCTGCCTCCGGGGTACGCGGCCCCGTCCTCGGATGCCGCTCGGTGTCCCCGAAAGTAAAAGGAAAATAAAGAAAAACACAGAAATCTAAAAGACGGAACAAAATCGATCGGTGGGAACGAAGGGCGGAACGAGCCGCTCTTTCTGAGGGGGTTGGGAGAGGGGAAAATGAGGTTGGGAGGGCTGGGGATGCTCGGGGGTAGCGACAGGCTATCTATCAATCTACCGATATATATATCTTAATAGTGATATAACACAAATAACGAGTAGAGGGAGGTCGCGGCGTGCAGCCCCTCTCCCACCGGGCTGGGGTTGCCCGTGGCCGGGAACGCGGGGGTGAGCCTCTCCCGCGCCGTTCCCACGCGTGTCCCCTCCCCGCGCGGCGACACGAGCTCGGTGACAGGTCATTGGAGAGCTCTGCTGGGAGTCTCCAAAGAGCCCGTAATTGCCGGGCACCCGCACCGGCAGAGCCGGAACGTGGCACGGGGACGGGGACACGCGTGCACAGCCCTCTCCTGGTCTCCGTGGGCCTCGAGCGACGTCTCCTTCTGGAGTCCCCGCGTGGGCGATGCCACTCGTGTTCGTGCCCATGGGCCGAGACACGGCCCCGTTAAACGCCCGTTTTCCCCTTTTTATCTCCGCGTCGGCAACGAGGAAATGAGGATGGGGTCTTTTTCCTTTCGGTTCTTATCCACGCGGGGCCGCGGGACTGTCTCTGGTAGCGGCAGCGACGCTTCCCCGTGACACGGACACGGGAGAAATGCCGCTCGGAGAGCGGAACGAAAGAGCTCCGCGGAGCCGGGAAGGACGACGGAACCACGCACAAAAGGAAAAAAAAAAAAAAAGGGGGGGGGGGGGGGAAGGGGGGAGAAAAAAGGGAAAGGAAAACAAACAAACAAACAAACAAAAAGAAAAGAAAAACAGAAAGAAACTCGCGGCTCAGGGGGCAGCGGCGGGGCACGGGGAGTCGGGTCCCGTGCGTCAACGTTCCTTCTCCGACGGCCCCGCAACGACTCGAGCCCTCGGCAACGAGTTGGGGGGGCTGCGGGCAGCCGCACCCGCTCCCCGACCCGTCCCCACCCCGCTCCCGCACGGGGGGTTCCCCCTCGGACCCCAAATCCCCCATCCGCACGCCGACGCGGAGCTGCGGGGAGCGACGGGACCGTTCCCCCGCGCACCCCAAAACCGGGACGGAACCTCCCCGGTGCCTTCCCGTGAGCCAGGGGGAGGCGGGGGACGGCGGAGAGAGGCCGGAGGTGACAAACGCAAAGGAGGAGGAGAAGGGGAAGAGCTGCGGGTGTCACCTACCTGAGCCCCGAGCCGCCGCGCCCGCTCTGCGGGAGCCGGGAGCATCCCCGCATTTATGGGATCCGCAAGCGGGCGGCTGTTGACTTTAGCACAAAGCAAAGATTTCGCTGGCCGCTAGTTTAAAAATGAATATTTTACCAAGATATCGATCAGCTTTATAAAATTCAGTTAAGCACAATGGCTCAAAAGGAGAAGCGGGGGGTGGGGGGGGAGGGGGGGAAGCGGAGGGGAGGGTTGGAAGGGGGGGGGGGGGGAAGGAAAGGGACGCAATATAATATCTGTGTAAATTTGCTGAAGTATGACGTGGTGTTGAAAGTTTACCCTCCTGGAATTTGGATCTAGATTTCTTCCCCCCCCCTCCCCGGTTCCTTTTTTTTCCTTTTTTTTTTTTTTTTTTTTGTTTACTGACTTTGTTTATTCACAGCTCACGGTTGCTTAAACCGGCAGAGGCAGAATGCACTTGCAGGAGGACGGGGTGGGCTGCGAGGGGTTGGGGGGGAGAGAAAAAAGAGCAAAAGGGTGCGAAGATAGAAGGGAGAGCGCGGCCCTTTGTATTTTTTCCCCTTTTTCCATTTTTTTTCCCTCTCTCCCACGTTTCGGAGGGCGGCAGGAGGGAAACTCCAATCAAAAAAAAAAAAAAAAAAAGAAGAGAGAAAAAGCCGATCATAATTGACCGAGAGTTGATGGCGGAGCGGGCCCCGAGTGCCACCTTTGGTTCCCTCTCCAGACCGAGCTGTGCCGCGTCCCCAAAGCGGTGTCACCCCGCGCCCGTGCTCCGTCCCCGCGGGAGCCTTTTATGTGCTAATGAAACACATTGCATGCCTCGCTTCACAACGTGTGTGTCCTTGCCGTATAGAGACAGACAGATTGCTGCCTGGATCCCCGGTTTGTTTTTGGGAGGTTTTTTTTTTTTTTTTTTTTTTTTCATTGTTTTTCCTTTCTTTTTTTTTCTTCCCCCACCCCCGGCTCCCTGTCCCCTTTTCTCTACCCGCGGACAAAGCGGAATTTTAAGAAGGATTTGAATGTTATTTCGGAAAGCGACATCTACGACGGCCGTAAACGCGTGGGAAAAACAACAAGTGGTTGTGAAAACGGGCACGGAGAGTTTCACGGGGGAAGAAATGACAACACCTCCCCGGGACGGGTTCCTCTGCCCGGGCCGTGGGGCTGAGAGCGGCCCGAAGGGCTTTAAGGCAGAAAGAAGCAGCGCTCCTCCGGCCGCACCGCTCCAGGCGGGGCCGTCCTCCCGACCACCCCCCTCTCCCCCCCCACACGGTTAATACCGTTCGGGTTCTTCTCTTTTAGCGGTCTCAGCCGTGCGCTTTGCTCCCCACCCACCCCCCCCCCCGCCCCGACGGCGGAGCGAGCTCAGCCGCGCATCCCCGCTGTCCACCGTCCCGTCTCCGCCGCGGGCCACGGGCACCCCCTCTCCGAGCCGATTTTTCGCCGTTGAACCCCCCCAACCTTCCCCCCGGGGTGGATGCTCTTCGCTCAGTCCCTCCGAGGGCACCGGGAGGGAGAAAGGGGCCGGGAGCGGCACGGCCGCCCCGTCGGGGCCGCACGGCTGGGGGAGGAGGGCGAATCCCGGCAGAACAGAGATGCAGGGGGAAAAAAACCGCCAATAACACTTTAATAGAGTTCTGTGGCAACCTGGCTAGTCGCTACCAGAATACACATTTATAAGCCATAAATAAAGCATACAGAAACGATAAATTAATCAGATCCAAGTAGTTTACTCTCCCGGCAACATCAAGCGTTTGTTTCAATTACAACGATCTATCCTGACTTTTTTTTTTCTTTTTTTTTTCTTTTTCCGCTTTTTTTTCCCGTTTTCTTTTTCTTTTTTTTTTTTTCCCCTCCCCCTTTGTACAATTTTACAAGACTTTCGGTCCTCCGATCCCAAACTCGCACGGATTTCCCACCGAACGAGGGCTTCGTTTTGTTTGTGTCCGTTTTTTGTCTCTCTCTCTCTCTCTCTCTCTCTCTTTCTCTCTCTCTTTTTTTTTCCTCTTTTCCTCATCGCTTCCACACAAAAAAATAGATATATTTAAGACCTCCTTGCAACGACGACAACGAAAAAAAAAATAATAATAAACCAACCCCAACAGAAAACTCCCTCTCCCCTACACCCCACCCCCCCACACCAAACCAAACCACCCCGCAAGGCAAACCGAAGGGACTGCGGGGTCAGGGTTAGGGTTAGGGTTAGGGGGCGGCACGCGAGGTGCCCCCGCTGCTCCCCGAGTGGATGCAACCACCTGGAGCCAGCGGAGAACAAAACAAAAAATAGATAGATAGCTATATGAGTGGGTACCGTGCTCGGCAGCGTTCACAGTCCATCACGCTGCTAGGGGATCGCGCAGGGCGCGGGGGCTTTCCCCCTTTGCCTTTAGGAGGAGTTCATGATGGGCCGGGAATACACACCTTGGTAGTAAGAAGTCTCTCCGGCCAAAGGGGAGGACTCCAATGGGTTTTTGTTCGTTACGGGCCCCATGGCCAGGCTGGCGGGCACAGGCGAGGCGTAGCCCGAGTAGTGCATCACCTGCTCGTAGGCCTTGAGGTCCATTTTGTGCGAGGGGTGGTGGTGGTGGTGCGGGTGGTGGTGGTGCTGCTGCTCGGAGGACGACATCAGGTTGTTGATGGAGAAGGGGTGGTTGAAGGCGTAGTGGTGCTCGGGCTTGAGGTGGGCGTCGTGGGGCAGCCCGGCGTGCGGCGGAGCCAGCAGGTGCTGCGCCGGAGAGGCCGCCGACGGCTCCCCGGGGCTCGGCCCCGCCGCCGCACCCTTCAGCTCAGCCAGGGCACGCTTGTGGTCCCGGCATGGTGAAGCGCTAGCTGGTGACTCAGCCCCCGCCGAGCCCTCGGAGCCCCCCGAGGAGCTGCCCTCCCCCAGGGGTTGGCTGGGGGGCTGCCCCGGCCCCTTCTTGCCCCCGCCGCCATCCTTGGTCGCCAACTGCTTCTCACACTTGAAGCGCTTCTGGCGCCGCAGGTAGCAGCCGTTCTCAAACATGTTGCCCGAGTCGGGGTGCAGTGTCCAGAAGGAGCCTTTGCCCGGCTTGTCCGGGGAGCGGGGCACCTTGAGGAAGCAGTCGTTGAAGGAGAGCGAGTGGCGGATGCTGTTCTGCCAGCGCTGCTGGTTCTGGCGGTAGAAGGGAAAGAGGTCCATGATCCACTGGTAGATCTCGCTCAGCGTCAGCATCTTGTTGGGCGACTGCTGGATGGCCATGGTGATGAGCGAGATGTAGGAGTAGGGTGGCTTGGCATGCGTGTAGCTCCGCCGGTATGTCTTGGGGTCCCGCGAGCGGTTGAGGTTGGACTGCCCATAGATGGGGCTCATTGAATTCATGTTGGTGTAGGGGGCCAGGGCGTTCATAGAGCCCGCTTGGCCTCCCATGGGGCTCATGCTGGGGCTCAGGTGGGCACCCATCCCCGCCACACCAGCTGAGCCCATGCCGGCCATGGCCCCCGCTCCTGGGGACATGCCGGCGAGTGAGGGGCTCATGCCTGTGTTGGCATAGGACATGTTCATGGAGGTGGCCGCCGTCATGTTGGCTGTGGTGCTCATGGCCGACATGGTCATGTATGTGTTCATGCTGTTCATGCCCAGCCCTGCGTTCATGTTGCTCACCGAGGAGTAGCTCTGCAGGGACAAGCGAGAAACAGAAGGGAGATTTTGGGGGGATGGTTCCCAAGTAGGGCACCTCCAGCTGAGCCCGACGGAGTCCCCAGAGCCCCAGAGCTGCGGGGTGGGAAGGGTTAAACCCCCGGGGGGCATCGGGGGGAGGTGGGGGGTATTGAATCTCCCATTAACGGAAAAAAAAAAAAAAAGACCAAATTTAGATATTGAAAAAGTCGGGGTCACAGCGAGCTTGGCAAATCCGAGCTGGAGGAAAATGGACAGCCCCACGAGAAGGGAGAAAAACACCTTGGAGGGGGGGGAAGGTAACGGGGGGGAAGGGGGGGGTAGGGGGAGTAGAGGAAAGGAAAAAACGCGAATAGCTGCCCGGCAGCCCTGCTCGCTCCCGGGAGGGGGCCGGTCCCACTGCCCCCCCATCCCCCCCGCTGTCCCCCGGGCCGCGGTTCAGCGCCTCGAGAATATTTGGTGATAAAGTTGAGGTTTCCCCCAGATCCCCGGCGCGGGGAGCGGGCCGCCCGGCTCCCCCCTTACCTCGGGCTCCCCGTAGTAGTTGCTCCAGTCCGTGTGCTCATGGCCTTCCATTTTCACCGCTCCCAGCATACTGGAAGTGGAGTGCATGGCAGTTTAAAATTTAACAGACACAACAAACGACGACGCAGAGAGAGAGAGAGAGAGAGAGAGAGAGAGGGAGCGATCCAAAAAAAAAAAAAAAGTCGCCAGCCCTCCCTCCCCTCTGCCGCGCTCCCTCCGTCGGAGCCGCTGGAGGAGGAGGAAGAGGAGGGAGGGAGGAAGGGAGGGGGCACCGCCGGGGCCGGGGTTTTTTTTCGCCGCCGCTCCTTGGGTGGGTTTCCGCAGCGCTTCGCGGCGAAGAGTCGCCCGGAGGCGATGGAGGAGCCGGAGGAGGAGGAGGAGGAGGAGGAGGAGGAGGAGGAGGGAGGAGGGAGGAAGAAGAGGAGGAGGGAGGAAGAGGAGTACAAGTGCTGCAGTGACGTGGGTGCCCGAGTGATATAGCACGGAGCGGCCAGGCGAGCCTCCAATCCCCAGGTCCTCGGCTGCCCATTTGAATAATCAGCTCACACCTAGGCGGGAGCGGCTGCTCCGCGGCCCCCGACCCGCATCCCGGCGCGGCTCCCGGAACCCCCCCCGCGTCTCCCCCCGCCCCCCGCAACGGGAGGGGTCCTACGGGACCCCCTTTCCAGCTGCACTCCGACGGGAGGTGTCCCCGCGCAAAGCCCAAAGACGGCGGCCCCCGCTTCCCCCCGACGGCCGCAGCCCCCCCGAGCCTCACGCACCTTTCTCCCCGCGGCTGCTCGGCCTCAGGCCGCCTTCCTCCCGGCCGTGGCCCCGCTCTGCCTCATGCCTTCCCGCGGCTCTGCCTCAGGTACCTACAACAATTTCGTAACTAAAACAAACAGGAAGGGCAGGGGAAGGCGGGAGCTGGGAGAGGGGAGCGTGGCGGGGCCGGGCTCCGCGCCGTCGGGGGACACGCAGCCCGAGCGGGGCCCGGTGGGCGCCGTCGGGGCAGCGCCGCTCCGCACCCGCGGACAGAGCCACGGACGCCGCTCGAAGGTGGCCGTCGGGGAGCGGCTGCCTCCGTCCCTCCCTCCTTCTTTCCCTCCTTCCAGAAAGGAAGCGCAGCCCTCTCCCGGTGCCCGACAACTCCCGGCCCCGCAGTATTTCCCCCCCCCCCACGCCCGCCCCGTGGGGGAGGACGACACCGGAGCTGCCGCCCTCCCTGTGCCGTGCGCCCTGTACCTACCTGCCTGGGCACCAGGCGGGGCAGCGCGGCACCGACCTTTTCCCTCGGTTATTTATTTGGGTTCTCTGCCGGCATTAACCCCAGCACCGCTCGGAGAGGTTAGTTGGAGCTTTTAAACATTAACACAAACCCAACAGCAGAGGGGTTTCGCCGGAGGGCTTTTCCCCTCGCCCCAACGCCCTCGGGAGCTGTCTCCAAACGAAACTGGCTCCTATCGCGATAGCCGCGGCGACAGAAGCAGCCCGCCTCCTCCCGCCCATATTTAGGGGAGCTGGGGGCTGGCTGGAGGCGAAGGGGGAGACCCCAGGGGGGCTGCCCTCAGGGCGGGGACGCGCCGGGAAAAGGGGGATTTGCCCCAAAATAGGGGGGAAGAAAGGGGGGGGGAGGCTGGGAAGGGCTGTCCTGAGGTCCAAGAGCGGTGGCGCGGCGCCCCCTGTCGCCTGCTGTCCCCAGACCCGGAGGGCCGGGGGGTGGAGGGGCACCCCGCCTGCCCCCGGGGGTCCCCCCCCGACGTGCATCACGCGGGAGCATCACCGGCGAGGAGACGTGCTGGGCAAGGCCGAGCCCTCCCGCTGTACCAGCACCGTGTGGTCCTAAATGTGAGCCCCGTTAGCATCCCGCAGGGCCCTCCATCTCCTGTCCCTTATTTCACAAGTCAGCCTTCCATGCCGCTTCCCTTGGGCGGCCCAATAAGATTAATATCTTAGGAGAGCACGAAAAGAAGCCGTAAAGTATATAGTCTTGCCTCGTAGAGAAACATTCTTTTAAATACCCAAGATGATAGAAATTGAAAATGTTCGTCGGCGCCTTGTTTAAACATACCCACTTTGGGCTCTGGAGAAACACACCGGCCATTTAAAAATGACTTCTTCTCTTTAATATTTAAGTGATATTTATTTTAAATTTAATTTTTAAATTACATTTCTATTTGCATTGGGAGCCACGATTGGAGGAGCCAGCGTTCCCTTCCCGGAGGCAGGAGCCAGCAGCTGGGCCACCCTGGGCAACATCTGCCACCATTCTCGGCCACCTCCACCTGGTGATGGTGACAAGTTCATCCCCTGCTCTTCTCCTGGCTTGTGGGAGCTGGATGAAGGCATTTCTCTGCAAATTAAAATTTAAAAAAATATAAGCTCCCCCCAGTCTTTCCCCCCCCCTTACAGCTGTACCTTATTCTTGACAACAAACAGGGTAATTATCTCCCTTCTACTGATAATTATCATAATTAATCCAATATAATGAACACTCCCAATTGCCCTGCTGTTTCAGACTAAACGCGGTGGCCTTTTTTTGTTGTTGTTGTTTTTTTTTTACCCCTGTAGCTGAGGAACTGCAAGACAGGAGCTACCCACAGAACAGAAGCATTTTAGTAACAGGAAGGAGAAAGAGCACGCATCACAGCAGTGGATGGTGGCACTTTCTCCCATAATATCCCTGGAAGCAACCGGAGGGCTCTGCGGGGCTCAGAGCATCCCAAGCAGCTCTCACTCAGTCAGGAAAACAGACCCTGGGGTCATTGTTGGTGCCATATTTGTGCTCTCAACGTCAGCACTGTGGGGTGGGATGTGTGCAAGGGGTGCTCGCGGGGTCCCTGTGACATGCTGTCATTTCATAGAATCACAGAATCATCTGAGCTGGATACATGAAGGTCACTCAGTTCCAACTGCCCTGCACTGAACGGGGACACCCACAGCTCCATCAGAGCTCAGAGCCCCATCCAGCCTGACCTTGGCTGTCTGCAGGGATGGGGCACCCATCGCTTTTCTGGACAACCTGTGCCAGTGCCTTGCCACCCTTATGGTAAAGCCTTCCTTATATTTAATCTAAATCTCATCTCTTCTAGTTTGAAACCATTTCCCTCTGTCCCATCATTTCTGTGGGGCACAGCAGAGCAGATCTTTCCTCACTCAAGGATTCAGACAGGAGCACTGACATCGGTGATGTCCCGAACTGTAGGGATCCTCCCGTCTCCATGAGCTGCCCACCCAGCCAAGCTGGCCATCAGCCACGGCCCCGCAGGCAACGATGACAATCACACTCTGCTGCACTTACTCAACTATTTGACGAATTCAGCGTTCAATGGGGCTTCTTAATTCATAAGAAATTGTTTTCCAAGTCTTTAACAAGTCTAATGAAAGGCGAATCGGGAGTAAAAGTAGTGATCTTAATCAAACTCGCAGCCCAAGGAGATGCTGTGTTTTGAAAGCTGGGACCCCTCTGGCAGCAGACACTGGTGGAAAGTATTTTGTTGTCACCTAACTGGGAAATGTCAGGAAATGCCTCCTGTCCGTATAGAGGTCATAGATCACAGAATCGTTTGAGTTGGAAGGCCATCTGGTCCAACCCCCTGCACTGAACGGGGACACCCACAGCTCCATCAGTGCTCAGAGCCCCGTCCAGCCTGACCTTGAGTATCTGATCCTTAAGGAAAAGATCTAGATGCCCATCAATGTGGTCCCAACACCGGCCTAAAAGCAGAGGGAGGAACTCCATTGTCACCCATGGAAAACATCTGGAAGTGAAACCTTTGAGGGATCCTCCACATGCACTGCCTCCTGCACTTATTTTTCCTAGGGTTCCAGCACAAATCCAGTTGGCATGGAGTAGACCTGGTGTCATGCCTCATCCGCACATGTCCCCATGGCTGCCGGCCTGACCTGGCCGCCACCGCTATTTTTGTCATCTTCAGGTGTTATTTTTGCATCCCTCCCCACTCTCTAATTATTCAAGGCACTGAGCTTCTGTACCACAAGCTGCCATAAAGCACTGGAAGTGCTCGAAGGATGCACCTGGGGAAAGGACTTCACCCAGGACAGGGAGTGGGGAACAGCTCGGTGGCACCTCGGGGTGCTTGAGGACATCAGGGGACAAGGAACCCACGCACAACCCATGGACAGGGATGATGCCTTCTGGAAGGACTCCACAGCAAAATCACCTGGCTGCCCAAAATGTTCAGGCTGTGGCTGCTGTTAGGGGAAATAGTTTTTTTTTTTAATGTTTAATGATCAGTTGCTGAAAACTGAAATGCCTTTGGTTTTACAATAAGAAAACAAACAGAAAGATTGAATGTGGATACTCCTCCCAAACAGACCTGCTTTAAAACCTCCCTGTTATTTTCCGACAAAACCCCTTTCTGCTGGAGAGCACCCAGCAGCAGAAGGCACGGCGGGAGGAAGCAGCAGCTTTCAGTGCTAAATGGGGGCAAAACAGACCTCACCATGCTGCTGCAGGTCACCTCCATCATGCTGGACCCCGCGGGATGTGAGATGCTCGGGCAACGTGGGAGGGCACAGGCTGCCCAGGGAGTGGTGGGGTCACCATCCCTGGAAGTGTTCAAGAACACTGAGAGATGGTCAGTGAGCAGTGGGGTGGGCTGGAGTTGGACTTTGTCATCTTAGAGGTGTTTTCCAACCTTAATGCTTCTGTGGTTCTATGCTTAGGTGGTGAGGGATGCTGGGGAGATGAAGGATGCTCGGGATATATGGGATGCTTGGGTGATACGTGATGCTGCTCCTATGTGCTGAGCAGATCAAACCCCTCACAGGCTGAGCGCCTGCCTGACGGACATTTATAGCCCTCTGAGTCATTACCAGCCTTGTTTAAACCAGTTCTACCTGGCCAAGACCTTTAAAATAGCCTCATTTATCCCGAAAGGCTGCTGGGGTATAAATAGCAGGGCGAACCGTTCGCGGAGCACCAAGCGTGGGGAGCAGGGCAGCATGCGTGGCTCACAGCTCGCCTGGCACCCCCAGCGTGTCCCCATCCCCACTGTGCTGGGACAGTTCCCAGGGACCCCGTCCCCATTGGGATGTGGCACAGCAGCTCTTGGGAACGCTGTGTCCCTGGCAGTGCTACCGGCAATGCAGCCAGAGAGGAGATTTCTGCTCCCAAAAACACGGAGCTGCCTGGGGCTGGGAGCCCGTCTGTGCGCCTGCGGTTTTGTGACCACTAATAGCAGCCCTGTGCCCTGCAGGATCACCCCATAAATCTGGCATGGGTCAGACGCGGGCACACAAGCTCGGTTCTGTTTAATTAGCACAAAACTGCTGCGGTGATGGGGTGGGGGGAGATTTGGGTCTCAGATGGGCACCCCGTGCTCAAGCAGATCCCACTGCCAGGTGAAAATCTCCAGCTCCAGCTGTAGGATTGCCATAACTTTGGCCAAACAAGCTTTTATCTGACTCAGTAATCCCTTTTTTTTTTTCCTCAGGACACCTGCTCGGGGCGGTGCTCTGCCTGGAAGCGCCCGCCCTCCCCGGGGGACTTCTCCCCCTAAAAATAACCCATCCCTCCCCGCAGCATCCCCGTCCCTTTTGGGGGAGCACAGCCTCAGCAGTGTCCCAGTAGCGTGTCCCAGGCAGCAGGCTGCTAAATAAAGCACATCCCGGGGGCCAGTGGAAAGCTCCCCTCCAAACATTTCTCTCCCCTCGCTCTGATCTTTCCCTTTTTCTTTTCGCAGAGGAAACATTGCCCAGATCAACACATGCCCGAGGAGTGATTTTACACGGGTAGGACGGCGCTTGCTGCCTGCTGGAAAAACTTCCAATCAGCAGCATTCACAAGCTGGGTTTATTTTTCGCAGTTTTCTGAGTTGGGTTTTGTTTCGGTGCCAGAGTAAAGAGCTGGAGGTACATATTTCAGCCCAACCTGCAACACCCTCGTCATCGCCGGATTTGAGCGAGGAGCGGGCTGTGACCTACATTTGCAGCCCAGCCTGCATAGGGGTCCCCAAGCCCCCCAGTATCACCCCGCTTCGCTTTCTGGGGTCTATCATGGGGTCGATGCTCACCCCTTGCAAACGCCCTGCCCCAAACATCAATACCGAGCATCCTCCAAAGCCTCAAAACGGGGGTGCGGGGCTGGAACAAAATTACCCAGAGCTTTTAAAAGCTCTCCCACCTTCGTCTCCGCTCTTCCTCCGGGTAGGTGTCCCGGCGGCGGCAGAACAAGACGCCTACAGAGGGCTGCTGGAAGCTGTCGGGCCGGAATACACTGGGAGGCCTTTTTGCCTGGAAACTATTTCCTACCCGCAGGCTGCGGTGGCAGCAAGCATTCCTGCGAGGGTTGGCAGGCGGGCGGCGAGCCCCGGCCTGCGGCACGGCACTGATGTCCCCACCACAAAGCCCTTTTATGCTCGTGGGATTGGGGTTTGTTTTCTCCAAGGGGAGACGCGCGGCCTGCCGACGGTGAGCGGGGCGAAACGTCGCCTCCCCTTGTTTCACGGGGTGAGCCCAGGGAAAAAAGAGAGGTTTGTTGCAAAGAGAGCCGAGCCGGAGCTGTTGGGGAGCAAAAACAGCCCATTAAAGTCAAGGCTGTGGCTGTAAATCAATAGAGCTGCTGCTATTTCCATCTGCCGGGCGAGGAGTGGGGCAGTGCCCACGTGTCCCACACCGAGGGATGCGTCCCCTGCCAGGGGATGTTGGCAGCACGAGGTGGGACCCCCGGCAGCTGTGGGTCCCGACGAGCCGTGGGGCAGTGCCCTGAGCCAAACTGCCCCTTAGGGTCTGGATGCTTTTCCCAAAGCCCCAAAAATGTGAATGAAGATCCGTGACTGATGGAGGGGAACGAAGAGCTGCGATTGAAGGGATGTGATGTTTTTTTGTTCGTTTCCCTTTCCTATAAACATTCAGGCGAGCCTATAGGTTGGAGGTGGGGGGGGGGGGGGGGGAAAGGGATCAGGAAGAAAGTTTGGCGGCCCCACGGCCCTGTGATTCAATCTGTGAGCAGGAGACAGAGCTCCCCATTGAATGGTGATGGGGACGCGGGGCCGCCTGGCAGCTCGTCAGAGTGCAGCCAGCGCCGGGCCCTTATCTCCCTGATACACATCTGCCTTGTCCATCGCTTCGTGGAGCACGGCTGATACTCTCGGCTTTACGCTTCCCGTTTTGCCTACAGGGATGCCCGCGCGGCACCCAAAAATCGCGCTCTACGCAGGGGGAAATTAAAAAATAAATAAGACGAAGGGACAACACCCGCAGCCCACCGCAGTCCCCTTTCCCCCCCAGGGCATTTCCTCTGCTCGGAGCGCTTCCCGCAGCACTCCTCTGCTCCCCTGCTGATTTGTGCCGTCTGCGGGAGAGCAGAGGCATCCGGCCGCGCATCGCTGCTGTGCAGTTGCCCCCTCTTTGCTTGACCCCCCCCCCCCGGTTACCAGGCCTCGCAGGTGCCGGCAGCCCTCGCATTAACACCTCATCAGCTTCCCGGGGTCCAGAGCAAACACAGCCTGCCCGGCGAGGAAATGCCCGCGGCCTTGAGATGCTTGATGCCCGATGCTTCCTGCCTCCTCGTCCTCGGGTGGGCAAACAGCACCTGGGCGGCGGGGGGAGGGCACGGATGTGGATTCAGGAAGCGGCCCCCCCGTACCCCCGCCGTGCACATGTTAATGGCACCCCGTGGCACCGGGCTATTAATTATTCCCACCGGCGGTACCCGCTGCAACGGGGGAGCTTCCCCCCTGCTTCCCACGCCGAAAGGGTTTGTCCCCCGCGGGAGGAAGCTCCCCGCTGTCGCTGCTGGGGGGCCGGCATTGATTCGCGTCGTTGCTCGCTGTAAAGGTGAAAAGGAGCACCGTCTTTAGAAATAAATAGAGGCCAGCCAGCCATCTGAACTTATCAAGACGGAGAGATGGCAGTCTCGGAAAGGAGAAAACAAATAAATTTGGCGGACGACTCAGTGAGCAACGCTCCGGTTATCTCCGAGTCACAGCCCCCGCTGCTCCGGAGCCGGGAGATAGCATCGCGAGGCACCCGGCTCTCCGCGGTGATGCGATCAGGAACAATCCCGAACCCGGCTCCGGGCAGATAAAACCCTTTTCTTGTCTCTGAGACGCTGAGATCAGCTCCTGCTCTGCCGAGCATCGGCAGGTATCCCCGGCCCTGGGCTCCTTGTTTGACTGAAATAATTTTATTTGAATACAATACGCTATTTCAACAGTTTTAAGTTGCATGTGATTATTTAAGATGGATTCAGTTTTAATTTAATCAGTTTAATGGGATTTTATGTTTTTAGATATAGCACTTCCAAATTGTCTGATTAACTTTTCAGAATCAATACGCTTAACGGCAAAGCATACAATTACACAGGCAAATGATCTCTGCCATGGCCAGCACGCCAGTGATGGCATGGCTTCAGCTTGGGTGCTGATCTGATCCACTGGGACTGCCCATCCCCTGTGCCAGCCCTGGTTGCAGGGCAGGGGAGCAGCGTGGAAGGGATGCTGAAATGCCAGAATGATGGGATGTTGAGATTTGGGGAAGCTGGGATGCCGGATGGTGGGATGTCAGGACGTTGGGATGCAGAAATAGTGGGAGGTTGGGATGTCAGGACGTTGGGATGCAGAAATAGTGGGAGGTTGGGATGTCAGGACGTTGGGATGCAGAAATAGTGGGAGGTTGGGATGTCAGGACACTGGGATGCAGAAATAGTGGGAGGTTGGGATGTCAGGACATTGGGATGCAGAGACGCTGGGATGCTGGAACGTTGGGATGCAGGATGTTGGGACGTCAGGACTCTGGGGTGCAGTTGAGATGTTTGGATACAGGAATACAGGGATGCTGAGGTGAATGCTGGCATGCTGGAATGCAGAGGTAGTGGGATGCTGGGACACAGGGATGTTGGGAAGCTGGATGCTGGGATGTTGAAGCAGGGCTCCCAACTGCTCCTTTTTGCCTCACACATCCCTTTTTTGTTTTTTTTTTTTTTTTCCAACTGCAACAGCAAGTAATGCCTGAGATATTCAGGTTGGGCTTGCATCAATGGCAGCATCGCTCCAGGAGGTGACAGGCATCCTCTCACCCCTCCCTGCCCCATCCAGCCTCCAGCTCTCAATTTATTCCCCCATCTTCCTGCCTTATGTCAAGTTGCATAATTTTTGAACTTGCATACTTGAAAAATTCTTTTAGAAATGTCAAGGTGACTGGCGTATTAAAAATGAGCCAGAGCAAACAGGAATGACATTATTTTAATTCTTTCGGTGCCAGGTCATTTTTTTTCTGTAATAACATAGCTCAGATAGCAGCCTCTCGCCCCTTGCATCATCCTCCCATTGCTTGCTTGTTGTTTCCATCTGCCAGATAAAAAGGCACGGGGAGGAAGAAAAGCCACTGCTGCCATGGAAAAGCCTTTCACAGAGATTTTCGAGGGATTTATAAGCACTCCAAAGGCACCAAAACGTGGCAGGGTTCTGCGCCCACTGCACGCAACCCAGGCAGAGCAGCCAGGGTTAGGGGCACGATTCTCAGTCCTTGGATCAAATCAATTCAAGTGTGCCGGGGCTGTGGCCACGTTGAAAGCGAAGAAGCAGAGATGGAGTTCAGCTGCGCTCGGGGGCTAAATCCACGCTAACTCGCGGTGGGCAATAAACACACAGCTGGGAGGAAAGAAAATATTTTTTTCCAGTGTTTGTCTGCGCAAACAGCAGCTATTTGCAAATGGTTTTGAGGTGGTAGCGGCCTTCCTCTGCCGGTGCCAGAAACTGCAGAAAGCAGAGGGGTGTTTCCTCGGCCGGCGCAGTGAGATGTGAAGCAGGTGGCTGGGGCTGCACCAGCTGCTGGCGGGGCTGGGAGCGGGTTTGGGGTGAGGAGGGGGGGGGGGGGGGAAAGATGCAGCTGTTCTGCTCGTGCACGAGCAGCAGAGCAGCAGCCTGCAGCACAGGGAGGGTTGGCACATGCAGCAGTGTGTGGTGATGCAGCAGTGTGCAGAGATGTGGGAATGTGCAGTGATGCAGCAGGGTGTTGTGACACGAGCGTGATGTAATGCTGGCAGTGTGCAGTGATGCTGGCTGCATGACGCGTGCCTGCAGCACCAGCAGCCCAGCCCAGCCCATGGCTGAAGCCAGGGGAGCTGTGGGATGGCTGGGGGCACTTTTGCGGGGATGGAGCCTGTCCCCACGGCCAGCAGCCCCTGTACTCACAGGGCCCTGTGCTTTCTGCAGCTTGGGCAGAGCAGCTCTGCAAAGGGAGCTGCTCCAGCTTTGCTATTTATGGGCTCTATTCATCCACCATCGGGTTTCGGTGGTGCCCAGTCACAAATGTTGCCTGTGTTGGCAGCCAGGAAAGCTAAGCTGGCTTTAGGAGACCATAGGAAATGGCAAAACCTCAGGCCCCAGCCCTCCAAAATAAGGTGCAGCTAAATTAATATGGTGTGAGTGAGTGACTACATGATGTCACCTTAGGGCAAGCAGTGCCACGGGATAAATGCATCTCTGTGCCGTCTGCGTGCCGCTCTGCCCAGCTTCTGTTTGCTTTTACCAAAGAGAAAAAGCCTCCCAGTGCAGCCATGGGCTTGACAAGAGGCCCCAATCTCTTCCATGAGCAGCGCAGCAGTGAGGTGCAGGCATTGCGAGCCCCATTTGGGTTCCACCTGCTTTCAGTGCTCTCCTCCTTTCTATTGGCTCTGCCCGTAGCTGAAAGGAGAAATTACAAACACGATCCCCATCACAAAAAGCTCCATTCTGTTGTACCACAGCACACTGATCAGCCACGAGAGCTCTCGAGTGCTAATTTGGCTGTTCCATTTGTGTATAGCATGACTCGCTGCAATCTCTATCAGCAATTCAAGCTCGTCCATTACCATGCCCACGTTTAATCTAGCAGGATTTAGACAAATTCCACCACGCTGTTTAAATATTAATTAAGCTCTCTCAACCGGTGCATTCTGCATATCCTCTCAAGCAGCTTTCATCCCTCCAAAGCTGGGAGGCATTTTCTGAGGAGCTCCATGGCAAACAGGAGGTACAGCCTGGCACACCCCAGTGCTGGAGTGATCTGAGATGTCTGGCAAAGCTGTGTGCTCACTGCTTTCCCTCCTCTTGCTACCTGCAACTGTGCGAACGAGCCCTGCTGATCCACAGGGTTCCAGAGACATAACCACCACTTCTTAATGCCAGGCTGTGCCCTTTACCCACTTGATTAGGGTTGCTTTTATGGGACCCTTATTCAGCACTGGAGGGCCATCTCCAAATGTTCATGGTGAACCCCAAACATTGAAGGCAAACCTCTTAGACTGACGGCAAAATCCAGACGTTGATGGCAAAGCCCAAACACTGATGGCAAACCCCAAACGCTAATGACAGGGCCCAAATATTGATAGCAATCCCTAATATTGATGGCAAGTCCCCAACACTGATGGCACACACCCAGTACTCATGGCAAGCCCCAGATATTGACGGGAAACCCTAAGTATTGCTGATATACCCCAGATATTGATGGGAAACCCTAAGTATTGATGATATACCCCAGATATTGATGGGAAACCCTAAGTACTGTTGACATACCCTAAATATTGGTGTTGAGCCCCAAATTTCGATGACAGATCCTTAAAATTGATGGCAAAATCCAGATACGGATGGCAATTCCTAAATACTGATGGCAAACCCCAAACAATGATGGCAAGCCCCTAATACTGATGGCCCTGCAGCCTGCAGTGCCACGTCTGCCCATCCGCTGCTGGGATGTGCCCTGGGACGTGTCCTGTGTACCTTGGCCACCACCCCAGTGCAGTCCAGCGGCCAGACATCTGCCACAACCCCGAAACCACAGTGCTGACCCCTCCAAATTGTGGGTGAGGAAGGTCGGGGATGACCTCAGGAGGTACGGGGACCCCCGGCTGCCCCCCACCCCATGCACCCTATGCTGGCAGCCGCCCATCCCCAGGCCCGGGGCTCCGGAGAGCACAAACAGCGGCATTGAGCGGGGCTGTGAAATGTGGCAGTGTCTGCGCGGCACCGAGGGGCTGCCAGCGCCCAGGAGCTCCTGGGACAGCAGCCAGGGCAGGAATAAGTAACACCACTGTGATGCCCAACCTGAGTAAATAAATACCTGCTCGCTCCTGCACGCCGCCCAAAATGCATCCAGCGCCGGCATGAGGTTGCCTGGATAAAGCCTAAGGGATGCGGGCATCACTGCTGCTTGCTTCCTCTTGCAAATGAAGAAGCTGACATGCAGAAGAGAAGTTGGGTTTGGAGGACTCTTAAAATAAATGCATAAATTTATTTTCATTTCTTTCCTTTGCCCAGGGTGGTTGCTTTCCTCAAAACTGTTCCTTCCCCACAAAGCACCTGAAAGCAAAGTCTTAAATAGATAAATGAGAGTTCAAAGTTGCCTTTCTCTGGAAGACAGAACAGCAATAATATACTGAAGAAGATGCTCCTAAAAATGGAGATTGCTACAGGGGAGTTGGACCAGATGACCTTGAGGGGAACATTCCAACTTGAACAATACTATGATCTCTGGTTCAATGAAAGGACCTGCCCTGCCCTGAGCTGGCCCAAAGCCTGCATCCAGCAGGGAGTTTGGCCAGAGGAGGTCCTCAAGCCACAACCATCGAGCTACCCTTCGTGAAGGTTCCAGCCTTGCAGGACAGGGGGAGATGGGACACTGGGAGCCTCATTCACAACAACTGCCGGCCACGATACAGGGAAAACACTTGGAAAATATCGACGGGATAGACACCAAGTAGGTGTCTTTCCTTGCTTCGTTTGCAAGCCACGCGGGGCTAGAGGCGCGTTTACAAGCTCTCTGGGCCCTGGAGATGAAGGTAGGGCCGACGGCAGGGCGAGCGCTGGGTTTAGGGCAGAGCTAACAGGAGAGGGCAGCAGAGATTTATTTATCCCTCGGACCTGTGTGAGTTGGACGGAGCCCTGGGAGCCGGCCGGCAGCGGCTTGCCGGGCGCAACGCCATGCCAAAGCCTCGTCAGAGGGTGACAATGAGCAGAAAATGGGTCACTGCTGGTGCCAGACGAGGGGCTTAGCGACGCAGACCTTCCTGGGGTTCGACAAACCCGGGGCGGCCTCTGCTGGTGTTTGCCTGCGACCAAGCGCATGCCCCTCAAACATGTTTGGGGTTTGCCAAAGCTTGAGGCATGCCTGCCTTGAGGCCACCCAAATGATCTTGGTGTTCGCCAGTTCCCTTTAAACAACTCACACGAGCTTGGGGTTCGCAAAGCTGGGTTGCCTGGGATGAAGCCAGCCTGCACCCACACCTGGGAGCCTTCATCGGGATGTTGGATGAGGAGGAGGGGGGTCTGGGCAGAGCCCATGGGATGTGTCTGCACCAGGAAGCTTCCCTTATGAGCAACGTCTCACCGAGTGCCAGGAGCTGTTCTGATTCAGCTGAAACCGTTCAGGCTTTTTAATAACCCCAGATATTTGGGAAGGGAGGGAGGGCTGCCGGATCCCAGACAGTTGCTCTCCCTTCCCGTTGAGTGAGAGGAAGGTACTTTGCCCTGTTTAGCAAAGCAAGCACTTTTCAAGGCATTGAACCCTGGCTTTGTTTTGTTCCAGCTTGGCTGGGGCCGAGTACGTGCTGTCAGAAACCCGCAGCACAAGCGAGGTTTTTCTCAATTTCCTTCTCCTTTTTTGACACACTGCTCTCCTGAGGTTCAGATCCTCCTGCAGTGGGGCTGTGCTGGGGGACAGGATGGGGTACATGGGGGTGTGCCACTCTGCTAAGCCCTGTTTGGGGCCACAAGCAGAATTCTGCTGATAGAGGCAGACAGAAATCACAAAGCCACATTAACTCCATTCTTAGGAGCTGGAGGGATGTTAGAATGCAGTCAAACTGCCCATCTGAATTAGCGGTTCAGAATCGGGTCATAGAAATTACTGCAGCTTATTTACTTCCTTTTAATCCCGAGCAATCCGAGTTTGAAAAGAAAGAAACCCGACCCCACTGCTAAGGAAGATGTGGGAAGGATGAAGCGGATGTGTCTGACACCGCAGAATGGGGGGAGCCCTAGGAAATACTTCTGCCAACAGTTTACTCTCTTAGAAATGTGTGTGTTGGCCAACAGCAAGTGATGAGTGAAGCGTGGCTGTGCCTGATGGATCCGTGCTGCTGTGCAAGCCAGGCTTCAGTCCCTGCACTGTGCTGTGAGCCTGCAGTTGGGGGAATACTCAGTCACCAGCTCCTGCCCCACACACATGCCCTGTGATGAGGAGTGCAGTTGGGATGCTGGTGTGTTGGGACGTTAGGATACTGGGATATTGGAACGCTGGCATGTTGGGATGCTGAGATGTTGGGATATCAAGACATTGGGATGCTGAGATGTTGGGATGTTGGTATACTGGGAAATTGGGATGTTGGGATGCTGGGATGTCAAGATGCTGGGATGCTGGCGTGTTGGGATGCTGGGATGTTAGTACACTGGGATGCAAGGCTGTTGGGATGCTGGTTAACTGGGATGCTGGGACGCTGACATGTTGGGGTGCTGGAACAATGGAGCCAGGGCTATTGGGATGGTAAGATATTGGAATGCTGAGAGGTTGTTGTCACACCCTGTTCCCTGGTTTATTTTGCCCAGAAAGAAGACATTGACAATGGTGCACTTCACTGACACAGATCAGGCACACCAAAACAATTTATTAAACATACTCTGAGCAAGCTGTTGCACATATGATCTATAATCACATAGATTCTAAGCAAACAATGTATTAACCTATGACTGATCTGTATTCTGGAGCAGAGGGGAGGTAAATTAGAGTAGGTAAGGGTGAATTAGATTGAGCATGGTTACACAAATACTGGGGAAGGTAAATTAGGGTAGGAAAGGTTATACAGCCTTTCCAGTCAACGCTTTGAGGTCCGGGGGTGGGGAACTTGAAAGCTAGAGTGTCTCAGGGTGGCTGAGGGGAGCTTTGAAAGCCATCCTCCAGTGTCCTTACTTTAAACCCCTTTTACTTGTGGCTTGCCAGCACAACAAGGAAGGGGGGGACTGGTGAACTGTTACAAGGTATGCAGATTGAGATACAAACAAGGGTACGAAAAACACATGACTTCACAGAAAAGCAGAAAAACTTCCATTGGTTCAGTGCATTTTCAGTTCCCAAAAAACTGTGGGATTGTTTATATGTTAATCCTCTCACGGTTTTATGGTCTCCGTGCTTTTGCCAAAGGTGACACTTTCTCTTTTTCCTGACAGCTTCTGGTCATAGCCAGGACCTGGACATGAGCACTAGGCCTCACATTGTCAGGCATAAATAAGGGGAGAGGAATGACAGAGGCATTGCTATGGCCTTATCAGACTGCACAGCTTCGGGGCAAGTCTCATTGTCAACCAGAGGACAGCTGCCAGACCTACATCCATCCTTGCTCTCCACTATTGCAAGACCTCTCCCCTTCTTCAGCAGCTCTGCTTGGGCCACACTCCATGGTTGCAACACTGGAATGCTGGGACACTGAAAGGCTGAGATGCTGATGCTGGGACACTGGAATGCTGAGGTTTTGAGATGTTGAGTTGTTGGGATGGTGGGACGCTGGGGTTTTGTTGGGATGTTAGGTTACCAGGATACTGAGATGCTGGGATGGGGAGATGCTGAGGTGCTCCCTGGTGAAGCAGTCTTCATCAAGTCCCTGGAACAGCAGGGCATGTGGAGGCAGATGACTGCAGAGCATCTATTTAACGAGGTCTCACAGGCACCCATATACCTCCTCACAAGCTCCTGCAAGTCTGGGATGAAGGATTTATTGCTTGAAGTAAGAATTACAGCAGGCAACACTGACCTTGGCTGCCTGGGAGCAGGAGAGCACTCTCCATGTATGTCCATCTGCCTGGCACTGCGTCTGAAGAGTGGGCTCAGCCACATTGCTTGTGCACAACCGCATCACTCACGCACGAATTCATCACATGCACACGTCACCCTTGCAAAACCTGCACATCTCTGGGCATGTCCTTGGCTGCCTTTAGGGCTGCAGACAAGACCCAGTTAGACATTTCTGACACGATGTGTCCGACCCGCTGTCATCCTGTGTCACCAGATGGCACTGCCGCTGTCAGCTGGAAGAAATGACCGGTGCCACGCATGTGACGATGGTGCAGATAAAAGCTGGGGAGCAAACCTACAGCTCATATAAAGCGGAACTGAAGAATTTTGAGGCATGTTTTACCCACGTTACATTCTTTTCCCATATTTTCCACCCGCCAGCACATTCACAACCCCATGCAACACCACCAAGATGGCAGCCCCTCACCATGGCACAGCACCAATGCTGGGCAACCCCAGGGAGCCCCACATCCCATCTTCCCCCTGGAGCACACCTCCGTCTCGGTGCCATTTCCTAAGTGCTTTGCGGGCCATCTCCTTTGCGCAGTGCTGGCATCAGCACAGGAAAATACCAAAGGGAAAGCAGCGAGCCGGCGTGCTGGGGTTTGGCCGGCTCCAGCCCTTCGCACAGATTAATAGCAGACTGACCGCGGGGAGACGCAATTTGGTCGTAATTTATTTTGTTTTAAGGGCCTAATAACTTCCAGCTGGTGATTTGTAAATGAACTGCCTCCCTGCAAAAAAAAAAAAAAAGCCCTGAAATGAATCATTTGACACCAAAGCCTGAGTTGCTAAGCCAGGAGGTTAACACTTGCCTCTCAGCGCGTCTTTCCAGTGTGGGGTACAGAAGTACTGTGCCCGTATCCCACCCCTGGGTATGGCACCAATTCGATGGACCTGTCTCCTTTCTGACACAGTACAGGGGTGGGGGCACAGCGAACCTCCCACCAGCCCTCCCCGCTCCCCAGCTCGCTCCATTGTTCCACTGACGGCCCCAGTCCTGGAATTTCCTTTAAAGGTGCAGAACAATATCAGGAAAATCAGGTTTTCTTTTTCTTGTTTTTTTTTCTTCTTTTTTTCTTTTCCTAAAAAGTCGGTGGGGCTCTGCCTCGGGGAACCACAACCTCTGCCAGAGATCCATGTTCCACCGCTCCCCTCCCTGCTCCCCACGCTGACCCCATGGCTTCACCTTGACTGTTCCAGGCAGGATTTTGAACCTCCCTCTCCCGTTTCCCAATATTTGACATAAGGATGGACCCCATCCAAAGCAACAAATGGAAAGATGATGTGAGCAGAGCCAACCATCCCCACTGCTAATGCTGATGCTCAGAGCATTGCTGCTGATGTTGGAGGTGCTGTCAAAGCTCCTTGCAAACCCAAGGCTGAGCTGGGCTGCCCCAAATCCTCACCATGCCTCTTCCTGTTACCTGCTGTCTCCAATGTAACCAAGCATTATGGCTGGGTGAATACCAATGCAAACTGAGTGACGCAACTCAATGTGCATGTTGGTGATGGGTTAGTGGATGAATTTGGTGATCTTATCAGTCTTTTCCAACCTTAACAATTCTATGAACATTTTGCTTCTAAAATCACCTCCCAGTTCCCAGCTGATTCGCAGCTGTTCCACTTCGGGTCCTGTACATGACTAAGCAGAGCCCCTTGATCCATGCTGCACCTGCTGTTGGCTCAGGTTTGAATTTCTGTGATTTAAATGCCCCACAAAAAGAAAAGAAATCCAATGTGGAGTTCCCACAGGACCAGGACCTTACTTTGCTCCAGCTAAAGTAAACATATATATAAAAGGAAGTTGATAATACTGACAGGGCCACAAAGGAACAAGGACTTGTGATATGGGAGGAAAGCTCTAATATCATGATGTTTTGGAATAATACAAAAAATTCAACATGATTTTTAGGCTGATTGCTTAATGTATCCACCCTTTGCTTACACCGGGGGGTCTGTGGCAAAGAGAACCTTTCCTCACTTTAAGCTATGACTTCTGAAGTGAGGAGGGAAGATCCATGAATAAGACACAGGGTGTGACCTGCCCCATACAAATCAATGTGCCGCAGGGAGTTGCACTGCTGTCTGGCCCAGGGCTCCTTGGCAGACGATACAGGCTGGGCTCTGTATGGACATCAAGCATGACAAAACTTTCCCTTTTGGATACCTCCAACACGTGTCCCTAGGCTGATTTCTGGAGATAACCCAGAGAAATAAAAAAAAGACAGAAAGAAAAAAGAGTTATTTTCTTGCTGCAGGCCCTCTCAGCATAGCAGCGAGCTCAGCACGATGCTATCAGCCTTCCCCAGCCCTCCACCCTCCGAAAACAAAGGCAGGATGTGCCATCTGTCATCCCCCTGTGCTGGGGTCGGGGACCCTCCTGGGCGCTCCCCGCATGTTTCCGTGCCTCCGAGAGCATCTCGATGCGCCCAAACATCACAGCCAGGGGTAGGCTGTGTCCCTGGGGCTGGCGGGACCTAAGAGCTGCTCCCACTCTCCTCTTTCCCCTCCTTGTTATTTTGAGATTGAGATGCAATCTGCTCTAACTTCTGTTCCATGATCTTTAAGGTCCCTTCCAACCTAAGCCATTCTACACGCTGTAACCTATGTAAGACACAAAGCGTTTTATGCATTCTGTTTGACAGATGTCAAAGTTGGGCACAGGGTCAGTGCATTCCGTCCAGAAATGGGGCAAAACACAATCTTTTGGCTCTTGTTTGAACCCAAAGGAGGAGGCACGGGAGCCGGGGCCCCGGCACCATAACGAGCTCGAAGGTGTGGTGCTCTCTGCTGATCCTTTTTTACAGCAACAAAGGATATGTGAGCTCTGCCAGGAAATCCGAAACCCTGGAGGAGCGGTTCGCATCTCCGTGAACTCTATTGTCGCTTTTATGTTCCATGTGTTTTTGCACAAAGGCAATTTGTAGGAATGGCTGCGTGCTGCAGGAGAGTGAAAGGATGAATGATAATGTCCCGTCCCCTGGCAGCCGAGCTTGGCAGAGCTTTGCACATTTTTGGAGGGTGACAACCAAACGGCGTTCAGTTCCAAGCCTGATGCGAACTGATTTTTTTTTGCGTTGTTTTGACAGCCACAAAACACCTCTACGAGAGTCAGTGGGCACTGGTGGGGGTTTTTAGGGGGTCGCCACACCCTCACGCAGCCAAGAGCCCACAGCTTATGTCTGAATGTCATTGATTTCCATTGGCTCCCCGCCAGCTCCTTGCACAACTGATAACTGAAGAAAACACAGATTTGCCTGGGTGAAAGGGTGGGATGTGCACTGTGATGGTTGCTCCTCCCTGTCATGCAATCGAATGCATTTTAAATCTCTTTTCCTTCTGCGCTTGACTATTCTGCGCCTGTGGTAATGATGTTATCTGATTTCGTGATGATTACATACATTATTTCTTCTTAAATTGTTTAAATCGTGGCTCTCTGCGTGGATTGGCTTGTGAGGACGTAGTCAGAAGTGGCTTATCACCTTATCTCACATCCTTGTCTCTAAATTGGAGAGATACAGGTTTGAAGCATGGACTGTTCAGTGGGTAAGGGATTAGTTGGACAGTCACAGCCAGCGGGTTGAGGTCAATGTCTCCATGACCAAGTGGAGGTCGGTGAGGAGCAATGTCCCCCAGGGGTCCATCTTGGGATCAGTGCTCTTCAACATCTTTATCAGTGACACAGACAGTGGGATTGAGTGCACCCTCAGTGAATTTGCTGATGACACCAAGCTGAGGGATGCAGCAGACACAGTGTAAGGAAGGGATGCCATCCAGGGGGATCTGGGCAGGCCTCAGAACTGGGCCCATGTGATCCTAATACAGTTCAACAAGGCCAAGTGCAAGATGATCCTCACCATCCTTTCCAACCTAAGCTATTCTATGATTCTATGGCTTGTGCCTCCCAGAGAAGCAGGGACAAATCCCTCACTGGCCCACACTGTAGCAGAATCACATGCAAAGTCAACCATGAGACTTCTTGGGCACACTGGGTACCTTCAAGCCATTCCTCTTCCCAGGGCTCCAGCACTAAGTCGCCACTTACTTATTAACTATTAATTTGACATAAGTTGTGCGTGGCATTCTGAGGATCACTGTTATTATAATAGCTTACCATGTTGCTGCTCCAGGCAAGGACAAATCTCCTCAGCCACTTGCCACAGTCGGTATCCTAAAGGATCTCCCCAAATTAATGACAACCAAATGAATGTACTGTTTGCAAGCAAGCTGCAGGTCCTGCCAGGCACCATAAATGCCATCTGGATGCCTTTGCTTCTGCAGAAGGAAAGAGCTTTGCTTGCTCCAGTTTCACATCTACACTAAGAAGAGATGGAAATGTTGATTTTGTACGCTGGCGTCACGAGGTGCTCCCTTGAGGAGCAATGCCTTTGGGGGCTGATTGCTGTGCTGCACTTTACTGCAGAAATTGCACCTTGCTCTCAGTTTCTAGCAGTCTCTGAGCACCTGCATTCAAATAAGAAAACAAATAAATAAATAAATATGCCTGCAACAAAAACTGGAAAGAAAATCATATTAGAAACCAGATGTAAGACAGCAACAACGATGTAATCAGCCACGGGGACCGTTAGCTGAAAGAAGTGATACATACCTTATCATGAGGAGCGTGTGCATCAAGGCTGAGGCATGGAAATTGGCCTAATTCAAGGCAATCATGTGCTGTTGCAGCCCGCATGTGCGCTGCTGCTGGGTGCATCCATGCCTCATCTCCAGGCCCGCCCCAGGCTTTGGATGGTGGGAATCCTCGTTCATTTTGACTGCAGAAGAACGAGCTGAGTTCACTTCAGGCTGGCCTAGAAGGATTGTTTTGTTTTGTTTTCTTTGTTTGCCTTGGCTACTCGCTCAAGGGCTCCGTCTGCCCGGTGCTTGCAGGGGCAGCCAAACCCTGCAAGAATTGGTTGCCATTCTTGTGGTGGCTTTGGAAAAGTGCTGTGAGCACCATGGGGACCTGAGCCCAACTATTCTGCAGCCTGTGGGTGGGCAAGCCTGCACTGTGCCAGTGGCAGTGGGACAGCGTCCGCCTGCTCCCTTCTTGCCCGAGCTGTTTGAACAGGAGCACAGGCCAGCGTTGGCCATTTCCCCCTCTTCTGGCTGCATTTCAAGGTGGATGTTCTGTTGCAGCCAAAAAAAAAAAAAAAAAATACACCGCCTTTTGTTGGGAGGCCTGGCAGGGCAGGGGGCAGGCTTGGCTTTACAAATATTTAGTTAGCGGCAATTGGAGGGAATACGCCAAGTGTGAGCCTAGGAAAATGCATGGTTCTGCATTCACAGGGCTCCCAGTCAATAGGTTGCAGACTGGTAGGTGGGTGCTCAACATCCAAAAGCACACTCATGCAAGCTGGGGCTGCCTGCTCTCCCCAGTCAGATATGCATTGGATGTATGCATCCATTGGGGGCTTGACCCGTGTGTTATAGAATCATTAAAGTTGGAAAAGTCTTGTAAGATAAAATAGGCCAACCCCTATCCATCCCCACTATGCCCACTGTCCATGTTCCTCAGTTGCATAGCTCCCCAGCACCACATCCTCACCCCAGCCCCCTCTCAGCGCCAGCCCCTTCTGTGCTTCTCCACAGCCAGGACATTTGAGCTGGGACATCCTAGCCAAAAATGCTGCCAGCTGCAGGATTAATGATGGCCATATATTTAAGCACCAAGAAGACATAGGCACCTGCGTTCCCATGCACATTGAGCCTGTTCTCAGTAATATAATATGTGCGTTTATCTATACTGATGCTGTCCAAACTCTTTCCATACACAAATTCAGCCAGCTGGCTGCCGGCTGCATCCCAGCAAAACTCCCACAGGCACTGCCCAGTGAGCTGGGAGCTGACTTGCAGACGAGGGAGAGAATCACAGAATCATAGAATCATGAAGATGGAGAAGACCACCGAGATCATCCAGTCCAACCCTAGCCATCCCACCATGCCTGCTGATCGCGTCCCTCAGTGCCACACCCCCACAGCTCTGCAGTACCTCCAGGGACAGTGACCCCACCACTCCCCGTGCAGCTGTGCCACTGCATCACTGCTCTTTGGGAGAAGGAATTTCTCCTAACACCCAACGTGGCCCTCCCCTGGCACAACGTGAGGCTATCCCCTCTCGTGCTATGGCTGTTTCCTGAGAGCAGAGGCTGATCCCACCTCACACAGCCTCCTTTCAGGTCCTCCTTTCACCTGGTACTTGGTCTGAATGGACTCCATCCCTCTGGCCTCAGCCCATCAATGCAGCCTATCCAGACTGCTCTGTAGGACTTACTGCCCTTGGGCAGATCAACACTTCCCCCAACTTGGTGATGTCTGCAAACTTACTGAGAGTACACTCAGTGCCCTTGTCCAGGTCATCAATAAGGCTATTAAACAGGGCCAGCCCCAGTACCAACCCCTGGGGAACACCACTCAGGACCAGTGGGATGTAACCCCATTCACCACCACCGTCCAGCCAGATTTTTACCCAGAGAGGTGTACAACTGTCTGAGCCACGAGCTGCAGCTCCTGCAGGAGAATGATGTGGGAGACAGAGGCTAAAGTCCAGGCAGATGACATCCAGAGCCTTTCACTTATCCACTAGGCGTGCCACCCAGTCACGGAAGAACAGGTTGGCCGAGCAGGACCTGCCTTTCATGAACCCATGCTGACTGGGCCTGATCCCCCAGCTGTCCTGCACGTGCTGCGTGATCGCAGTCAGGATGATCTGCCCCATGACTTTCCCCACGCTACGTCAGTCTGACAGGCCTGTAGTTCCCCAGATCCTCCTTACAGCCCTTCTTGTAGATGAGCAGCACATTACCAAGTCCTTTGCTCCCAGAGTGTGTGGGTTGGGTTCGCTAAAATAAATCAAAAACTCAGGGGGATGCAGACGTGTGCTGTGGGGTCTGCGCTGCTTTGAGGAGCTCACCCTACCATGTGCAAACAGATCCCATCCATTTCAGGGCCAGCAGCACCCAGCATCACCGAGGCAGCTTTTGCAGCCCTCACCCCCCCACACACACACATCCCCTTGTCACTCCTTGCACTGGGAAATTTGCGCAGGGATAGGGATGCGTGAAGGATGTGGGAGCGAACAACAGGGAGGGGGGGTTGGGGGGGCGGGCCACCGCCGCCGTCACCAGGGCAACAGGCCTCCATCGCCTCTCAGCAGTGGGGTCCCCGCTCGGCTCAACGCGTGGGGTGCGGGCCCCCCCAGTGCAGAGCCGGGCTGCGGCATCCCCGCCTCCGCAGTGGCCATGGCCGGAGAGGGAGGAATCCCGCACACATAGAGGAGAAAGAAGAAGGGGGGAAGGGTATGTCGGATGCTTTGTTTTCCATCGGAGAGCGGCGAGCAGAAACTGGGCTTTAGTTTTGTTTTGGTTTTTTTTTTCATATATATATATATTTATATCTATTTGTTTTTAAGATGGGAAAGCTTATTTACGTGGCACAGGTGATGAGGGCCAGCGAGGCTCGACTGCATGCAAATCCGGAGAGCGTGGTCTGCCTTTCGCTTTAAAAGGTTCGGATCCCGCCGGTCATCTGATCCAGGTCAGCGGGACTTTCTTCGGCATCAGCCCTGCAGCCCCTCGGCCGGAGCCCCCGGCTGTGCATCCCCACAGGACTGGGAGGTAAAATCTCTCCGGATCGCTCTCGCGTTCTGCTCGCTTCCCCCCTGGGGGGGTGAAGGAAACCATTGGGATTTGCAGCAGTTCCATCAGGCAGCACCGATTTCTGATGCCCCCACCCCCGCTCACTCCCCACGGCCCCTGAGACCCCCGGGGCCTGGTGAGGAGACGGACAGGGGGACAGCGGTGTGGGGCTCTCCCCTTCTCGCAGAAGCCAGCACTTGTCCCCTAATGGGCTGCCCCACAGCATGAGCACCAACGCTGAGCATCTCCCACAGTGGGCCGCCTCTGTGGTGCCCCCCAACGCCAGCGCAGCCTGGATGGAAGGGCCATCAGCACGGGGCGGGAGGGTGGGCGAGCTGGCGGGCATGGTGGTGATCCAGTGCATCTACGCCCTGGTGTGCCTGCTGGGGCTGCTGGGCAACTCGCTGGTCATCTTCGTCATCCTGCGCTACACCAAGATGAAGACGGCCACCAACATTTACCTGCTCAACTTGGCCATCGCTGATGAGCTCTTCATGCTCAGCATCCCCTTCGTGGCCACCTCGGCCGCCCTGCACCACTGGCCCTTCGGCCGGGCGCTGTGCCGCACCGTGCTGGGCGTCGATGGGCTCAACATGTTCACCAGCGTCTTCTGCCTGACGGTGCTCAGCCTGGACCGCTACATTGCTGTGGTGCACCCGCTGCGGGCGGCCACCTACCGTCGCCCACGGGTGGCCAAGATGGTCAACGGGGCCGTGTGGCTCCTCTCCTTGCTGGTGGCCTCGCCCATCCCCATCTTCGCCGGCACCGCAGTCACCCGTGATGGCCAAGCGGTGGCTTGCAACCTGTTGTGGCCTAGCCCAGCCTGGTCGGCAGCCTTTGTGGTGTACACCACACTGCTGGGCTTCCTGCTGCCGGTGCTGGCCATGGGGCTGTGCTACCTGCTGATCGTGGGCAAGATGCGGGCCGTGGCGCAGCGGGTGGGCTGGCAGCAGCGCCGGCGCTCCGAGGGCAAGCTGACGCGCCTGGTGCTGATGGTGGTGGCCATGTTTGTCGTCTGTTGGATGCCCTTCTACGTGGTGCAGTTGGTCAACCTCCTGCTGCCCGGCCGCCTGGACGCCACGGTCAACAACGCCTGCCTCATCCTCAGCTACTCCAACAGCTGCGCCAACCCCATCCTCTACGGGTTCCTCTCGGAAAACTTCCGGCACTCTTTCCATGGCGTGCTGCGGCGCTGCCTCGACGCCAGCCTCTGCTGCTGCCCGCCTGAGGCACGGGCTGTCGGTGACGAGGACGAGGAGGAGGAGGAAGAGCCCCTCGATTACCGCGCCGTGCCCCGAAGTGACCCCAAGGGCAAGGGTTGCATGTGCCCGCCGCTGCCCTGCCAGCAGGAGCCCGTGCGCCCAGAACCCTGCTGCAAGCCCGGCACCCTCCTGGCAAAGACCACCACCTTCTAGGGTGCCCTCGGCAGCACTGAGAATGGGGTCCTGGGCAGGGAGGGCCATACCACCCTCCCTTTGGAAACAGAACGCTTTTCCAATGACTTTGCCCCCATCTCTGCTGGGGTTTCCCCCAGGCATTCTCCACCCCCCGATCGCGCTGTGCAGCCTGATGAAATAAAAAGCCATAACGCTGGCCCGTGACACAGCTCCCGGCCTTGGCTGAGTGATTATTGCCACTGGGGAGCCCCCAGGCTAACGGCTGCGTCCCACCCCAGGGAGGATGTGGGATGGGAGGGTGGATGGGTGAGGCCATGGGCACAGAGGAGACCCGCGTGCTGCCCCAGGGGACATGAAGTCACCGCACGGCATGGCCCAGTCACTGCTTCTGCATGGGACCTTGCCAGGGCTCCACCAGCAGTTCCCACTGGCTGATCCCTATCCAGGCAAAAAAAAAAAAAGAGTTCTTAGCAGGTGCCCAGGAGCCTTGAGCCTTAGGAAAAACTTTCCACGAGGGTCCACATGCTTAGAAACCCTACACCCCCTCCCCAAATTTGCAGGCAGAGGGACCGAACCGATGCTTTCCAGCAGTAAGGCGTGCTGCAGGGAAGTGTCGCCCTCAAGGGCACTTGGAGCACAGCCGTGGGAACTGACAAGCAGCTCTGGAGCTGCACCGAGCAGTGTGAAGTCAGCCACTTCCAGCTTGTTTGGGTTCAGCGTCGTCCTTTTCGTGTTAGTCCCCTTCTCTGCTATTTCTGGCTCATTTGTTCTATTTTAATGCCGCCGGAGAAGGGCACGCTTTCAGCCCGGCTCTCTGCTAACCCACAGCTCTGCTTTGCTTCTGGGGAGCCTGCGAGCCACGGCAAAGGACCGAGAGAAGCAGGGGAGGGTGGGGGAGTCAGGCTGCCGGGGAGGGCAGGAAGAACAGCTCGTTCGCAGGTTTCTACAAATCAGACGGTAAAAGCTTTATTGGTTTGCACACAGCATCACGAGGTGACCGCGCGTGGCGTAGGGTATTATTTCCAATAAATAAATAAGTATTTACACATGTGTTGGGTGTATAAAACAGTGGGTTCGACCATTTACAATGAGGAAAGCGACCACCGGGAGCTGGCGTTCATCTCAGGGGCTGCCGCGTCGCTCTGTGTCTGGGGGGGCATAGACATCCATCAGCTCTGAACCCAAAATCCCATCCAGAAAGCTGGGCACTGCAGCAGCTGCCCCTGCTCGGCCACAGACCCTCAGCACTGACACCCCAGGGTGCTGTTTCAGGGATCCCCTTCACCTCCAACTCCTTCTTTTCCCCCCCAGCCTGCTCCTGCAAAGCAAGCAGCGAGGTTTGGAGCACAAATACCACCAGGAAGTTGTTTTTTTTGTTTTTTGGTTTTTTTTTATCAACTTCTACACAAATTAAAACTCAGCCCTGGATGAAAAATTAAAAGGGGAGAACAAACCAACAGCCAAACACAAAAAAAAAAAAAAAAAAAAAAACCAAGAGGAAAAAGGCACAGTGTCACCAGCACTGAAAATGCCCTTCCTACAAACGACCCCAGTGCTCCTGGAATCTCCGTCTCGCCCCCAAACTGTCCCCAAGGGGTGGGATAGAAATCAGCCCCTCAGCCCCACTACAGTACTGCCCTGCAGGGCTCCCTGCGCTGCTGGCAATCTGTGTGCTCAGCTGCCAGAGGTCCATGCACGCAGGGAGGGCAACACCGATGAGACAAAGTGCTTTCCCCGCTTTCCCTTTACAAAACCAAGGGGGTTACAACCTAAACGTTACCCACTTCCATCCGCCTCCTGCTCGCTGCTGAGCTCCCTACAGTTTCTGGCTGGTGGACACCTGCTGGAGCCCCATCACCTTCTCGCGGGGGCTGCCACACTTGTACTCCATGGAGCTGGGGGGATGGCAGCGCTTCCTCGCCAGGTGGTAGCCGACGGCCAGCAGCACCAGCGCCGCGCACAGCACGCCCACCGTGATGCCCACCAGCACCCCAGGGTGCAGGTGCTCCGCTTTGGGTGGGATGAGGCTGGGGACGGGCAGGGTCGGGCCAGAATCTCCCGAGTACTCATCCACGCTGTCCTCTGTGGAGTCGAGCCGGCAGTGGTTGGTGTCAAAGAGCACGTAGCCGGGTAGGCAGAGGCAGACGTAGCTGCCAGGCGTGTTGGTGCAGTTGTGCTCGCAGTAGTTGTTCTCGCACTCATCGATGTCGACGCAGAGCGTGACGCCGTCGGGCAGGTGGTCCGTCACAAAGCCGTTGGGGCACTCGCAGAAGAGGCCGCTGGAGTCGCACTCGGCCAGGCACATGCCGTTCTCACACTTCAGCACGCACTGGTTGGGATTCTCCAGGTCAACAACGTAGCCGTCGTGGCAGCTGCATCGGTAACCGCCGGGCACGTCCTCGCAGATGTGGTCGCAGGGCCCCGTACTGCAGCTGGAGACGGGCGTGCAGCGCCCTTCCACCATCTCATAGCCTTGGTGGCAGAGGCACTCGAAGCCTCCCTCGGTGTTGCGGCAGACCTGATCGCACACCTCCGGCACCCTGACGCAGTCATCCACGTCGTGGCAGCTGCTGCCGTCGGGGCCCAGCCAGTAGCCCTCAGAGCACATGCAGTGGAAGTGCTCGCCGTCGGGCACGCAGTGGTGGTGGCAGGGAGCACCGGCGCACGGCGACACGCAGCCGCGCCCGTCGGGGCCCAGCTTCTTGCCGGTGGGGCAGACGCAGCGCGGAGCCCCGTCCAGCTCCTCGCAGCTCCCCTCGCAGCCGCCGTTGGCCAGGCTGCAGGGCCAGGCGCCCGGCTCGGAGCGGCCCCAGCGCATTTTCTCGCCCGCGGCCGCGGCCTCGCAGCGCAGCCGCAGCCCCAGAGGGGAGACGAACGCGGAGGAGCCGGGCGGCAGGACCACTAAGTCTCTGCCGTCGGCGCCGAAGGGGGTGCGGTAGGTGACGGACGTGCCGTCGGCGGGCGGCAGGCGCTGGCAGCTGTCGGGGTAGTTGTACTCGCAGAGGAAGCCGTCCGCCTGCTCCTCGCACCGCCGCTCCTCCCAGCTCAGCTCCCGCGACACCGCCACGCAGAGCTGCCCGCATCGCCGCCCCGACGGCGCCCAGTTGTCGTAGTCGGTGCGGACATCCCCGGTCACCCACTGGAAGCCGCGAAGCCGCTGCGCCGGCTCCGTGCAGAGGGTGGGCAGCCGCAAGCCGAGCCACAAGCGCCCGCCGCGGTCCCGCAGCAGCAGCCCGATCGCATCCTCCGCCACCGTGGAGCGCACGGTCATCAGGTGGCCGCCGTGCCGCTCGCAGGCCGCGCTGGCCGACGCGAAGGGCCCCGGCTCCCAGAAGACGGCGAAGCAGTCGTGCTCCAGGCACTGCGTCCCCGACGGGGCGGGCGGCTCCGGCTCGCCGAGCCCGATCCCCAGCCCCACCGCGGCCAGCAGCAGCGGCAGCGGGAGCCGCCGCATGGCGGGCGGCCGGCGCGGCGAATCTCTGTCATGCCGCCGACCGGGGCTGCCGCTTTATAGAGCTCCGGCCGCAGGAAGGAAGCGCCTCCGGGGACGGGCCACCGCCGGGCCGGGAGGGATCGCGGCGGGGGCGGCTCCGGCGCGGAGGAAATCCCCGCGAGTCCGGGAGGTGCCGCTCGCTGGGCCGGGCCCGGCCGGGCGTGCCCGCTGTGGGGAGGGGGAGAAGCGGCCGCCCCTTCGGGGATGCGGGAGGGAAGGGGAGGGGGGAGGAGAGGTGAGGAGTCGGGGGGAGTTGTGGGGAGAGTGGAAAGAAAGGAGGCGGGGAGAGGGGAGGGGAGAGAGGGGAAAATCAGTAAAAGAGTAGAGATGTTTTTATTGTTATTTTCTTGGAAAGGAGGGAAATGAGAACAGAAATAAAAATTAGGGAAAGAAAAGAGAGGAGGGGGAGAGGAGATGCGGACGGAATGCAATAGCGGGAAAGCTGAAGCTGCCGCAGGACCCCGACGGGTCGGGCAGGGGACAGCGGCGGGGGCACGGAGGGCAGGGGGAAGGGGTCCGGGGCTGCTTCCGAGGGGTGACCCCGAGCACCTCGGCAGCCCCAGCTCGGGTAGCGGCTGGCAGCTGGAGCCCTCGGCCCGGCCGTGCCATCCCGGCCGCCGGCGGCAGGTGGCAGCGCCGGGGGGGAACGGACGGTGCCCGGGTCGCTTTTTGAGGAGAAGTGGAAGTTTTCGTGCAAAAGGGGAGATAAGTTCCGTAAGCTCCCCGGGGTTTGGCAGCTTTTTGTTAGCGGGGGACTCGGGACGGCGCTTCCTTGCACTCGCGGGGCTTGGGGTCAGCGGGGATGAGCGGCAAAGCCTTGCGGGTTTCCTTTGCAATTTTCGAGGCTGAGGGATTTGGGGTGAGAGGCCAGAAGAACGCCCGCTCTTGCCACGCTGTGCATGGCAGCAGCTAAGCACGTAACGGGGCTTGAAATTAAAGAAAGTCGTGTGGGCTTGAAATTAAAAACAATCACGTGTCTCTCCTGGGGAAGGAGTGCGAGGCTGCCGCAGCCTGCTCCTGCTTTTATGACAACTTGGCCCCTTCCGTGCTTTTATCCTTGCGGGATCCACCTCTCCTATCAGAACATGGCCGAGAGCAAAATAAAAATGAAAAGCAAACATCTAAAGCTTCGCCACTCAAGGAAAAGGGCATTTGACCCTTCTTTTCAATTTAGAGAGGGATGTTTTGGACTTGGAAGGCTCAGCCGCAGCAATTAGCCCTCGGGATCCCCTGCAGAGAAACAAATCTGTGCTGCTTCGTTCCGCTCCTTTGCAAGGAGGTGACTTTATGAAAGCCTCCAGCCTGATGTGCCCTCTGCCAGCCCTGAGCGATTCCCATTGCTCCTGGGAGGCTGTGGGCACTGCCTCTGGCTGGGGAAAAAGGGAAAGATGGTGAATTACGATGGTCATCATCATTAATAGCAGTACTGCTGATAATTGCTCCCCCTGCTTGGTGCCCCAGGGCTACCCTTCATCCCCGCCCTACCTCCTGCTGCCCCACATCATCCCTCTTCCTATGTGACATGAGTCCCTCGCTCTGACTTCATGGAAAGTTGTTCCTTTGGAAAGGAAGGACGAGTTACTCATACAGCAGGGAGTTTTTAAAGTAGCTCTGGCCACTGCCAGAAGGAAAGCTGTCACCAATGCTTGGTAACGCCCATCTTTCTTGGCTTTAAAAGAAGCAAAAAAAAAAAAAAAAAGTGATTTTCCCCAGTTTTCATCTTAGTGGCTTTTTTTTTCCACTTCTTGTACCTTGATTTCCTTTTCCCTCTCTGTTTTGTTTTGTGTGCAGAAGCAAAAGAGCAAACTTGCAGGGGGAGGAAGCAAGAAAGGTGGAATGCAATCTGTGAAAAATAAAATAAATAAAAATCCATGCATTTCGCTTTTAGAAAGATACTGTAGGAACATAAATTTTGCTTCAAGCTGAGCGATATTTTGACATTTTCCAGGAAAATCTTCAACGATCCCAAAACAAAGCTTTCCCCGGAACTGTGAGGTATGGGACCACCATGCAGACGTCCTTGCCCTTGTCTTGCTGGTAGCAGAAGACGTATGAAGCAGAAGACGTGGGATTAATCATGGTTTGACAATGCTTTTCTGTTCTGATGATCTTTTCCCCTCGGTGCCCCAAAGCATCCCAGGCGTTTGCTCATGTGGCCCTGACAGAGCTGAGTCACAGATCGAGAAATGCCTTTCCTGCTGACATACCACTTTTCTAGATAAAAGTTGATTAATCACATTGCTCTGCAACTTACAGTTATGGCGAGGCTCCTAGCAGCTGTCTGTTGTGATAACTGCACGGAGAGGTCTCATGTTAGTCTGGTCTGAGTCACCCCAAATGCCACCGTCACCCCTCTGCCAGGGGAATGCTGATAGTGGACGTTTGCAATGGGTTTTCTGACCTGTGGTTACGGGGCTGCGCGTCACGGATTTTCTTTCATTTGTTGGATTTGTGCCCCATCCCTGGAGGTGCCCAAGGCCAGGTTGGATGGGGCCCTGGGCAGCCTGAGCTGCTGGGGGGCAGCCAGCCCATGGCAGGGGTTGGGGCTGGGGGGGCTTTGAAGTCCCTTCCTACCCAAGCCATTTTATGAGATTTTTTTTATATCTCCCTGCCCTAAGGAAATTTGGGGGAATTAACTGGTTCCGTCTGTGAACAATGGTTCACACATGGCTCAATTTATTGAGGACAGAGAGGTTTTGGGGCTCCTCTGTGCTCAGCTGGACAAAGCTCGCTGGCATCTGTTTGAGGAAACACTGAGAGGTTTGCTTATGCAAGCTTATTAAGCTCTGAACTCCATGAGCTTTCAGTGGAGCCTTGCACCATCCCCAGCGCTTGCACAGCAGCTGGAGTCACTCAAGGAGCACGGTGAGTCCTCAGGAAAGCCCCATCTCTCCTCTGAACACGTTGTCACCAGCGGCGCTCAGATCTGCTTGGCAAGGCATCGGCCTCGCTCACCAGCCTTGAAAGGGCTTCAGGGAACCAAATGCCAAAAAATATTTACAGAAAATAAAGATGAAAAGAGGAAATGAGCAGACACTTAAAGCATTTGTTTTTGCAGTGTCTGACTTTATGGGATTTGAAGCGAGGCACATGGTATGTTTGCAGATTACATGGTAACATTACTCAAGATCTTTTCTCTAAATTCTCCTGGCAGAGTTTGTTTCCTCGCAGCACCTTTCTCACAAATGGGAAAAAAAAAAAAAACACACGTTTGGGTGGGGGAGCTGAACTACCACACTGCACTCCTTGGTTTTTGGCACAGGCACAAAACCCTTGCAGGGGAAATCCTGCATCCCACATGCACCTCTCACCTTGCACCTGGGTGCTGAGCATCCGCCACCAGTGTCCTTTTCTGGTTGCTTTCTTAAATCGTTGTGAAACGCTACTTAAGGAACACGGTGCTGTTAAAGCACGGCGTGAATGTCACTGCGGGTTTGGTTTGATGTCGATTTTACATGTAAAAAAAAATCGCTGACAGAGCGTTCTGTTAATATTTTATTGGTGTCTCATCTGAAAAGCAACATACAGTGTTGTTCAGCACGTGGGAACTTTCTTCTTTCAGTTCGAAGGCAGCCGACCAGCTGTAGTGCTGTGCAGGTGACAAAGCACAACTCAGCACTGACACACAGGTTTCACACAGGGTGAGGTACATCTGGGTTCTTGGACCATAAAAACCAAACAATGGTAAATGGTAATGGACCATAAAAACCAAACAACCAAACAGTTAAAAAAGCACTTGGAAACATCTGGGATGTGTTGGCTGGCCCGTCCTGCCGTCTTGACAGCAAGATGGTTATAGGTTATAGGACCTGCTTGATGTGTGCAGGTGGAGCCATGATAAGTACCCCCCTCTCTCCTAACTGTAAGCCAGGGGTACCGAGCTGTCTGATCCTGTTCTGTTTGCTTTAGCCCAAGGGACGCAGTCTGAAATGTTCCTGCTGCTTTCATGGCAAGAAGAGAAGGAGATGGGATTATCCAAGTGGAACAGCACCAGGCTGGAGGAAGCACCGTCAGGAAATACTCTGCTTGGAAGAGCCACACTAAACCTAGGTGTACTAGTGCCTTCCTGCCACAGGATCTGCGACGTTGGCGATGCAGCACATGCACCAGAACACACTGAGTGGGCAGCAGAAGTCAAGATCACAGCTTTTACAGAGGGGTTTCTTGAATGAACAACTCCCAGGTTTTTGCCTGCTCTGAGTCTGCACATACACTTCTTTTTCCCATTTTCAGAGTGGAATTGAAGTGCTGTGCTGAACAATTACATGATACCATAATAGGAAAAATGTGGCAGAAAAAAATGAGACTATTACTGTTTTGAAAATGCCTTGGCTTTTGAACCAGCAAACCGAGCAGCCCTGAGCTGGGGGGCACATCACTGTGGCTGCTCCTTCCCCGTACAGACCCCAAGACAGCGCAGACCGACTGTGCAGGCTTCATGCTATGTATGTAGGTTATCCCACTGATTTGGGTGGGATTATCCATCTGCTTAATTTATTCATGTATTCAGAAAGCTCTGCTGGCTTGTTGTCATAACAAAGACGCGCTATGAATTTGCTGCAGGACTTCCAAGAGCGCCACTGCTGCATTCTCTGCCACTCCAAACCACAGCGAGGAGGAAAGGAAGCACAGACAGGACATTAAAAAAACATTTATATCAGCTAGGAGCTACGCTTTCCTGTTTTGTTTTGTTTTACAATGGAGGAATGAAGAAGAAAGAACAGCAGGAAAGGGGTTTCTTCCACACACGGAAGAACAGGATGCAGGTCACTGCCCACAGCAAAATCCTTTGTGTTCAGTTCCCATTTCTGATGCCACTAAGCCTCAAATGTACAATAAGAACAGCAGAATCTTCAGGAAACCAGTGTACCCTTCAAATGAATGCAGGCCGTGAGCTGCCTCCTTGCTGCTGGGGTGAAAGGTGCTTGCTTGCATCGGGGCAGTCAGGATGCAGCGCTGTCGGGGGTGCTCCCATTTCTCTGCATGCCAGCAGCTCCATCTCATGCTGCTCCCCAGCAATACAAACCCAGAGAGAAATGCCTCTTACCTCCGCTTTGCAGGGCCTAGCCTGAGATGGGGGAGCAATTTCACCCTGAGACAGCATTTGCTTTGAAGGGTGTTTCGAGGTTTTATACAGTAGTTAGCAAGCACACAACATCCAGTGCATTGTTTACAGGGGTGGGTGGGGAAAACGTTCAGTCCAGACCCCACACAAGCTTCACTCCAGCTGTCCTGAACCCCGACCACCCCTAAAGCTCCTGCTCCACTGGAGGAACTTTCTGCTGCTAAAATGCTTATTCTATGGCTTCTGTAATGACATCTAAAAAGCAACAACAACAATACCAACAATGAGAGCTAGCTGCTTGTGACTGCAGCTAATGGCTCTTGCCACAGTGAAACACTTCAAAATGTGAATCCCATTTCACTGAGAACAAGGGGAACATGGGGGTCGAATGGCAGATTGCAAGATGCAGTGTAGGTAAGGAGTGGGGCACAGTCATATTTTCTTTTTGGAATGACAAGGGGCTGGGGGGGTTGAGCAGGGAAATTGCTGCTTTGGCAGCTCCACATTTTAAATCCGAGAAGGGGAGACCAAATGACAGATGAAATTAATCTTAGGATTAATCTTAGCAAGCCAAATCAGTATTCTCTTTTGCTGTTTCCAAGTCCGGCATGGCTTTGCAGAGCTGAGGAGCAACTCAGGCAGGGAACCCCCACCCCATTCCATCTTGGCCTCTCTGCTCCTTCCCCATTAACCCTTCACTTCAGGAAGCAGAGGTTTCTACATTTCAACTAACACTCTCAGCATGATTTGGGCTGCCTTCATATCTGCACACCCGACACTTGCATCTGCCTTGGGGTTTGGGATTGGATCCTGCTTTGCCCAAAGCCCCGAGACAGGTTCTTAGACATGAAGGCATGCAAAAATCACCTCATATATCACCCACCCCCCCCCTTCTCTTTGGATTTGCTCTGTTTGCAGCCCCGCAGCACGGGCACTGTTACCTGCGCTCACTGCCTGCCCTGCTGCGGCTCTCGGGCTGCTCGGGCACCCAGCAGTAGTTGTCCGCCGCGCTTTTGGCTTTCTGTTTCTCCTGCCTGGCCGCCCTCTTCCTGCAGGCCACCAGGGCCAGGGCGAAGGCCAGCAGCAGCAGGATGGCCACCAGGCTGCCTAGGATGTAGTAGAGGAGCAGCCGGGGGCCATCAGCGCCATGCTCGGGGCTGTGCTCTGACCCCACCGCCGTAGGGGGTGGTGGAGTCAACCCACTGGGAACGGCTGGAGGGCCGGGTGTGCCCATGGTCCATGCGGTGCTGGTGGTCTGGAGGATGGTGGTGGTCCCCATGGTGCCTGCCAGCTGCTCTCTGGCGGTGGGTGCGGCGAGGCAGCTGTATCCATCCTCCTGCAGGAAGAAACCGGGTGGGCAGATGCACTTGAAGCTGCCGGGGATGTTGTGGCATGGCCCAGGGCAGGGGTCCCGCAGGCACTCATCCACGTCCACGCAGGCATCGCTGCCAGGCTGCTGCTGGTAGCCAGCCCTGCAGGTGCAGCGGAAGGAGCCGGGGATGTTGAGGCAGAGCTGGGGGCAGGCGTCAGGCCGGGTGCACTCATCCTCATCGCGGCAGTCGTGGCCACCTGGCCCTGCGGGCTGGTAGCCGGGCCGGCAGGAGCAGAAGAAGCTGCCGGCCGTGTTGTGGCACTCGTGCTTGCAGGGCCCCTCCAGGCACTCGTCCACGTCCACGCAGTGCTGGCCGTCAGGTGCCAGAATGTAGCCAGCCTCGCAGATGCATTCAAAGCCTCCGGGCAGGGGCCGGCAAGCCCCCTGGCAGGGGTTGGAATGGCAGGCATCCTCAGGCAGGCAGGAGGTCATGTCAGGGCCCAGCACGTAGCCGGGCTGGCAGGCGCAGCGTGACGGCTGCCCAGGTGCCTCCAGGCACTGCTGCTGGCAGCCTCCGTTGCTGTGGGTGCAGGTGTTGGGGCAGAGGGGTCCGGGAGGGTGCCAGGCGAAACCGTCCCCCTCCAGCTGCCCCTTGCAGACGGAGAAGGCCGGGCTCTCAGCCCCCTCGCAGACCACCTCCGCCAGCGTGCCAAACGGAGCGGCCATCAGCGTGGGGCTGCGCACCCTGAAGGGCGTCTCATAGCTGACCCGGCCGGGCCCCCCTAGCCGCAGGGGCCCACACATCCCACGGAAGCTGAATTTGCAGAGGAAGGCGGGCAGCGTGGCACGGCACGGCCGGTCGACCCAGCCCGGAGGTCCGTGGGGGCCAGCAGGCCGCAGGGCGACGCAGCGGGTGCTGAGGCAGGTGACGTGGGGCTCGGCCAGCCATGCTGAGTAGTTGCCGGGCTCCCCGCTGGACGCCCAGGCGAAACCCCGCAGCGGCTCCTGCGGCTGCACGCAGCGACCACGCTCCAACCTTAGCCCGATCCAGGCCGAGGTAGCCATGCTGGCCTCCAGCAGCCTCTCCAGTCTCTCGGCTTCGTCCCTGCTGCCTGCCGGAGCCAGGTTGCCACCGTCGTGCTGGCAGCGCTCTTGTGCAGCGTTCCAGCCCAGCTCGGCGCGGTGCAGCGTGTAGCAGGCGGTGTCGGCGCAGAGCACCTCGGCGTCCTCGCCTCGTGCCACCGCGGTCAGCAGCGTCAGCAGCTGCAGCAGCAGGGCCGCGGCCATCCCGCCGGCTGGATGGATGGACGGACACTGCCTCACATCCCCTTGGCTCGCCGAGCTCACCCCACGCGCATCCTGTGCTGCCGGGGCTCCTATTTATCGGCGGAGGCTACTGCTTCCTGTAGCGTGTTAGTGGCGGGCGGGATGTTTGCCTCTTGTTTCTTCCCTTCTCTCCCGGTGAGGCAGGCTGCTGGTTCCCATTTCAGGAGTTTTGCTGCAGAAGTGCTTCCTTTATTTTGGCTGGCGCTGTTTTTCTGTACGAGAAATCAGCCTGCGTCCTGCTTTTTTTTTTTCCCTGGTTCGGAGGGCTAGCTCTGCTCGCCCACCCTGTCTTTCCAAATCCCTAATAGGGCCTTGTAGCTCTCAAGCACGTGTTGCTGAAAATGGGGACAAAAACAAACACGACAAGCCGTGGGATCCCTCGCCGTCCGCCTATGAAAGAGACGGAATATTTGGCATGGCGACTAGTGCACAGAAACTGCATTTTCAGCGCACTTTTCCCCTCTTGGTGTGCTTTAAATAGCTGGACGAGCCCTGGAATAGGAGCTGGGTCGTGAGAACCTCCAGGCTGCCAGGAGGGAGTTGAGCCCATTGAAGCACCGCCGCAGCCTTGGCCCCATCCAAATAGCTCCTCACCTGACCCCAATCCCAGTGCAGGGCAGTCCGCTGGGTTACGTTGGTGTCAGGGGAGAAGGCCATCAGTTCCAGGGCGAAGATGTGAACACAGCAGGCTGTGATGTGTAAACAAACACATCACAGCTATTTATTTGTTTATTTTTACTGCAAACTGTCCTTTTAAAGCTGATTCCTGACAGTTAGAGCAGTGTTTGCAGTGAGGTCAAGTTGGTGACAGCATTACAGGCGGTGTGGATGAGTAATAGTCCGTCCTGAAGAGCTGCACAAAAGCCTCTCCAGATATAATGCTCCTCTTGCTTTCCATTCGCTGTTTGGATGGAGATGAACAGGCTGGAGAGGCTCCACGACACCAAGCAACATGGGACAGCTCATATGCCCAATCATCAAAGGTCTGGAATGTGAGAGGGTGGAAGAACAACATAGCCAAGTGCTAATGAGGAGCACAGCGTCCTGACACACCACGGGGCTGCCATGGGATGAGAGGAAGGTGGGGTGAAAAGCAGAGCTGGGATGAGGAACAGATGCAGTTGTTCCTGCCACCTCCACCTGGATGAAGGGGCACCTCATGCGCCTCCATTGGGGCTGAAGAGCTGTGGGGTCTGAGCAACCCATGCTCCATTTCCATTTATACCCTAAATACGCAAGTCTCCAAAACCTAAAAACTGTGGATTTCTGTTTTCATTCCCAGACTTTGCCCACGTACCACATCCCTGCAGGAGACCTGGGCGCTGGGTACTCATGCTGGCTTCCAAACCTTGGCACACCTAAAGTTGCCATGACCTTCAGCCCCAAAGAGAAGGCAGGAGGTACAACCTTTTTGCCAGCATCCCATGAAATGCACTTTGGCTAGCTGTGGGATGGTGTTACCTGCCTGCTCTGATCAAAGGAGAAGCTTTGCTTAGGGAAAGCAGAGGTGTCACTTCACAGCTAGCACCTGCAAGCCATGGAGAGTTCTGGTTCAGTGACAAAACTGCAGCACTGGCGTGGAAGGAGAAAATGCTTTGATGCCATCTAGAATTCTTTTTGTTCAAAATTTCCTACTGGAAGAAATGGGAAGAATTCTCTTTTTTATGTTAAAAAATAACAGTGCTCAATGCAAAAGCATTTCCTTTCCGTTATCCCAGAACATGTCTTTATTTCTGTGAAAACACTGCCAGCTGACACAGCCTAATGAACTGAGTACTCACTCTACCATGTATTTCAGTCGACCCATACAAGCATTTTTGTCAAAGTTCCACAGCCAAAAATGGCTGGTTCTCAGCCCCGGCTCCTTTGAACCCTTTCCAGTGGGGGTTATGGACAAAACCAACAGTAGTTGGATGTGTAACGAGAAGCGATGTGTAAGAGGTTGCCCCAGCTGCTTGATCAGTTGCTGGTGATATTTTTCTTTATGTCACGCACGAGGTCTAATGGGGTCTAAGGTGTGGCAATGAGGGTCTGTGTGCAGTGGAGACAGGTAACAAATTTTTCCACTGGCTTTTTATTTCGAAGTAAACTTTCGGTTTTTGCTGCTAGAGCCGTTTATGGGCTGGTTGCAATTTCACGGACAGGAAGCTCCCCCTCCCTGCACTTTTCAGTGAGATCTTCATCTGCAAAGCTTATGTTAATGTTTTTGCCTACAGATTTGGCAAGAGAGTAGGTTTTGATGACTTAAAAACACATTGTGCTCCGATTGCTTTTATTAAATACATCATGCTTATTAATTTTTTTTCTCGGTTGGGCTGGTGTTCCTATTTGAAAAGCAAGAAGGTTCTAAATTAAAGGAGGTTGAATTCTCAACCCCTGTGAACAAGTCTATAAACCCCTGTCTGGGCTGCTAATCAAAACCAAATTATCTTCTTCGAGACCAGAAATGCTGCCCAAAGGCATACTGCAAATAAAAATAACAAGGAACTTGGTTAAAAAACATTTCTCAGGGGCCAAAGAAGGAAATGTATACGGTCTGCCTGACATCACCACCAAGTGTTTGTGCAGAAGGCTCAAGGCTAGGACAAAGGAAAAGTGACGCTGGGGGTGGGGTACACCTGCACAAATAGATGCTGAGAAGAATAGGAGGAACTGGGTTTCCTCTGGGACCCCAAGGACGAGCAAGAGCAGGGCCTCACCTCCCTGATGCTGCAGGGATGGACGTTGTTTGTCAGTACAAGAGGCTGGGTAAGATGTTGTGTGCTGCAGCTGGGTGGGCTTCCAGAGATGGTTTAGAACACCGTTTATACAGCCTCCTCCATGGCTCGTAATAACATCTGATTGGATTAGTGTGCTGTAAGGACAGGAACCTCCACATCAGATCTTTATCATCTGCTTTTAAAGTTGGAAAATCTTACTGACTGGGATGTTTTCCAGTTGAACGTTTCCGAGGATGATGCCTAGTGGCTGGAATTAGTGAAGCTGCAATAAAAATGACTACCAGGAAAAGGACACTGATTCATTTAGTTTCTAGCTACCATCTGAATTACATTTATGGCTAGAACGGGTTGCGTGCCTGGCAGCCAGGTGACAAAGAACAGTGGTTTTTGACAAGGTTCCCATAGAATGGACAGCTCCCAAAACCAGCATCTGCTGATTGTTTCTGTGGCAGTCTGTCCCACTCCATCTGTCCAGTGGTATGTTGTCTTTCTGCTGAAATGTTAGCACCTCTCAGGGAAAACAAAATAGCAGCAGCTCCCTCCTGTCCTGCCTTGTGAAAGGCTGGGCTGTTTGTCATGGAGGGATGGTCTCCCTGTTTTCTTCCCTTCCTATTTTGGGCTCTGATATTGAGGGTCCGCTTTGCACTTGTTCTGGAAGGCTGTTTCTCAGTTACACGGGGACTCTCAAAATGTGAATTCTTCATGCCATGGTGTGCTGCTGCTTTCCTTGCCCAGCACCCCCAAAAATTTCTGACCCCAATCCACGGAGCTGTGGGTCTCCTTGTCCTCCCTCCTCCAGCTCCTCCCAGACAGCAGCACCAGGAGCTGGCGCACGTGGTGCAATGCATCAGCCAAGCTGCCAGAAGCCCTGGGGTTATTTAAAAAAACTGGAAGGAAGTAGAGAAGCAAGCGACTTTGAGTACAAGGGGGAAAAAACAACAACAAATCAAAGACACTTCCAAAACTCAGAGGGTAAGAGGACAGCTCATTGACCACGCCCAGAAAGGCTTTGCAAACAGTTGTGAGCACGCACACGTTATGATATCACACACGAGCATGCCTATCTATATGTGAATATTATTTTCATATTTTTTCATTTGGAGGGTTGGCAATTCATGACCAATGGCATTTCATTCCATTCCTTTTACTATTTTTATCAGCAAGTGTTTATAAGAAAGTTTATAAGAAAAGCGAAGGAAAACATGTAATCTTTGGTGGTAATTGAGAGTTGTTTTCCTACGCCCTTCTTCCAGTGCTGTGTGACTGCAGAGCCCCAGGGATGTGACCACCCTCAGAGGTGATGCATGCAGGCAGATGCACATCTGTGGCTGCATAGGCTGTGCAAACACAACAGCTGCAGGATCAGGATGCTCCCAGGTAGTGAGGGCTGTGAACACACAGCTATCAGCAGTCCATGTGAAAGCCAGCCCCATAGGGGAGTGCTTCCTGCTGCCACCAGCCTCCATCTGTCCGGTCGAGAAGAAACAGCACATGGCATCATGTCTTGCTCTGAGCTCCTCTTTGTTTGTCCTCTGTTTTTGCCTTTGTGCTGCAGGCAATGCTTACCATCCAGCTGACACAGGGAGTGTTTGTGCTGGGGTGGGGATGCTCCAAACCTAAACACATGTGTTGGCAGGAAAATGGCTTGGCATCAGTTCAATGGATGGAGAGCGTGGGGCTGGCTCCCATGTCCTGTAAAGCTCGTGGGATTTTCCACAGCCTTCTGGCTTGGGAATGGAGCTGCTCATGGGCCAAGCGGACCATGGGCGTGGGGAAAATGCAGCTGCCTTGCAGCCTGTTCCCTGGCTGAGGACCGCTGTGCCAAAGAAAAAAAGGGCCCTCTTCCTGCTTCAGTAGACAAAGGAAGAGCAACTGAAGTCATCTACCTGGACTTGTGCAAAGCCTTTACTTGGTCCCACACCACATCCTTATCCCTAAGTTGGCAAGAGATGGATCTGAAGGCTGGAGTACAGAGGGTTGTGGTCGATGTCTCCACATCCAGGTGGAAACCAGGCATAAGTGGTGCCCCCCAGGGATCTGTCTTGGGACCGGTACTCTTCAACATTTTTACCTCCACAAAACAGCCCAGCGAATCCCATATCCAGATAACACTCATACCATGTGAACACCTACAGAAATGGTCCTCCTTCATCCCAAGGCAGTGCTAACAAACCTTTGGAGCTGCAACCAAACCAAACCAAATCAGACCAAACCAAACCAAACCAAACAAAACAAAACAAAACAAAACAAAACAAAACACCACCAAAAGTAATGAGTTTGTGTGATGCAGAGGCTGTTTGAGTTACTGCTGCAAGCACGTCTTTTAATTTTTGCTTCCAAAAGTAGTGAGTTTTGTGGATTTTCCTTCCTGGGCTTATTTCCCACAGGCAATACCTGCACAATTTGGGTTTCACAGCAAGGAGCCCTCCACTGGCCAGCCATGCCTGCCTCACTAATGAAACCAGAGGAAATGCTTTTCCTAACAGCTCGAGACACCTCCAGTCCTGCCAAGCAGAAAGCTCTCCTCCCACCAGCAGTCCGAGCAAGGAGCTGTGTGTTGTCTCCCTGGGAATTACAAGGAGGGGAGTGGGAAGAAAATTAAAACACATGCGGTGAGGACGCGGTGTGAGGAAGATCCCTACTCACATACCGTCTCCTTTCCGCTTATTACACTCATTTGTTTTCCTGGGGATGTTTCCTATGTAAATTGTGTATCTGCTCTTAATGCAGAACAGCAGATTGCTCTGAAATGATCTGTTTAAGGGGTTTGTTCCCCAATTCAGGTCACTTGGGGAGGGGAAATAGTTCCTGTAGCTGGGCTCCTTACCGCTCTGTTCCTTCTGGCATGCTCCTGTGTGATCCTATATCCACATGAGGAACTAACAACAATATTGTGCACTTCTCTGTATTAACAGGCAGCAGTTTTTCACTTGCCTCCCCACCCTTTCCCTCCTCCCGCTTCTGAATGTTTAAAGAAAGAACCTAGAAGTCAGGGGGACGCTTTGACATCAGCTCACAGCAGAGCTTAGCTCTCTGCATCTGTTTGCAATGTGCACTCTGAGCTAGCACCCTCCCCACCATGTGTTTGAGATTAACGGAAGAGAAAGAAAACGCCTCCCTGCTCCAAGGCAGTGCCAGGACCTGGCAGAGCTCTGTACCTCACTGACCCCAGGGCATTTCACCACCCTCCATCAGTGGTGCATTCCCTCTGCTCCAGCATAAATTCAGGTAACACTGGAGAACGGCTGTGGGCAATGGGCCAGACCCTGCCCAGCAGGGTAGGGCAGAGATCTGACTGCACTTACTGCCGATCTTGAGCTCTTTGCCCAGAAAAAAAAAACTTAACTCTTTACCAGCTGGGACTCCACTTGGGGGAAAAACAAAACAAAACAAAAACCCACAGTAAATGCTGAAATGCTTTTATCCTGTTTTCATGCAGATGGTTTTTGGAAGGCTGGATCTGCTGGACCACCCGTGAGCCTCGTGGCTGCTGTGCCATTGGGAAGCATGGACATCATTAGAGGGGGTGAGTGTAATGACTCTCGGTGGACAGACATTCACCATCTAAAGGCTTCTGCTTGTTTTCCAATTAGTTTAGCAGGAACAGGGCTGTCCAGCGGAGGACTTAAAGGTCCAGTTGCTATGCTCAACTCATAGCACAGCAGCTCTTGTGGTGCAGAGCCAACAGTTTCCCCATTCCCTTCCCCATTTCCTTGGCTCTCCTTCAGTGCAGGGAGATGAAAAAGAAGGAGGGAAAGAAAAAAGGGGGAGAAATGAACTTCATTTGGAAAGGTGGGAGCAGTGGTAAGGCTTGGGGTCACTCTCCACTTGTTACACCATTCAAAGCTGCCCATGCTGAGAGTTTCATCCTTTGTCATTTTCCCCCTTTTCTAGGAAAACCACTGCAAAATCCTAGTGTAACTGTAGGGCAGAGGAGAGGCAATTGATGATGTTTTCTGATGGAGTAAGCAAATACTTATCTGGATGAAAGGAAATGAGTGGTGAGTTCCCACCCGAGTACCGCATCACTTCTGAGCACTGGCGCTGCATGCCTCCCTTCCTCCCTTTCATTGCCTGAAGAGGAGGAGGGGAGATCTGCCCCTTGCCTGGCTCCCAGGGCTGTTCCTCCCCTGGTCTGAACACAGGCTGATGTACCCTTGGCCATCCTTACCCATTGGGAAGCCGGCGGTAATCTTGGGATGGCAAATAAATCACATCATGCAACAACAATGACAATAGCTGGAAAAATAGGAATCGTTAAAAAAAATATATAATAACGAAAAAAAAATGTTGTTAAGAGTTCCCAGCCTCCAAAAGCCATGTCTGCAGCACGCTCAGGAAGGGCCTGAGCAAACAGCCATGCTGGCTGCGAAGTTGAGAAATAGAAGGAAAAAACAGATGAGAAAACATCTTTAACACGCTTTTATGCCTTTATTTTCCTTCTGTTGGCATAGCTTATGAGCTGCCCCTATCTACAGTAAGCATCACCATGTGGTCTCTGGTGCCTGGGGAGAGACCATAGGGGACTGCTGCTCAAGAGGGGCAATGTTTCCAAAATTTTATGTCGCATTTCAAAATAGCAGCAGGTGAACCTTGTCCTGTGTGTTGGCTTACGTTTCAAACTGCCCAAGATCTGGGGAGAAGTGCTTTCACTGATGGTGGTTTTTTTTCTGAAGCTTTCACACCTTTTTTGTTCCTCTTGAAATGTGGAAACTCCTAATAACACAACTCTCAATAGCAGCACAAACACCCCCAATAGCACAACTCCCAGTAACATCCTCAAGGCTGAGGCTTTCCTTGCTGAACTGAACCTTCTTTTGAAGCTCTCAAATAGCTCTTCTCCAGAGCAGACTTACTTCACACCGAGGACAGACACCTCCAGTCACCCAGACCAGTGTGTCCCACAGCCTCTCACCCACTCCTCCAGCTGCTTGTTACTCTTCACTTTCAAGGTGCGCAACCAAGCCCTGAAGCTTTGGAGATCCTTTCAACTTGCTGAATTTGCAAAAGACTGGGAGGAAAATCACCATCTATCAGCACTTCCTTTTTTCCTTCCATCCCAGAGATGAGGCAACACTGCCTATGTTTCTAATTGCTCAAGTTGCTGCCTGCAGGAAAGGTGCACTGGCATGATGAGAGGCAGTTGCAGCATTTGGGGTGATAGGCAAGGACTTGTTGCTCTTGGTGTTTACTGATCAGAAGGTTTCTTTCCCACGGGTAACTCATCCCTGTTAGGTGAGGAAGTCAGGACATAGTAGCACCCAAGGGGAAGATTTCAGGGCCCCTCACTGACTCTGGGAGACCCTCACTTACATCTAGGACAACCATACAAGTGCACAAGTGAAGGTGCTTCCAAATTTCTGTGGCTTCCTTTCTGGAGAAAAGCCATGGGAGTGGTAGGGTTTGTATTAAACATGAATTTCCTCCTCTTATGGAATGTTTATTCCCAATGCACAGTTTTCTGCCTGCTTTCATTCAGCCTCCCGCAAGAGTTTGTATATCTGCGGTCCTCCCGTGAATTTCCTGCCTAAGGTTTGAAGCCTGGGACCTCCAAGCAGGAAACACACAAACGAGGAAAAAAAAAAATCAAAGGTGGTCCAAAATGGCTTAAATTGAACTTAATATGGTTGTGATGCAGCATCCCACACCCCACAGCTGCTGGCCTCACGCACGTGCAAGATGGTCCTGAGGAACAGGCGGGGTCTGGGTGGCAGGTCCTGAGAGGGAAAGGAGGTGGAAATCCTCTGATGGTCTGTATCTGCTGAATCTCACTCAATTAATGTGCTACAATGCTAAATACATGCCTTATAATGCTCAGTTATATGCATTATATAATATATATAACAAAGAAGCCCAAAGCTGCAGAGGCTTTTCAGAGAGCTGAAAACACATGTGAACCTGAAATATTCGTGACTCAGGTTGACCTGATGCTTGCAAGGGGAAAGGGGATTGCATTTACTGCAAAGCCAGAATGAGCTCCTTTGCACAGCTCTCAAATGAAGGATGTGTCAGGAGCCAGCTGCTGCATGCTGCTGGAGCTTCATTTCTGGTGTCATCAAAGCCAACATAAACAAGTGGGTTATCTTCATCTAGCGCTATTCAGTATAAACCTCATATCATAACCATGTCTAAACAGAAAGTCAAGGCAAAGGCAAAGATAAGCACCATCCGTGCTACGTGGTTGCTTCTTTGGATGGTCTGTTTGCACCGAGTTGAGTTTGGGGTCAGGCTGGAGGAAGCAGAGCAAAATAGCGCAAAAAAGAGACAGCTTTGAAAAAGAAAAAGCCATGAGCTTGCTGTGACTCGGGAGCCCCTTGAACAAGAAAGTGATGCCGAGGAAGCTTCTCCTCACGTACAGAGATGATGGGTCTCATCCCCAAATAAGCAGGGAAGGCTTTGCTCCACATCTTGTCTTCTTTAAGAATGACACAAAGTATGAGCACTATGGTTCTGAGCAATGATTTTGGCAGAAATCATCAGTGTCTGGGCCCACTGATACGCAGAGGTCCGTGGAACACGAGTGAGAGTGGTGGTCAGTGGCTCAGCGGAGAACAGTGACCAGTGGTTTCCCTCAAGGGTCACTACTGCTCTTTAACATCTTCATCAGTGTCATCAGCAGTGGGATCGAGTGCATCCTCAACTGTTTGTGCATGACACCAAGCTGTGCGGTACTGTCAACAAGCCCAAGGGATGGGATGCCATCAGAGAGATTTAGACAGGCTGAGCAGCGGGCCTGGGAGAACCTCTTCAGGTTCAACAGGGCTGAGTGCAGGGTCTGCCCCTGGGTCACAGCAACCCCAACTGCCAGTACGAGATGGGGATGTAAGGATGGAGCACAGCCCTGCCATAAAGGACCTGGGGGTACTGGAGGATGGCAGCTGGCCACAAGCCCTCACAGCCCAGAGAGACAACTGGGCTGCATCAAAAGCAGCGTGGCCAGCAGGGACGGGGGGGGGATGTGCCCCTCTGCTCTGTGCTGTGAGACCTCACCTGGAGCACTGCGTCCAGATGGGGGAGTGCTCAGTGCAGAGAGACGTGGAGCTGTTGGTGTGGGTCCAGAGGAGGGACACGAAAATGAACCCAGGGATGAAACACTTCCCTGCAAGATGGGCTGTGCAGCCTGGAGAAGGGAAGGCTCCGGGAGACCTGAGAGCAGTGTTCTGGTATCCAAAGGGGCTGTAAGAAGGAAGGGGACAGACTTCAGCTGGGTCTGTTGTGATGGGACAAGGGGAAATGGTGTCTAACTAAAAGAGGGGAGATTTGGATTGGACATAGGGAAGAAGTTTTTTACACTATGGGTGGTGAGGCACTGGAACGGGTTGCACAGAGAGGTGGTGCATGTCCCATAGGTGCACACACGGGGTCGGATGGGGATCTTGCCCAGCACCTCCCTGTCAGAACAATAGCATGTCCTTATCCGAAATGTGTCTCCACCTCGATCTGAAGAACTCCAGAGAACTGGAGGAAGCAGCTTAATGTCCTAGAAAAAGGAAACCAAGATTTCAAACAAAGGGAAAAGCTTATTAAGGCGTTACTGAAGGCAGTCTATCCTGGAAATGATGGTCAGCATTGTTTAGCTTGATGGAAAGGCGTGCCGCACATTAAGAACCACATGTGCAGGCAGTGCTCAGGTTTGCAGGGCACTTTCATTGCTCTGGCACCATTTCTTCAGGCTTTGTCCCCGAGAAACATGCTTGGAAGGGGAGCATCGTGGTTCCTGGAGGGAGGTGGCACAGGAAAAGCTGAACACACCCTCATTCACGTGGTGACTCATGTGAAGATGGGGTCCCAACCAAAGGACACGGAGGCAGAAGTGTTCCCTTCCTGGGGCTGTCATGCTCTGGTGTCCAATACCCCATCATCCTCCCAATTCCTCAGCCTCACCTCTGTGGCACCAGTGATGGCAAAGCCATCAGCAGTTGGCTGCACCTCTGCTGCCATAGCACATTACAGTTAAATCACAGCTAAATCACTGCCCATCATGCTGTGACTGAATCCTTTAACTGACCTTTACTTAATGGGGCATCACAGTGGACCGTGGAGGGCTTTTTAGGAAGTGGGGGTCCTTCAGCCCCTCAGCATTATTACGCTGCCTTTCCCCACCAACAGGGTACACCCCAACTTTCCCAGTGCTCAGCAGCAGGGCCACGCAGGAAGGCAAAGCACTCTGCATCACAAAGCCTTATTTCCTGCCGGGAGGCACCCCGCAATACAGGAAAGCATCAGCAGTTTTCTGCTGCTATTGCACACTCAGGGCAGCCCTGCTGCTGCATCCACTGTGTGCCCCCTTATGGCCCCACGTAGCAAAATACCACATCAAATAAAAATAAGAAGCAAACATCAGTCCCCTCTCTGGAAAACCAGCAGGGCTCAGAGGGAAGGGTGCTGATGGGGAGAACCTGGTGCGCTCCTCCCCAGCGCCAGGGGAAAAGTGCCCGGTGCTGCTGCTCCCAAACCTCCCTGCTGAACACTGACACACACCAAAGAAAAATCAAAATCCAGAGGTTCTTCCAGCAGTATCTCCCATGAATCAATCTGCACAGCTGTGCACATACCCATACAGCCCAACTCTGCCACACTGGTGCTTTGTCCCTGTTGTGTGAGTTAGTTTTGTCCCAGTCCAGCACACTGGGGCTGTGCTGTTCTGAAAATCAGGTTCCAAAAACTCACTCGGTTCATTTGGTAAGGATCCTCAGGGCTGCTGTGGCTCTCGCTTCAATATGAGGTGGACAATGACATGTTTTCTGTTTATCTAGATGGAAAAACAGACTGCAATGCATCGTCACAGAATGTGGATGCTGGAAATGCCAGTCCTCAGGGCACGGGAATGAGGAAAGGAAATCTCAAGCAGGAGCTGCAGCTCAGCAGCCAGGCTTTTCTTCTTTGATTTCTATGTCCTTTGCGCAGCTTAATTTTGGCCTGTATTTTAGTGATTTACCAAGGGGCAACAAATCCATGTGTGCTGGAGCTGTGGCTGCTGTGGGATTGCATCGGTGCCGCTCACGTGCAAAATCTTTGCCATTTCACTGCGGTGCCTCCTGTTCAATAATGCCTAATCCCAGTGAATTCTCACTTTATAACCTGATCCTGACAGGAATGGGCTCACTGCCCCTGCACAGCCGCTGTGCTTCAGCTGAGGGCGGCAGTGGGAGCTTCAGATAAGCATCTGGATCCTGCCATTGTTATCCCAAAAGGAGCAGCAGGAGGAGAGAGGTGGGGAGCGAGCGGTGAACCTCAGCAGCCAGGGCGCTGAACTGCCCACTTTGTTTCTCTCTCTGGGAGGAGCAAAATTCCACAGCCTTAAATCACTCAATTCGCACAGGATCAAATTAAAACACCAGAAGTCATTCAGGTGCGAAGGAGATGCTCACGACTGCGTCCCCCCACCCGTCCTGGCCACCTGCACGTCCCAGCCCCAGCCAAGCCCAGATGGAGGCAAGTACAGCCTTCCCACTGACCTCACTCCCCAAACATTCCTTCCACCCCGTTTTCACAGGAAGGAAAGGAGCGGAGAATTAAGGATGGGAGGCACAGAAGGATTTAGGGAAAAACGCATGCCCTCAGCTGCCTCACAATGTGCTGAGCCTGCACTCAAAGGCTTGGCCACGGCTGTGGGATGCCTGCAGATCAGCTCCCTCCAGTGACAGCCTCACAGGTTTTCTTCCATGTAAGATTTGCCTTTGCTCCGAGTTCCCCTTCGCTCATCCTGATAAAGCTGATTCATCCCTGTTAAACGTCTCCCGGGTGGCTTGGTGTCATTTTCAGAAAATTGCCATGAAAATTTGCACGGTATTTCTTGGCATCTCCTGGCACATCCACGCTGCACCTCTAATCAGCAGCTCCACTCCTGCACAGCATCCTTGGGGGGAAAGAGCAGCAGAGATCAGATGGTTTTGCTTCACCAGGAGGTACCTGTAAGGTGAGGAGCCCAAGAACAAGACCGTGGCACACAAAGCCCGCAGTCCCGTGAGAACATTCCCCGGGATGCAGTAGGAGCAACTGACGTCGCACCAGAAAATGTGTGTTGTGGTCCTCGCTCCATTGCCATGGCAACGAAGTGCAGAGCTCTGCTCTGACATCAGCAGCGAGGTCATCGGCATCTCGCCTCCTCCCTTTGGTGCTGCTTTCGGCAGGGTTCAAAGCTGTCCCGTGAGAAGGGGCTCGGGGACAATGACATGTGGTGGACGAGGGGTCAACGCGGGGCTGACCCTGGGATGTCTGAGCTGTGACAGCAAACCAGAGCTGGCATTCGTCCCCTCTTTGGCTGAGGGTTGTCCCTGTGTGTCCCCTGCCCCACGGTCTGCAGGCAACAGGAGGCACCTGCTGTGTCCCAGCTGCTCCCATGGATGCCTGGTGTCCTTTCACCAACACAAGCCCCTGCTTCCAGAGCTCATGTGAGAAAAATGAAGTTATTTTTGGCCATGTGTGAAAACGACTTTAAACTGGCAAACCAGATGGAAAAAATCATGAAATTAGACCATGTTCCAGGACTCCTTAAAGGCCATGGTGATGGCAAACATCACTCTGGGGAGTTCATCAGCCCCGGCACGGGGTGGAGAAGCTGGCTCAGGTCCTGCCGGCTATGCGCAGCGCTGCCCTGGTGAGCACCGGGAACAGCTCACAAGCAACTTCAAGGAAATGTCATGAGCTGGATGATATTTTCTTTCTGAGGCAGAGGAAGCGAAATGAGAAATCATGAGAAGGCAGAGCCAGATATCACCCCTCTATGGTGATGTACATCAGGCGGGGTTGAGATCTGCTCATGCCGGCTGCTGTGTGGGACAGCATGTCTCTGCCTGTGCCACCAGCCCAGAAATGAAAGGAGCCAAAAGGATTTCCCCAAGGTTACAAAGCCTTGAACAGAGCATGGACAACACCCAGCACAGATCCCCTTCTCCCAAAAGTCTCTGCTCCCTGTGGGTCCTGGCAGCTCGTGCTGCTGCAGTGACATTTTGGTGCAAGCAAGCAAGTGCTGCGGCCAAAGCGCAATTATTGCCCACGTTCCCAGGAATGAAAGGCATTCTTTACTGCCATCTGCAGACACAAATCAAAATCTGTGACAGCGACGATGTCTGAGGTTTCCCAGTGCCACTGATTTGCCCCATAGGTAAATCTTTTGGGAACGTTTCAGCAAAATTCCTCGACCTCTTTCCCAAAATGTGCTAAGGAAAACGATACACTGGGAAGCACAGAGCCTGACTGGGAAAACCCAGCAGGGCACACACAGCCAGCGTGAGTGGTCAGTGTACCCTTCCTGTCCTGGCCCTTTGGAAGCAATAACATTACATACCAAGACTGCCACTCTGCTCTCAAAGATTTTTCTCTAAAACCACAGCACATAGGAAGCAAATAGAGCCCAAGGACAGTGCCAAGGGCTGAGGTGCTTGCACGCAGTCCCTGAGCCAAAGCAGTCAGGGTGGGGTTCTGCATCATGTCATCAACGTCAGCGACATTATCTTTTTCTAACGAGAGCAGAAGTGATTTTGGTGCTTAGTTGCAATGCACATTCTGAGAAAAGAGAAAAAAAAAACAAACAAAAAAAACACACGCACAAAAGAAAACCAAAGCAGAAGCCTCAGCTGGATATCAGCCAGCACTGCTGTGTTCAGCCCCAGCGGTGCTGGGATTTGGCTGTGCTTCCCTTGCAGCAGCGGAACAGGCAGGCGTTCCCCAGCAGCGGGGTCAGGGTGCATTTAAGGCAGCTCGGGGACTCACAGACACACGGACACTGAAGGTGCATCGGAAGGTCCTCATTGCAGGGGAATTCAAGTCGAACTTGCCTCCCTATGCTTTTCATCCCCTGTGCACGGCAGCATCGCTCACACCCTCGTGTGACGTGGGCTCTTGTTAACTAGCCAGTGTGATCTGTGTGGAGTTCACCTTGTGGTGCATGGTTCTGTGGGGTCAAGAAAGGACTATGCACACTTCTTATTGTAGAACAATACAATCGAAATGAAAAAGCCCTTCAGCAGATGATGCTCTGGGATTCTAATTAAAGTGAAGTAAAACTCCGTAAACTCGAATGCCCTCGAGGGAACATTTAACTTTCTCCACTCTGGCACTTCTATAGCTCTTGAATTTGCATGTTCCTGGAGTTCTGCAATCCTTCAAGATCCTAAAGTGAAAGCAGATGCTTTTAACAAAGCGCTCGTGGCCTGAGCAGAAGTCAGCACTATGTTATATGAGAGGGAGAGAAACTTCCTCCCCCACTTATAATGGTAGCCCCACGGCAACGCCAGACTGATGAGCAGAACGAGTTTCTGTTCTTTTTTCCTTTACTGCCCTTCACTGTGACTCTCTAAGCTAAATAATTCAGTATTTCCCACCCGCATACAGAGCCTTCAGGACTGGGAGAGGGCAAGGGCGGCTTGGTGGAAAGAAAAACTCCTTGGTGGGATTCCAAAAATAACCAGTTTGCTAGCAGGACAAAACTGTCCTTCATTTAATGACCGAGCTGGGAACAAGCACTGATAGATAAAAAGGGATTAATTGTGTTTTTAATGAGCTCAACATTCCACTTGCAGAGAGCAATGCTTGCTGCGGACCTTGCGGAGATGACAGCGTCCCATGTTCTGCCAGCACCATAGTGTGGGATGCAGTTCAGGGAACCAGGAGAGGTGGAATAAAAGGGAAAGGCAAGGGGGAAAACTGCCTTCATCTGGTTCTGTGCCCAGCACAGCCAAGTTAGGGAGGTATTGTAGATAAGCTAGATTCATCAGATGCCTCCAATTAATCTGCTATCTAATAACCTAATGAGAAGCATAAGTCAGTATTATTTAAATAGTCCCTAGAACCTTCTGTGTCTCTTGCTCCTTTTTATAGCTGGTAGATAGTTGCAAAGAGTTTCCAGTAGGATCAGAGGTGATGCTTACAGACCTTCTGAAGTTAGTGTCAACAGATAATGTGATAAACTGTTGCAAACAAAAATAGAGTCTGGGGAGGCACTGCAGCTTGGTATCCATGAGAACCACGTATTTGGGAGGCAGGCTCCATCCCTGCCCGTTGCTGGCAAACACAAGGTGCTTCACCAGCCACTGCTGCAGGAAGCAGCAATTTGCTGCCAAGTGCTCCCGTGCCCTTCTCCACACTGCTGCTGTAATTTGCTTCCGAATCATCTCTGTGCAGCGAGAATCCAGAGCTTTACAAGTGGGAAAAGCCTTCTCTGAGCCTGACAGAAAATGCTGCCGTTCTCCATTTGCCACTGCAAGATGACGGCTGATTAATCTGATCCGGCTATATCTCACGTCGCCAAAAAATTGGGAACTTTGGGACTTCACTGTAACGGTGTGTAGGCAGCTGAAGCCCTACCTGGTGCAGCTTTCCCAAAGCAGCAAATATAGAGGTGATACTGGGGCACAAACTGAGCCCTGAGCATGGGCTGCGGGTGGCTGCACTCACCTACTGCCACAGTGTATGGGCAGAGTACAGCCTGCCCTCAGCTATCCTTCCCTGCCCAAGCAGCTTTCTCCCATCGCCATGCCTTCCCAATGTTCTCTCTCCATTCCCTTTCCGCAGCATTTTTGCTTGTTTATCCGTATTTCAAATCACGTGGATCAGGTTTCTTGGACGAAAACCCAGAGCTCTGCATGTGTCTCCTTGTGCTGACGTTAACCCAGATTTCTGGCCAAAGCAACAAGCCTGCTGCAAGAAGTCGGTGCCGCGGGATCCCAGAGGCTATGAGCAGGGATTGTCCTCCTCCCTCCACGTGTAAATTCATGCCAACATGCTTTGCCCCACTGGCCCTAACCAAGGTGGTTCTTGGGACATTTTGCTGCCCCAAAACCACACCCCGCAATACGAGAATGGCAGCATCCAGAATGAGGAAGGCTCCCCGTGACACGTGCGATGCAGCTGGGGATGCAAGCCTTCCCAAACACACAGGCAATGACTAATCCTCCGAAAATATTTGGCCAGGTGTTTATTCCTCCAGGCAGCTGCATTTGGTGTTTGCTCATCGTGAAAAGCCACCACGCCCAACTGCAATGCCAGGGGCAACCTGCAGGCACCAGGTGAATTTGGAGTCGAGCAAGGCAACATAAGGGGATCAAGTGAAAATTCAGCTGTCACTGCAGAAGAGCCCTTGGCCATTCTACTTGGAGCCCAAGCAGGTTTCTCTCCATCCCACCAGCTCTGACTCTGCAGGAGCCTCACATGGGATGTGGCACAAGCCCTGTTGTTTGGCTTTTTGTGCTTTTTTTTTACTTGAAAAATCCCCTCAGTTGACGGTTGAGATCAGGTGAAGTTTGTCTGGCATCACCTTTGTCAAGTCAGCAGCTATTTTAATGATGTCTTGGTCAAAATAAAGGATAACATGAGCAGTGTGAGGCTGGGACTGTAAATCTGGCAAGAAAGTGCAATTTTCTTGGCGTTAAGAATAACTTTGATTTTCTGCTTTATTTCTTTTGGCTGGGAGCAAGGTGCCAATATTCATTTACTCTAAAAATCCATTTGGCCCTATAAAGGAGAGGAAAGGGAAAAAAAACAAACTGTTTTTTCCCCTTTTGCTGATTACATTTTTTGTTAATATTTAAGCGCCTGTAACTAAATAAACAGGAGGAGGTTTGTTTCCAGCAGGGGAAAGCACCAGCATCCTGCAGCTATCAGCAGCGTCTGCTGGCCAGAGACTAAACATCATCCACCTGCTTTCTAGCCCCTTGACAGAACTCTTTCACCGAGCCCCAGACTCAGCAAACTATTTAAATATAGGCTTGACTGGAAACAGGAAGAGTTATGGAGTTAAAAAAAGGTTTGCATACAAGAAGGAAAACTTGGCTGAGGTCTCCAGAGCTGCATCAGACCTTCAGTGCTTCCTAGAGCAGGATAGGAAATCACAGGCTCGCAAAGGCAATTGCTGGGGGAGATGGCTGTAGTTTATTACGGGTTAAAATATTTTGCTTCTCTCAAAGTTACAGGGCGAAGCAGAAGGTTACAATGTGCCAACAGCTTAAATATGTGTAATAAACAAGAGCACATAAGGGATGAGCTGCGCGGGGGATTTATTTGGTAACACAGCAAACCATTTGCTGAGGCACCTCTTCCATCTTGTTTCCCATCCGCCTAGCACACCACTTGTCAAGAGCGTGGTGTCAGGATTGCAGTGAATTAACCCAAAAGCAGCCCCTCCGCAGCCGTGGGAATATATCGTGTCACAGGGGCCTGAACACAGGGGTGAGCTGCAAAGTAAAAGTAGATGGAAAAAGCACTGCTTCCCATAATTCACAGATTCACCGATATCCAAAGCCAGGAGGAGCTGTTAGTCCATCTCACCTGCTGTCCTGTTTATCACTGACCGTGCTGTGTCACCCTGACAGTGGTTCCTTGTGGCTATCTGAAGTCTCCCTGCTGGAAGGGCATTAACCACCAGCAGGAGGTAAAGAAGCCGCTATTTCCTCTTGGTTTGCTCTAGCACACCGCCTCTCCCCAGCAAGACAGACCCTGCCTCGCTGAGAAGTGCATTCTGTTTCTCTTTACTATTGTCATACCTCAATTTTAAAGAAAAAAAAAAAATCAGACAAAGATTTTTTATCAATCCTTATGGTTATCAAGCAACACCACGACCCTCGGAATATTTTTCCAGGCAGACCTACCTCCAGCTTCTTGTGGCTTGCTGCAAAAGCAGTGTAAGAGGAAGTATATATGGCATCTTTGATGTGCAGCAAAATCAGAAGTCAGCATGTATTACGGAGAATTGCATTCGAGGTTAACCAGTACGTACCACTGACACAGAGACCAAAAGTCTGCTGTTTGTTTCTTGTTAGGACTTTGTCTGGAATTTGCGTTTGTAGACTATGCTGAAAGCTCTGTCTCCATTTTGGGGACAACACTCGGGTTTGCTGAGTGGTGGCTTGGCTCCTGTTCAGGAGGGCTCTAGATTCATCAGCTCCAAACTTGGGAAGAATGCATTTTGAAGCCCTCTCCTCCTCAAAGGCTTTGGCAGACACGTGCTTGGATTCCTCTCAATGTCATAGTCATCTAAACAGCATGGGATGAACTCGTCCCCCCCAAGGAAACCGTTCAAATTGGACTTCTTTTGGCCTTTCCAGTATAATCTGACTCCTGGCTCCGTAACCACTTAACTCCTCTTTTTCCCCTCCCTCGGGCAAAGGGGCAGCCCAGCACTGATCCCGCTGACAGCTCGTCCCTTAAGAGCACCCTTCATGGACCGGCTCCATCCCCGCCTTCTGCTTGCAGAGGGGCTGGTGTTGAGCCCCAGCAAGCTGCAGGTTTAATTACGGATGGTCTGGGCATTGTAGTCCTTTTGTCTTGCATCTCAGGAGGCTGGGATTCTGTCATTGAGAGACCGGCTGTGCATTTCAGAACGCTGCGGAATGACAAACTGAGCTGCAGGGCTCTTCCCGAAGTCTGCAGCATCCTCTGGCGGAACCGCAAGGAAAGGATTGCTGCCCAGAGGAGAGGCGCAGTGAGGTTTTGTCTTGTGTTGCCAGGGCAGGGTTTGGGACTTCTCAAAATGCGACCCAGTGTAAGCCATCTGCACGCACAGCTTTTCGAACAGGTCTTCTTTGGGACAGCTTTAAGAGCAGATGTTTTCTGCCAGGCTTAACGCAAGCCCTGGATTTCAGGAATCACTTTGCATGACCACCCCAGCAGCTCTCCCTGTGTTAGGAGCCTGTTTCCCTTTGTGAGTTCACTCTTGGGTACAGGAGGTTTCCTGTGGGCTTCAGAGAGGAAGGAACAGATCAGCCTGGGATTTGGGGCAGTGCATTTCCATACCTCATTTTTCTTATCGATGTCCTTGGTGCCCAGAAGCAAGACTGGCATTCACAGAGGAGTGACCTAGCTGGCAGAAAAGCTTGGGTCAGATCTGGTTCCCAGTGTTTCCCTTTTTCCTGGTCTTATTCATCATGATCAAAGCCCAAGGCGTTCACTTCCAGGCAAAGGAACTAGATAAAATCTGGCTTCCCTGGCTGCGGTTCTCTTCTGGACTTTGCAGTGTTCTGTCAGAGAGGACAAAATGAGTTGTTGTGTCCTGCTGTATTGCAGCAGTAGTTTAGATCAGTCACAGGGCACTCAGGTTCAGCATATTTCTCAGCCTGAGAGAATTCAGATACCCCTCTCCCAACTCTCAGCTGGTTTCATCTGTCCCGCTGAAACACTCAGAAAAGAGGTCCTGATTTAGAGAGAGCAAATAAGCCACTTGCCCTCTCTCTTCCCCTCCAGACAGGGCTTGAGATTCTGCCCTAAGAAGCCATGGAATAACTCATGAGCAACATATAAAGTGCATCCGAGCATCCAGGACACACGGAGAGCCAAGTTCCTCTTCTCTGACCTCAGAAATACACCACCGACAGCAGGAAATCCAGCCTGCCCTGCTCCCTGAAGGCCCTCAGCATGCAAAAGCAATGTTCAGAGAATTCCTCCGAAGGGGACCCGCAAGGATTGACATGCAGCACGACCCCGTGCAACAGCACTGCCAACTTTTTGCAGCAATTCACTCAAGTCTTGTGAAAGCAAGACTAAATTGGACAGGAGTCTGGCACTTCATCTTCCCTCCCAACTCCTCTGGGTGAGAACTGTTGAGCAGACCAGGTTTCAGATAAAGTAAAAGCAAACACCATTCCCCTGTGCTAAGATATAGGAATATTATCCTGACATTTTAGCATGGATCACTCATATTGCTGCTCATTCGTTCTGCTCCTAGAGCTGTATCTTGACAATAGAAACATTCTCCGAATACAAACAAAATAATCAGTGATGAAAACCAAATTCACGGTGGAAGCGCACACTCCTCAGCGGGAAATCCATCAGACAAGGTTTGCCTCTTGGCCTATACGAGCCCAAGCCAGTTGAATTTCCACCAGTTATTTTTATTCTAAATATTTTTATTCTTTCCTACAGTAGTCTTGTTGCCACATAGCTGTGTGAATGTTTTCTAATATTTGGCCAGTAGCCTGATCATTACAGGATCCAGGTTCAAATTTGTGTAATGGAAGCACAGAAAAGAAAGGCAAACAGCATGATAAGTTCCAGTGATGTTGGCCTCGTAGTGAGACTGTAAATTGAGGAATTTGTTTTACTTCAAGGAATTACAATCCTCATCCAACATTCTTGCAAGCTAGAGATTAAAACTTCCACTTCAGCTAAAATAATAGTTTCCACGAGGAATTTGTCTGTGATGTGTAATGGAAACAAGACCTGTGTGTTTTAAGTAGTTGGCAGCCCACTGAGTGACCTGTCACATCCATCAACTATTTAAAATCACTTCTCTTGATAAAGGACAGCTTGTGGTGTGAGTGCCTTTCCAGTTGATCACACTGGGTTATGGACAAGAAGCAGTCTTGTCCTGCAGGAACAATGGCTGCAGGAGATGTAAGCCCCTGGCCATATTCCTCCAAAGTCCAGGTTTACCCCACAAAAGTTTATGCCCTTAAGTTAGATGCATGATAACTAGAAATCTAATCACTAGAAGTAATCAGCCAGTACCCACACTGGGAGATGTGGAGGAGCTGGATCTAGCTGTTGGAGCAAGCAAGGCTGCAAGATAAGACATCCACTGATTGACATTGGCAATGTCAGCAATTTAACTACACCCTATTTGAGATTTCCAAGTGAAAACAGAAATCCTTAGGGAACAGAGCGACTTGACAAAGACATGAATTTGGTTTCCTCCCATCTAGGGCCGTGTCCTCCATAACGCAGTGGGATGCATTGATGGGGCCCCTGGTCCTGTTGGTGCCCAGACAGCATCAGGAAACTCAGTGCCCCTTGCGAGCTCATGGACTATTTCAAAAACACTCACAACAACCATTCTCTTAGGCACCATTTTTTAGTTTCAGGTGGTTTCTCTGTTTAATAGTTTTGGCACCGATTGATTTCAATAGCAGACGCAAGTCTTTGGGACATGGTTTTGCGCAAGAGATGTGAAACACTTCATTTTGCAGAGGGGAAAACAAATTGTAACTCAATTGGATGGGTTTTTTTTTTTTCAATGTTTTGAAAGTAGCTGAGCAAAAGCTATTTACATTCATGCATTTTTTTTTTTTCAACTCTTCATCAGAAAGATATATATGGACCACTGGAAAACCTAAGTCCTCACAGAAGCTGTTAATTTTACTGTCGTCCAGCCTGGAACGCAGAGAGACAGTAAAGCCCCAAACGTAGGCGAACAAAGTCCTGGCTTCCAGCTTGGATCTGTTTGCAGAACTGGGGCCCTGCAACCTGATCTTGTGGAAGATTTCAGCAAATCTGGCTCACTTTCTCATGGGAAATAAATAAATAAACAAATAAATTTCACACAGCTTGCACGAACGCATTGCCCTGAGATCTGAGATTTTCTTTCTGAGGGTTGGAGAACGTCTTAAAGCCGTGTGTTTTCTAACCTCCCTGCTGCCTCCCCGTAGCGAGAGAAATTGTCATGTATGTCTGTCATCAAGCAGCTTGGCTTCAGACCGACAAAACCCCACTCTGGCTAACATCATGACTGCTCTTCTGCAGGCAAGCATCTCTGGGGTGCAGGACAGGGCTCGCATGGGGGTGTGGGCATATGGAAGAACCACTGTGCTCCTCCTCAGCAGACAGGTGAGCCTGCAGCATGGGTTTATCGCTCAGGAAGCCTGGCTTTGTTTCTGTTATTCAGCTGCTGGCTGAAGGCTTCTTCAGGGAAAAGCCTTCCCCTCCCTGCCCAGCAGCCCCTTGCCCTCACACGTCCCTGCTAAACAAGCAGGAGCTGGCAGGTGCCCGCGCCGAGAATGGCCGCCCGCTCCTGACACGCCGCTTCCCTCACTCAAGATGGCGGAAAGGCCGAGGCGGCTACGGGGACGAAGCCGAGGGCGGCCATGTTGCTTTCGGGCAGTCGGGCAGGACCATTGCGCCCAAGAGCGGGGGAAAGGCGGTTTCTCCCACAGGCGGCACGGCAGGCGAGCTACGCCGGGACCGTGGGGTCGGTGAGAGCACCTGGACGCCCATCCCGCCGGGGACTTGCCGTGAGGGAGGGCCGAGAGCTGCCGGGCTCGGCGCCTCGAGAGGGAGCGTGGAGGCAGCGAGGCCTGGGCGCTGGGCGAGGCCTGCGGTGCCTCAGCTTGCCTCAGCCCCTCGACCAGGGCAGGTGGCCTCGATTTTCTCACAGAACGAGCGTTTGGACTTCGTTTCAGGCTTTTCCAGTGGTTTCTCTTTTCTCTTTGCTGTTCAGTGAGGCTGAAGTAAAAGTTTCCCAGCAGCAGTGTGGCTTTTGCACCCTGGAGGGTGACAGCTTGCTAGAGCCAGTGTGGGAACTGGTGTGAATAAACCTGATTTTCTAGGTGATTCATGCAGGTGAGTAACTCCAGCACTTATTTATGCCCTCTTAATGTTCTTTTTCGCTTATGGTAGTTAATTGTCTTCCCGTCATTCACATTTTAACATCACAGTTGCTCTCGAAATGCTATGTGACATGACGGGGAGAAAAGAAATCTACCCACCTTCATCTTGAGAAAGCTTTAGCCCAGGCATCCAGAAGCTCTCATGCTCTACCAACACTTCACAGTCTAGGGAGCCTGCTTCGACAGGGGGGTTGGACTAGATGATCTCTGGAGGTCCCTTCCAACCCCTACAATTCTGTGATTCATAGAGGCATTTGGGCATCTTCTGCAGAGAATAACTGTGGTCCAAAAGAGGTCTCATTTTCTTCTCACTCTGTCAGTAGGTAAGGGGTTCCTATTTGCAGGCAGCTGTCAAGAGTGTAAAGGATCCCTTCTTGGGAGGGTAAGTTAGGGAATAAGTTCCTCTTCACTTCTCTGATGAGAAATTTAGAATTTGATTTAAAAGACATGGGGAGACTCAAGCAACCAAAGATTATGTGTACTTTGTAAAAGAAAAAAACAGAACATGAAGTAAATTGAATGGCATGCTTATCAAAAATTCTGGCTTTAGTCCTTTTTTTTTTTTTTTTTTTCCTCTCCAGGCCAATGAAGATACCATCACTGTTTTCAATTAAGAGGGGTGTACCATGTCACATCAGTAAAGGCTCTGTCCCATAAAAATCACCAAGTGGAGGTGAACGCTGAAAGTCAAGAAACAATTTTTGTTACTTACTGTCACTCTTACAGATGCAGTTTTCCTGTTTTCATTTAACTAGAGAGATGCTCTTGAATGCATTGTTGTAGCATTAAAAAAAAAAAGAGGGGCACAGAGCTAAACATAAATCTCTTCTTGTGGATTGGAAGCCACTACTAGGCTTTGGTTTTGAAAGCAGCTGGACTTATTCCAGTGGCGTTATTAGGTACTGTAATTGAATAGAGATATGCTTTGGCTTTTGCAGTGGTTCTTTTAGGCTAACTTTTTGGAAGTCTTGCATCCGTTCAAATTCTTTAATTTGGGTCCCCAGAAGTCAGTGTCTGAGGCTAGCAACTTGCTGCGTGATTTCAGCAAGGTAAAGCAGAATTGTATTCATTAGGGCTGTTACCCTCTTGCCTGCTCATTTTTGCTACTGGTTTTGTGAGCGATGAGTGGTTCAGTGTTCTGCCATGCTATATTAGGTGTATATAAGCCCTGCAGGAAAGAGAAGTGCCAATTGTTCTGAAATTTGGACTGGCTAAAGCAAAAGAGACTAGGGAAGGTTCCTTTAATGCGTTTGGGAGCGACAGTTAGGATTATGAGCACCGAGGTGTCTTGTGTTCATATGTAGAGGGACCAGATTAAGCCTTGTAATTAATGTTACCATTTTTTCTATTTGCTGGCTGTTTTTTCGTGCCGACATTAACCCGTAATGCTTCTTAGAGTTAAATACATTCTTCTCTTTGATAAAATAAGGGAGTGATTTACCACAGTTCTATCTCCCTTGTTCTTATTGCTTTGGGTGGGAATTCCTCACACATTTTCTCTTGCCAATAAGCTTTAATGGCATATAAAGAGTAGGGAGGAAACAGCTTTCTTAATCCACTGGGGATAAGAAGATGCTCCTTCACCTCCCAAAGGAAAGCATCATACTTAGAAACTTTCTGCTGTTAAGTTTTCAGGAAAAAAAATAAATTAAAAAAAGGAATTTAGGTACTGTTTCAATACCAGTGCAACATTCGCACTCTGAGCTTCCATTTCTGAAAGTAAAATGTGAGAAAACAAACTATTTAACACTACTTGAGAAAACTCAAGTTCAATTTCCTGTCTAAGCAGTAACAAAAAGTAGTCTCATTTTCTTCTGGAGAAGCGAAAAGGTGAGAATTGATTTATTTGTGGTATTTTTTTCATTAGAAAGTCATTTCAGTAAACAGTTCCCAGGCTGATTTAATCTAGAACCAGATGAACTGACGAGATCATGTTGGAACAAACCTCTCTGTTTGGCTCTGTATCAGATAGAAGTGTTAGCGGAGTTCACATGTGAGTGTGTACTGAGAATTTATCTCAGATGGGGATCTTAAAAAGGAGGAGGAGATAATTAGCACATGCTCTGCTCATTGATTTCCTTAAGCACTACTGATCACTGAGCTTCTCAACGCTAGCATGTCAGCTCTGCTCAGATGTGAGGAATGATGTGCTGGAAAACACGGAGAAGGGCAAGCCAGGGGTCAGATGAGGTGGTAGGTTTTGTGAATCTGTGGCCTAAGTATAGGCATTAGCCTCTGGATCTGCATTTCTTCCTGCAGCTTGCAAACCAGGTGCTCCCTGTTCTTTCTGCAGGGTAAATATTTAGTAGTAGCTGGGTTTTCAGCAGGTTGCAAAAATCTTGGCCAACACAAGGTGCAGAACGGTGCTGAATGCACTCACTGAGGCTGTCCTTGCTGTTCAGAATTTGTAGGACAGAGAAAGTGGTAATTAGATGTTTGGAGGAATCTGAATATAAGCAGTCCTTTTCCAATAGAATTTAGTCGATGTTATTTTGCACATCCCTCCACAATTTCCAGCTTCTGTGATCTCTTTCAGAACCTGCTTTGTCTTCTACTCATTCTTTTGGCTACTTCACCAAAACGTTTGTCTTTTAATAACTTTTTTGTTTGTTTGTTTTCTCCAAGTAAACCTCTTTGAACTGGCAAACGGGAGGCAGGGGGTTCTGCACCAGCTGAGCAGGAAGGCTGGGATCCCAAGCAGTCCCACTGATTTGGGTGGAATTTCTCAACAACAGCTTATAGGAGAGAAGACTCAGGATCAAAATCCTAACTGAGCACAGCTATTGAGGTTTTGCATGAGTTGCCTTTACAGACATTCAGTGTCTACTAGAAATCTCCCCTCGTTTCCTGAGAACGTTACAGCTCTTAATGGCAGCTTTAGAAGATCAACTGAAACCTGTAAATGCAGTTTTTAAAACGTTATTTGGGGTGTCACAAGTTAGGAATCACGTCTTAAAGATTAGAAGATGATTATCCTCTGTGGTGCTTGCTGCAGTAGCTTGTAATAGGAAGAATATTCTCAAAGCTGTCTTTTAAGCTTGCTATTCAAAGCTGTTCTCTCTGGGCTGTGTGTTGTATTCAACTTTCTAGGGCTGTATGTTGAAGACACATTTGTCTTCTTAATCAGACAGCTTATATCTGCCAGGAATGTATTTAATATAATGTCAAACATAATTCAGATGAGGAGTGAAAGCAAGCACAGCAAGCCAACCCTAAGCACAGACTTTAAGCAATAGCAAGCTACTTTTTCTGTTTATTTTGGCCTAATGTTCCTCCCTTGGTGACAGATCTGTTGCAAATGTGCTAAATAACAGGCATTTAGAAACTATGTTGTACCAGGAATATAAGCTTAGTATCAGATCATGTATTATAGGAGCATCTAAAGGCTTTAGTAAGAGTGTCAGCAATGTTGCTGTGCTTTATGGGCGAGGGTAAATGAGACTTCTTGTTCCAGAGTTATAGGTGTCATGTATGGGTTGAGATAGGAGAGCCACAACGCTCTCAAGCATGTGGTTTAGTGTAATGATGCGTAGCATCTGTCCCTAGAGCTGATGGGAAAGTGCAGATTGTTCTTTGTGAAATTGTCAAGATGTCAGAAAACTTCTGACCCCGATGTTTGATGACGGAGAAGGAGCAAGCTGTTTGGAAGTAGTTTCCAAATAAAATACTACTACCTCCTCAGAAGAGGAAAAAAAAAAATTTCCAGATATGTAGTTTGTCCGTGTACATTTTCTGCATTTCTTTAAGTACCTGAATATAATGAAAGCTTATTAATTCTCATTTTTAACCACCAGGTCTGATTGTTTATGTGGAGGGTGCAAAACAGAAACAAAAGTGAGCGAGGTTCAGAGATTTCTGCCCTGCTCTGGACGAGGGGCTGACTATCACAGTGAGCAGAGCCTTGTGTGGGATTGCTGAAACACAGGCTTTGTTTTAACACCAGCCTGGAAACAACTGGAAGTGGCCTGCTGTACTTCGGTTCCCCCGCTGATACAACAGACACGGGGAGGGTTGCTTAGTTTTATAGTGAATTGCTGTGACCCCTGATGTTGAAAAGTGCTTATATGAAGTGTCATGTTATTATGTTACTCACATTTTGTTACTGTTACCGTCTGTGCTCCAGAGTGTTGGCTCTGAAGGATTATCCTGGAGTGTAAATCTGAATCTGTGACCACAATAAACTGTAATCTGTGCTTGCTGGTGACGGTTGCATTGACAGAAGTAACCCTGAGGCCTTTAGTACATCTTGTAAACTGGGGATAAGGACACAGCTCGCCACTGAGCTTTTTATGTAAGTGACTGAAGAGGTAATTCATGGAAGAGCAAGCATTCAAACGTGTCTGCTTTTTTCTGGCAGGATGGAGAAGAAGAAAATTCTAATGAAATCCAAGGTTGCAGCTCCTAATCTCCTGAGGGCGCTGCATTCTCTGTACCAGTTTGGTCACCTCTGTGACGTGACGGTTCACACGCAACACCTAGGAATTCAGGAGGAGTTTCTGGTTCACAAGGCTGTCTTGGCAGCTTCCAGCAACTATTTTAAGGGGCTTTTCCTGCATGATGAGATGCTGGACACCAAGAATTGCACGGTAACTCTGCAAGACATTTATACAGAAGAGTTCACCTCCTTTCTGGAATTCATCTATACTGCAGAAGTAGAGATTGAAGCAGAAAAACTGCAACGAATGCAAGAAATAGCGGAAAGGCTTGAGTGCAAGGATTTGCTTGACATCTGTGAAGAAGTGAGAGCAGAGGGAAAGAAGGGTTTAGATTTGAGCCTCCATCTGAAAGGCCAGCTGTGTGAAAATAGTGTGCCACAGTGGACTCGCATCCAACAAGAGGACTGCAGACTGAGTAACTCTTCCCAAGTGGTGGCAGTACCCATGCAGAGGAAACTCTGGGAGGGGCAAAAGCGTAAGCAGTTGCTGGCTGGTTATGAACTCATTGAAGGCCAACAAGCAATTCTGGACCAAGAGGGCACTGCTTTTCCACAACAAAAATCTCAGACAGCAAAGCTACCCAAACGTGACAGAATGGATAACGGGGGCAGACTTGGCATGGATGTCATTAGTGTGGAGCAGAGGAATACTCATTCTCCTGTAAGTCAGAGTGGGTCGAAGGAAGCCTGTGTCGTAATTAGGGATGTGCTGTCTGAGCAGTGGGAAGATGGGAACGGCTTAATTTCTGAACTTAGCAGTAAAACCGAACGTAGGAGGTCACTGCAGGGCGTGGCAAACGTTTTGCCTGAGATTGCGTGCGAGAAGTGCAATGAATCGTTCCACGTTCTCAAGCAGTACCAGTCACATATGGAGCTCAAGCATGACATTACTCTGTCTGTGAAGTACAGCTGCAACACGTGCGAGCAGCTCTTCTCCAGCCACCAGAACTTGAGGCAGCATTGCCTCGCTGTTCACAGTGCTGAGCGGGGCTTCTCTTGCATGTTTTGTGACAAGAGGTTTAAGCATCAGAAGGACAGGAATGACCACATCCGAAGGGTGCATGAGAAGCAGCGGGATCTGCAGGCGTGCCCGTACTGCGACAAGGTCATCAGCTCCAAGTGTGGCCTGACGCTTCACATCCGAACACACACAGGAGAGAAACCTTATAAATGTGAGCGCTGCCCTGCCAGCTTTGCTCAGAGGTCTGCTTACAATACTCATGTAAGGTACAGCATTCTGCGTTTGTGTGTTTGTGTTCTCCCGGGAAAATGTGTTTTGTTTCTGAGCAGCAGGATAGAAGCATTGCTGAAGTCCTGAAAGCTTCACTTCAAGAATTCCTTGGACTTGATCTAAGGGGTGTTGAAATCTGTACAGATTTTTTTCAGGTTACTTCATCAAGTCCTTGGTCTGGAGCATTGGATTGAGGTTTCCCAAACTGGGAATTCAGGCAAGCATTTCCTGTTGAATCAAAGAGGTCTTGCGCAGAAGCCTCAGATTTTGATATTAAAATTGGAACCCCAAAAGAATCAGCATCTGTTTAAAACGCGTGTGAAAATCTTTCTTCTTTCTTGAAATATTTGTCACTGCTTTCTTGATTCTTATCTAATAAATGCTAATACTAATAACTCCTTCCAAAATGAAGATTTGGAGAGCTAAGCTGTATAAAAAATACCATCGAATCAGTTAAAAATCTGGTGAAACAGAGAAAGTGGAGAGAGGGAAGTTGTTAAACCAGGTAACTATAGACATATAAAACATTGGAAGTTGTTCCATTTTGTTCTTCTGCACTTCTGCTCAGTGCTTTTCAAAGGACATCCAGGTTGGCTCTGTGCTTTATATTTTGGATTATGTTTAATACTGAGGATAATACAGATTGTGTGCATTAATCCCTGAGAAAAATTATTATGTTTAAACGTGTACCTATTAGCATTTCGGATATAGGTTAGGAATGGTAGACTCTTTCATTGCGGGCGTGCTTTCTGCTAGCTTGTGTTGAATCCTGATTTCAGGGAAACCATCCGTAGAGCCTGCTCTTCTCCAGGGCAGGTGGGCTGTTAGAATCTGGGCTTGTTATTTATTGATTTTTAATAATCAAAGGTCCTCCAGGAGGACCTTGAGCTGTATTTGAGTAAGAAAATGCATCTGTTAATTCTCAAGTTTCTGTGTTTGATAGGCAGATCCATAAGGGGCCTGTAAAAGCTATTCAGTGCATTCATATGCTCTAAGGTTCTCTCCTCTGTACTGATGTTATTTCTAGCAGACCTGTGTCTGATTTGCTTTTAAAACCTTTGCAGTTCATTTTCCACGCCCTGGCTAGCGAAAAGTGGAGTTAACTGTTGCAACTGAAGGCTTGCGAGGGGTGCTGTTTTCTTTTTCATATATTTAATCTGTATTTCCCTTGCTTTAAGTCCTTCATTTCTTACACTGTCCACCGTGGTCTTGGGGGAAAATATACAGTCCATGTTTTGGTAGTAACCAGGTGACAAATACACATACCTGAGAGAACCTGTCCTTGATGGACTCAGATGTTTTAGTTTTCTTTAACTGCCTGGGCCAGCTCCATGCAAAACTTCCCTCTTTGGTTCTCTAATTGTGCTGTACATTCTTTAAATGGTGTGAGGAACAACTAAAAGGAAACAGCTCCTCTAAGATAACCGTGCCTGAATCGAAACAGTTGAACCTATTGAAGTTGTTCCCTGTGTTTGTTTGTTTGAACAGAAAAATCCATGAATCTGGGCAAGAGAGGAAGCTTATGCCGGTCTGCTGGATGGTACTTCCACCTACACAAAGCTGTGGCAGAGGTAGTGATAGGGAGATACGGGATGGAACATCAGAGGCTGAACTGGGAAAGGGTGAAATGCACAGAGAGTCTGCAAGTCACGAGGAAGAGTCTCCAAGACCACCTGTTACCCGGGCAGACTGCAGAGAGCCACAAGAAGAACAGAAGCAGAAATGTAAGGAAGCTCTAACAAGAAGGGAAGCACTGGGTGAAGAAGGGAATGGAGCTGAAGGTGAGAAGAGTGTGAAGGGAGAGGAGGAGGTAGATTGTGAAGCAGAATATTCGGATGATGAAGGTACTAAGGATGATGATGAAGCCTGTACTGTGGAGGACAATGAGGATGGTGGATGCTCTAATGAAAAACGTGCTGAGGAACGTGAATCAGATGAAGACTTTAAGAAAAAGAAGGTAAATAGAAGTGGGGTGAATAAGAGATCTGCCTATGTAATAAGATGCAGTAAGTGTAGTGAGCAGTTTGTTTCCCGGAAAAAGTATGTGGATCACTGCAGAGATATCCATCAGTGCTTGCCTGGTAAAGTCTATCAGTGTGACATCTGCAGCAAGTCATTTGCTAGTTACAACAGCTGGAAGGAGCATCGAGCATGCGTCCACACTGATGAAAGGCAGTTTGCCTGCACCCTTTGCCATGCTACTTTTAAAAGAAAGAGAGATGTGAGGACACATTACGTGCGGAAGCATGAAGGCAGAGTCAAACGCCCTCTGTGCTCTGTCTGTGGGAAGATCCTCAGCTCCCAAACAGCACTAGTGTTTCACATGCGGACACATACAGGAGAAAAACCTTACGAATGTGGCATTTGTCATTCAAAGTTTGCTCAGCCATCACAGCTTAAGATCCATACCAGGTCAGCCTATGGTACTGCTTCCCCCATTATCACTTCCCGCATGCCCCATGTACTTCAGCACTTCTTTTTCCTCTCATCTCCTGGTTCTTAGTCATTCTCCCTTGGTGTTTTTGTGACAGGAGTGCTGGGATATGATGTGACGCGTGATATCTGTGATTAATTCTTTAGTGTAAAGGCTTTGTCTGCAGCTGGTCGTTGCATAAATTTTGGTCGGGATTTTGAAACAGGTGCTCTGTGTGAACTTAGAAGCAAAAGCTAGTCATTTGAGACAGAGACTTCAAAATAAGATGATGGCCCTCACTGATGAGAAATAGGCTGAGCCAAGGACTTCAGAGATCGAGATGAAAAGACCTCTCTGTATGACTCTGAGCAAGTCATTTGGCGTGGGATTTCATTTCTTCTACGCAATACAAAAGCTGGACTTCTCATTTGGGCTCCCTCTGAAGTCAGCAAAGCTACATGGATGAATTGCTCTCTGGTGGTATCTGGGTCCTCCCCAAGAGATGACGAGTCATCACATGGAATGTCCCATCTTTCTCTTCAGACAGTGAGCCTAGCAGATAGCAGTGCTAGAGGGCTAAAGTAGGAGAGAGAAATCCCATCCTTCGAGATGGTAGACCCAGGTGATGGGGTCAGTAGGTCTTTTCTGTCTCCTGAGTGTTCTTACAGTGATTTTAAAAACTGTGAGGTATGCTGAAGCTGGGGCAGGAAAATGTCTAAGTATCTGTGTCAGCTGAAACAGCAGAGTCTACACTGTTTTGTCACAGTGACTTGTGGGATTTGTGTTGGGTAACTGGCTGTCTCGTATTTGCAGCACTTTCCTGACAGCTCACAATTAGGCATGATTTTTCAAATCATACCGTTTGGGTTGGAATAAGGAAGGATCAAATGTCAAGGTCAAGCGTCAGGATCCCCGCCTCAGACGTCTTTGCTTTGAGCTAGTTGCAAGTCACGTGTTTGGCATGTGTTTGGAAACTGCTTTCCTGACTATTTTGAGTGCCTTTTGACTTTTGCAGACCAGGGGACGGAGGGCTGGGGGGTTATGGAAGCCAAGAATGTGGCCTGCAGTGTCTCAGGAGGTCTACTGCTGGCGTTGTGCTGAAGGCAGTCTGGATGTGTTCACAGTCAACAGCACTGCAGCAGCTTGTCGTCTTTCCTGCTTTCTCCGTTCGAGTGCTAGACTATGATCTGTAACCTACAAAAAAAAGAGAGGGGGTTTCTAGGGCCTTAAAGTGAGAAAAAGGTAAACTCTTAAATTGGAACACGATAGTGTAGCATAAATAGTAAATGCTGTATTTCCCAACTGCACAGAACATACTTTTTTTTTTCTGGTTATTATCATCTGAAAAAATGAAGTGTGTTTACAATGATGTATAGAAAATAATTTAAAATACAGATTATTTATTTATTTATTTATTTTTAAGTACAAGAGCTATTTTATTAATAGCGATTTGTGTTTTGCTTCATTTAGATCCCATACAGGGGAAAAGCCATATGTTTGTGAGGATTGTGGTGCTTGCTTTGCTGATAAAGGGAAACTCACTGGCCACAAAAGGACACACACAGGTAAGCATTAAATACTTCTGTCCTTCTGTTACCTCCCAGTGCAGCCTGGTAAGAATTAGTGGGGATTTGGAAGCGCACACTTCTTTTTCTAACTCAAGGAAGAGATTTGGAGTACCAGGAGGGAACTACCAGGATTAGAGGGATGCTTGAAAAGTACCTTTGAAGTACAAAATTGGATGGTTGGGGGTGGGACTGAAGTCTTATGGACTGAAATTATGATAAAGGGTTAAGTGAGTGAGTAAGGTCCTATGCACAGAGAGTATACAGAGAACCAAGGGACAAAGACAAGGAAATCTTTTGGTTATCCACCAAAAGATAAAGATTACTAAATATGGTAGTTCTAAGAAGAAAAATATTCGAGCAAGTGAAAAGCATCAGGAAGATTGTGCCCTGGGCAGTCTGATCTGCTACTTGATCTAGTAGTTGGCAGCTCTGCCCGTGGCAGGGAGGTTGGAGCTTGGTGTTCCAGCTCAAGCCTTTCTGTGATTCTGTGGAGATAAACACGTAGAAGGGAACCTTTCCCAACTCAGAGCCAGAAAGGGGTTACGGGTAGGTGAAAGCTTCTGCAAGAATTCAGAGTGTCTTTTCCTTCTTACTCAGGTGAGCGTCTCTTTAAGTGTGATGTGTGTGGAAAACATTTTGCCACCAATGAATATTTAAAGTGCCATAAACGATGCCACATGGGTGCTAAGCCGTACAAGTGCGAGGTTTGCGGGAAGACGTTTGGATTGAGAGCCTCACTAGCTCAGCACAGTAATGTCCACGCAGGTAATGAAACAAAGAAATTGGGGCTGAGAAAATAAACTGCACTGGAAGTTGAGATCTGAAATACTTTACAGTTTGGATGGTGACATGTTATTCCAAAACCACTTTTATAAGCTCCTTGAGTTAGGTGGTGAGGAGAAGCAGGGCTGCTGCTGATCCTGACGTGTTAAATGGGGCAAGGTACCATCTTATATCAAGTGACACTTGCCCAGAAGAGTGAGGTGCATTGTGTGCTGCTGGAGGACATCAGAGTGACTGTTATTAGTGCTGCTATTCCCCTGGCAAGATCAGGGAGCTTGGGCTTTCCATCACAGCCAGGGAAGATTTGAGAACATTTATCACCTAACCTTAGAAGCCAGGGCCCCAAGCACATTCCTCCTTAGATACACAGCCCTATCCCGGCGTTCATCTTTTCAAGCTTCCATGCACTTTTTATCTGCTGAAATTGGAGCCAAAAGAAACTTGCCTTCCAAGTCACTGATTGCTGTTCTCTGTCGTTTAGAGACCCGTCCATATTTCTGCGAACAGTGTGGAAAAACATTCACCCAGCAGGGTGCTCTGCGGCGCCATCAGCGTATTCACACTGGGGAGAAGCCCTACAAGTGCAGGGCGTGTGAGAGAACTTTCACAGACATGTCCACCCTGCGGAGACACGTGTCGGTATGCCAACCCCTTGTAGACCAGTTATTATGTGGACAGATAGCACGAGACACGAGGGAATTGTCTTAAGCCAAAGGAGGGGAGATTTAGATATTAGGAGGAATTTTTTTTAACCCGGGGTGGTGAGCCCTGGCACGGGCTGCCCAGAGAAACTGTGGATGCCCCGTCCCAGCCAGGTTTGATGAGGCCTTGGGCAGCCTCGTGGGTGGCAGCCAGCTCATGGCAGGGGCGTTGGAGCTAAATGGGCTTTGAGGTTCCTTCCAACCCAAGTAGTTCTAGGATTGTGTGAGCCCTCAGACCCTTCGTGGGCGTCAGGCTGTGGTGGTGACTCTTAGCAACTGGCTTACCAGAGGTTCACACTGTTGCTTTAGTTCTGATCTTTCTTTAAGAAAAGGAAGACTGAAGATGAGGATTGGGAGATGGACACAGCATGTACGTGGCTTTTCAAAACGTGTATCTGCAGTGTGCAGGATTTTCTCCTGTCTAGCAGCACAGCAGCTCCCACTGCTGGCTGCCAAATCCAAGCAGCTGCATTGTCTTCAGAAGGAAAATCTGATCTTGTGAAAGAGAGATGAGGGAGGACAGTGGTTACTTAAAATGCTTCTTTTAAATATCTTAGTTGTATTTTAAAAGAAGCAGGGTGCTGTTATCCTACTGCAGTTTGCAGTGTGTCAAGCCTGTGGCATGATGGTTCATAACATCTCCGTGAGTATGATTTCCATAGCTGTAACACACTGAAAAAACGGACTGCCAAAACTGGCCACAGAGTGACTGCTGAGAGAGAACATAAGGCACTTCTTTTTTTTCCAGTTGCAAGATTATAAGCTCAGTGTTTGCCTACGTGCTGCAAATCTGGTTTCGTTTGGAAGCGTTCTCTGGCAGAACATCAGTGCAGAGTTGGCAAAAACAGCTCTGTTCCTGTGCTGCAGACCCGGCTTCTGCCCTGCACACCTTTAGCACGTTTGAGCGCGGGGTGCAAACCTCACCGCTGCTCAAACTCAGCGTGTGGAGCTGCTTGCTGGCACACCTCAGGTGTAATAGCTCTCCCCCTTTTCTCTAGGTTCATGACCGCAACGCTCAGTGGAGGAGCTTCCTGATAGACCTCACGACGAAAAAAAAACACAACTGGTCCAAAATAGAGACATTCTCCGGAGCCTGTATGGGCGAGGACTGCGTGCACGAAACGTGGTCAGTTGACCGAGGTAAACGTTATAAACCAGAAAGTGTCGTTCTTAAGAAAGTACCGCGTGTGCCACCTAGCGTCAGCAGCACAGAAGACGCCGAGCGCTCCCTGCCGTAGCCGTGAGGCCCGTGCCAGCACTGAGCGGAGCTATTGGGGCCGGCCGGGTTTTAGCTCCGCGTACGACTCCGTTTATTTATTTATTTATTTATTTTTCACCGAGCTGCGGTGCGGTATCTCTTGAGGAGATGCGGATGTACGTGTGCGCAGGCGCGGTGCTGTCGCTGCGCGTCACCGCGGCTTTAATAAAAAGACGCGCCGCGCTCTCCCGGGAGTGATGCGCTGCGCATGCGCGGGTTGCGGCGCGGTTGCGTAGCAACGCCTGTCGCGACGGCGGACGTCTCTTCCGCCGCGACGGCGGGCGGGGCGGAGCTAGCTCGGCAGCGCTTCCGGCCGCCGCCCGCAGCCCGGGCCGTGAGGAGCGGCGCGGCCGGGCCGGGCCCGAGCCCCGAGCCCTGAGCCCCGAGCCCCGAGCCCTGAGCCCCGAGCCCCGAGCGCTGCCCCGCGCCGCCGCTGAGGTGGGTTCCGGGCCCTCGGGTGGGGCTCTGGGTGTGGGCCGCTGGGAAGTAGCACGATAAGCAGTTTAAAAAGAAAATAACCAAGCGGCAAATCGGGGTGCGGAAGCGAAGCTGAGATACCGTCAGTTGTTTGGGATAAGGTGCTCCGCGAGCCTTTGTTCGGAGTGGCTCTGAGATGGCGGGGAGGAGGAAACGCCGCGGTGAACGCGGAGAAGGGGAAATGTTTGTCGTCGCCGTCCGTGGTTACTGAGCCAGTCCCTCCGTCGGGTGCCTGCGAAAGCACAGGAGCTGAGTCTTTGCTTTCCTTCCGAGTATCGTGGGGTTTGGGTGTAATTAATGCGAGGTGCTAACGAAGTTCCTCACGTAGTCGGTGTGACCGTTTAAATCTCACATGCGTCAAGCTAAGGGCTCAAAGGCGAGTAAGTGTGAAGGGTTTGGTTCTGAGGAGAGTGTTGGAGCGAGGATGGAGGCTCGGGTGCCAGAGGTGCCTGTGTTCCCTCGTCTGCCACTTACCTGTTGTATGATACCAGGGAGACCATTTCACTTGCTACTATTATTACAACTTTATTTAATTCCTGCCATTTTACTGGGCTGCTAATAACCTCCTCCACTTATTATAGCTCTCAGTTTTACAGCACCAACATTAGGGCTCCTTGAAAAAATACTCCCTCCAAACTTCTGTAGCAGAACAATGTACTGACCTGTGAATCTGTTTTTTGTTTGAGTGTGCAGAGAAGAGAGCATCTCTGTCTGGTGCAGTGAGTATTGTTCTTGTATCTCTTTATGAATAAATATTGCCATTTTATATTAATACAAATGTTGCTGCATTTAAACACTTTTTTTCCTGAATTTCTATTTTTAAGTAAGATTTCTAGTGTCCCTTGTATAAAATACTAGCTCTGCTGTCCCTGAAGTTGGTCAGAGAAACTTTAAAGTCCTGTTTGCAAGAGGAGGGACATCGTTTAGATATAGACTGAGCGCATTCACAGGTACTAGGGACACAGTAGAAGTCAGTGCATTGCAGGGGGAGGCATTACAGTGCCTCAGGGTTGTTTTTTTTTTTTCTTTGTTTGTTTTGAGAACTTAAAACATTACTTGGAAATAAGACCTTACCTGAATGATACTGTCCAAATCTTGTTCGAAAGCGTATAAGGAAAGGCCTCGTTTAGGTAGTCATTACTGAGGGTGGTGGTTAACTTAAACTTTCCTTTCTCTTACTGCCTGGCTGGGGGGAGAACAACTGCTTCATTCCACATGCCTTCATAGTAACTTTTCTTTTGATCTGCCTCTGTTTGTTTTGCCCTGTTACCCTTTGTCACAGTCTCTGGTGTTTCGGATGAGATTACGGTTGAGATTTAAAAGCAAATTAACTTCAGTGAAATGTGTGTGACCGACAGTGTGCTTTTAGATATTACCACTTAGGCTGACACTTCTGGAATGCTCTCTGCACTCCAAGCCAGACTATTCACAATGCTCCTTTCAGAGCGTGGTCACTTCAGCTTCAGCCCCTGAAGTGCTGAAATCTGCCGTGAAGCACTCTCAGAAATCTGGATGTGACTTTGGGCTGCTGCTCTCTTTGGGTTTTATCAGCCTCCGTGCCAGTAGCTAACGTGCAGTGTCATTAACAGCTTTTTGCAGAGAGAAGAAAGATGGAAAGTAATGCGGTTCTACTGGAATCCAAGTCCTCTCCCATCAACCTGCTGAATGAAATGCACCAGCTGCGTCTGCTGGGCCACCTCTGCGACGTGACGGTCAGCGTGGAGTACCAGGGTGTCAGAGCAGAGTTTGTGGCACACAAGGCTGTATTGGCAGCAACGAGCAAGTTTTTCAAGGAGGTCTTCCTTAACGAGAAGAGCATGGATGGCCCGAGAACCAACGTGTTCCTCAACGAGGTCCAGGTTGCTGATTTTGCTTCGTTTCTTGAGTTTGTCTATACTGCGAAGGTAGAAGTGGAAGAAGACAGAGTACAGCGTATGCTAGAAATAGCTGAGAAGCTGAAGTGCTTGGACCTCTCAGAAACCTGCTTTCAGTTGAAGAAGCAGATGCTTGAATCGGTGCTGCTGGAGCTGCAGAATTTCTCTGAGTCACAGAACTCCGAGGAAGAGAGCGCAACCCAACCAAGCGGTTTGCTCGAGTCTAAAGCAGCTGCTGTGGCAGAACCCGAGCAGACAGACTGTCCTCTGGATGCCGCGTGTTCCCCGGGTGGCAGGCCCAGGAATGGACTGTCTCTTGAGGTGCCAGCTACCAAACCAAAAGAGAAAGCGGACAAAAAGAAGGAAATGGTGAAGCCTCCTTATGCCAAAATCAGAAGGGCAAGCGGGAGACTGGCTGGGAGGAAAGTGTTTGTGGAAATCCCAAAGAAGAAATACACGAGACGGCTGAGAGAGCAGCAGAAGAACGCAGAGGTTGCTGTCGAAGAGGACACTGATCCGCAGGACCAGGACATGTGTGATGCGGAGAGGGAGGAGGAGCAAACAGAAGGCAACGTCAAACCTGAAAGCGAGGAGTGCGATGGCAACTTCGAATCGGAAGAAAAGGCGAAAAAATCCGAAGAGGACAAAAAGAAACGAGGCAGTAACTTCAAGTGCACCACGTGCGAGAAGGAATTCCTGTACGAGAAAAGTTTTCTCAAGCACATCAAGCACAGCCACGGCATCGCAGCCGAAATCGTTTATCGGTGTGACACCTGCAGTCAGACCTTTGCCAACCGGTGCAACCTAAAAAGCCACCAGCGCCATGTGCACAGCAGCGAGCGCCACTTCCCTTGTGAGCTCTGCGGTAAGAAGTTCAAGAGGAAGAAGGACGTCAAGAGGCACATTCTCCAGGTTCATGAGGGTGGTGGGGAGCGTCATCAGTGCCAGCAGTGTGGAAAGGGGTTGAGCTCCAAAACTGCCTTGAGGCTCCATGAAAGGACGCATACAGGCGACAAGCCTTATGGGTGCACAGAGTGTGAGGCTAAATTTTCTCAGCCTTCTGCACTTAAAACACACATGAGGTATGAACTGACTTAACTGGCCTTGTTAGATTCTGGGGGGAGAAGCGGAATCCCCTGGATCACATCTTGAGCCTTCCGGTGAAGTGGGGGTGGAAAACGTGACTGACTGGAAAACTTCAGTATCTCTTTGTTGCGTGGCTTTTCTCCTCCTTTTCAGGTTAAGGGAGTTCTGTCGTTTGCTTTCAGCCAAGGGGAGAGGTGCACACCTCTCTGTGGGATGCTTCACGTGAGAAAAGCAACCCCCTGATGAATTGTTGTGCCATTAGGGCTGTCAGTGCTGCAGCTCTCATTTGATGCCCCTTTCTATTCGATAGCAAAATGTTATGCAGGAAGTGTGAAAATGAAAAGACACAGCTGTGTATTGAGTTGAAGAACACCAGATATGGGTGCTAAGTGTAGCAAGCAGCTGAAATTTGCCCAGGAGCAGGCAGGTTTGTCAGTGTGTGCAGGTGAGTGAGGCAGAACAGTGAAGAGAAGTGTAGGCTCAAAGGTGGAGGTACGAATGCATGGTCTTGGAAGTTCAAAGGAGAGACTCTTTAGCGAGGCTCTTGGCTTTTAAGGGCTTTATCACTGCCTCTTGAAAGCAGTGGGTTTACTCCCAGTGGTAGGAAGCACATCCAGAAGCAGACTTCTTCAGCCAGACTGCCCCTGTGCTGTAATTACTGATGCAGCTGTTTGGAAACTCTTCTTCCATCGTGTGTCCTGCCCTAACCACAAGTAATTGCTGCTCACAAATAGTGTTTTGACATAACCAGAGTTTCTCCACCATGAACATTCAGCAAGCCTGCTGGACGCTAAAAACCGAGTGCTGTCCTCATTGTGTACCGTGGCAGTCTGCAGTGAGAGTATTTCATCTTTTTGTGCATTCGTTCCATTTAAGGCAGTGTTCCTGCAAGACTACTCAGACTATTCAGGTCTCTGAAGTAAGCTGTAGGAAGCTGGTACAGGCAAGACTTGTGTAAGCTGCCCCTCCTGTACCCAGCCTTCCCCAGCTGGTCACGCTGCTGGCTTGGGGTGACAGGAATTAAACTGCCCACACGAGTGGAATGTTGCTGTTCTGCTCCTCGATGCTGTGTGTGTCCCATTGTAGCTCTTCCTACCCCATGACCCTGCAGGAGCAGCGTGCAGGAAAAGCATCACTCGTGTTCTGCGTGCAGTATTGTGTTGGTAGGTCCAGCAGTGGGGCTTCACTTGAGGTCCCGGGCTGGTGATGTTTTTCTTTCAGTCTCTTAACCTGCATGTAAGGTATCTCTGCCTGATTCAGTTTCTAACTTTAAAACTGTGGGTTTCTTACCCTAAAAAAAAATAATAATAAATCCCGGATCTGAGCCTTGATCACGCGGCACAATAAGATGAGGGCAGCACTGCCACAGTGAAGACAACTCGCGGCGTGCTCCGAAGGAAAGTAGCAGACCTTGGTATTTTAACGTTCCTTTCTCATTTCAGAATCCATACTGGTGAAAAGCCTTTTGTCTGTGATGAGTGTGGTGCCAGGTTCACTCAGAATCACATGCTTATATATCACAAAAGATGTCACACAGGTAAGGCTCGCTTTCGCGGTGTGCTGCACCTAGGAGGCGGCCTGCTGTGAAGCCAGGAGGTCTTCCCATCCCTCAGAAGCCAAATGCTATTGCCCAGTTTTTCATACAACATTTAGATTTTGTCGTCCGAAGGTGGAATTCTTCTGGGAAAGGTTCTTACAGGCATTCAATGGGAGGAGCAAAAGGAGCTTATGAAGGAGGAAGGAAACTCCCACCCAGTCAGGATCAGACACCTGGGTCGAGGCTGTGGGTGTTCAGCAGTGTCCAGAGGTCTCTCGGTCATCCATAACTCCTGGAGAAAAAAAAAAAAAAAAAAAGGTCTCTCTCAGAACTGTTAGCCCAAGGAACATCATGAAGTCGTCTTGGTGCTTTAGATGGCTGTGGTTGGCCTTGTGCTTAGCGTGGTTCGTGCAGGTTTCTCTTGGGAAGCTCAGTGCTTTTTACACAGATCCCTGCTGTCACCTTAATCTGCTCAGGTCCTGCTGAGGTGGTGGCTAATTTGCATGCAGTAGCTTTCTCTTCTTGAGCGTGATATGCAGTAGCATTCTCAGATATTACTTTGGCTTCATTCTCTTCACCCTTGCTGCAGGGGAAAGACCTTTTATGTGTGAAACGTGTGGGAAGAGCTTTGCCTCTAAGGAGTACCTGAAGCACCACAACAGAATCCATACGGGGTCCAAGCCCTTTAAATGTGAAGTTTGCTTCAGAACGTTTGCACAGAGGAATTCACTTTACCAGCACATAAAAGTTCACACAGGTAGGAGGTGCTCTTTTTTTTCCTTGCTGTTTGAAACAAACCATCCCGATTTGAAATCTTTGCTCTCCAAGTTGCTTAGTTCATTTCTTGGATTTCCCATTGATTGAACTTCTATTCTTGATCCGTGATGCAGCGTGTTTCCTTTCATTTCCTTTCTCCTAGTACTTCCCTGTATTTCTTACTGGCTCTTGTTTCATACATCTGCTGTATTTCCAGGAACTTTGCAGATGTTGTTAGTAATGCAGCCGTGTTATGATGAAGTTTATCAGAGGCCAGAGTACCATGTCTGTTTTAGTTCTTAACAGAGCCCTGCAGAGAGCCAGTTCCTTCTTGTCTGTTTGCCCACCTTTCATGCTTGCAGTCTTCTCTGCTTGGATTTTCTCTTCAGTCTGTTTTATTCCCACCTACTTCTCTACAGGCACTGCTTCAAGTGGTGCTAGTGGTGTCACGTAGGCTCTATTTCAGAATTGGAAGGAAGAGAGTGCAGTCATTTTCGCTCTCAGCAGCGTTAGCATTTCTACCCCTTTTATATTCCCTCTTACCCTGCCTCTCAGAACAGAATTCTGTTTTCTGCTCAGCCCTGGCTCTAAACTTCATCCCTCCTGTGGAATCACACTTGCTTTCTCTTTTCTTCCCTGCTCCCTTGAGCTCCACATTATTCAGCAATACCTCAGGTTGCAGTTTGCTCGTGTTACCTTGGCCCTGCAGTGCATACCATGCTTTCCTACCCAGTGCCACCCTCCAGGGAGCAGCCTTGCCAGCATTCTCCATGCTAACAAACTGTTGTTTGGCTGCTGTGCCTCGCTCTTTCCTTACTCCCTGCACCGTGTGCCATGTGTGGTGTCACCACAGGGGGAGCAGTGACCACGAGCCTGGCAGGACACGAACGCATTCCTGTTCTGCACGGTCATCTCTTTTCCTGTGGTGAAGGACAGGAGCTGACGGAGCTCAGTGAGTCAGTAACACGCCTGGTGCACATGTGCTCTGCTCCCAGGTGAACGGCCCTACTGCTGCGACCAGTGTGGGAAGCAGTTCACGCAGCTCAACGCGCTGCAGCGTCACCATCGCATCCACACCGGGGAGAAGCCGTTCATGTGCAACGCGTGCGGACGGACCTTCACCGACAAGTCCACCCTGCGGCGGCACACCTCGGTGAGAGCCTCTCGTGCCCCGTGGCCCTGCTGCCCGTCTGCGGCCACGTGCTGATGTGTGCCAGCTTCGCCAGGCCTGGAGGGGGCTTCCCAGGTGGCTTTGGTGTTGCTTTGTTGATTTTATAACGTCGCCCTCTTCTCTGTCATGTCAAACCTCAGCAGGGCCTCAAGTTTAGTACCTTGGTGCGTACTGACCAAGCTAGGGGATGAAAGGGAAGACTTGTTTTTTAACCTGAGTCGGGTGTGAGTTGGGTTCGGGCTCCTGCCTGCCACTGTCACACGTCCAGCCTTCTGACTTGGCTGCTTGGTTTGCTTGTTCTTTCAGATCCACGATAAAAACACCCCGTGGAAGTCCTTCCTTGTCATTGTTGAAGGAGCATCTAAGAACGATGAAGGTCACAAAACAGAGCTCCCAGATGAAGAATACGACGTGTCACCTAAAATGCCAGAGAAGCTGCTGTCTTTCTCTGAGAACGGCCACTATCAGAGCTTCACTGCTGTCCCAGGGGCTGTGACTGCACTGCATGGCAGCAGTTCTGCAGCGGGGACAGACTGTAAGTCAGATGGGACTCCGGGGCCCCAGGGAGCCCTGATAGCTACCACTCTAAGTGAGCTGACAGTACTGCATCCACAGACAGACTGCATTCAGCCACAGCTTCACGCCTTGGTGAATATGGAGTAACTTGGTGTCACAAATCCGGTTCAATGTGCACGCTTTGTATAGTCATTTGACTTTGCCAATAACCTGCTGAGGGAACTAGGGGAAGCTATGAAAAGGAAGCAGAGCTAGACATGAATGACATGCACTGGATTGCCAGAATCTCCTCCAAAATGTAATTCTCTGCAGGGGAGAATACCACCAAATCCAGTTTGACTTCATCAGCTGAGGAAAGGTTATTCCCTGCAAGATAAAAGGTTGGAGGTGGGTGCAGTTCAGCTAGGCCAGGTTTGATGACGCCTGTACAATCGAGAGAAACCGTGCTGTGTTTCTCAGCCCACTAGTGTAGTTAAATAAGTCTGTATTTCCTCAAGTGGAAATCCTTGCTAGCAGGTTTGCTAATTTGCATTTCAGGAAACGTTGGTTAGTCTCTGCTTTTGCCAAACTGCCAAGCAGTGAGCCAGCTCGCTCCCTGAGAGTGAGAGAGGGGGAGCAAGCTTTGGAAAGAGCTGAAGTTTCATTCCAGGAACTGTGATGCTCTGGTTGCTCCATAGGCGAGTGGAAGCCAAGTGCTGTGTCTGTGCAGGTGGCAGTGCTGTTGTCACTTTGCAGTAAGACTCGGTGCAGCCTGGATGCTTGTATTCAGCCAGCCTTTGTGTAAGCTGGAGCAGCTGGAGGGCACAGCTTGGCAGGTAGTAGAACAGACAGCTTCCTGATACTTTCCCTGCTGAATTGTAGCTAAGCACTTTTCTGCTGGTCCAGATAGGTCAGCAGTGTTCTCCACTGTCCCATAAGCATTGCTGTTCCGCTGGCCTCCTTTTAAATTAAGTAAAACTCTGGTGAGAGTAGTTAATTACTATTTTGCTGACAAGCTGCTACAGTTAATTCCACTAGTACAAGTCTCCTGAGGTCATCTCAGTTGCACACAGGAGGCAGTCAGCCTTCCTCTGACTAATAGCATAGGAAGATGCAAACAAGCAGCCCAGGGTGTTTTTCACTTCAGGCATCTAGGCCTTTGTTTCCCAGATGCTGAATATCTTGACTGTGGTTGAAACTGAATGGCAGCTTTTAGGCTAAGACTTGTTTAATTTTTCCTGTCATAGGTGTTAAGGGGCAGAAATTAAAAACACAAGTGATAAATCGAGCTGCCCTTCAAAGGCTTTTCCTGATGACTGAAGTTTAGCAGCAGAAATGTCACTTTCAATAAGGAAAGTGACAAGGTGAGCACAGGGACTAAGGGCCGTAAGATTCGTGTTCAGCCCACCCTCTAAAACTTCACAGAGCGTGCTCCAGCACCCACAGCCACCAGTCATCATAAGAATCATGCGTGGGCATTTCTCACATGGATGGTGAGTTCTTTCCTGAGGTACCTCCTCCCCAGGGAGCATATCCCCTTGTTCTCTTCCACCATGTCCAGTAGCTGGGAAAGTCTGAGAGTCACTGCCCAGGGTAAAGCATGCTGGGTGCTTCTTGCAGGTCTTAACACAGAAGCTGAACTGAAATGAAAACGTTACTCTGTTTGACTTCAGATGAACCTCCCTGGAATACTGGGGAGGAGTAATAACAACTGTCCTTGTGCCTTTGAAATGGGTGCCAGCTGACAACTCTGGGGTGACTGTTATTTGGAAGCAGCAATGAATGAAAAGCAGTTTGCCCGTATCATTAACCAACTCTTCCACATTAGGACCAGATTCCCAGTGCCGACACGTTAAAAACGTCGAGCTCGTCTAATTTACTTCTCTGTTTCTCGTTGCTTTAACATTGATATAGTATTTCCGCAGAAGCTTTCTCATCTGAAGCTGTGAGAAAAAACTGAAAGATTGCATTAGTGTAAAGGTAAGCACAATCGAGCCTGGTTAGGGCTTACTCTGAGGCTTAGGGGTTGGCAAAGCAATAAGGATATCCAGGCTGTGGCACAGAGCTATTTTTGGACCTTAAAGGGATGTCTGATGTGTTTCCATAGAACCATAACTTAATCTAGAGAAAGGGATTGTAGTTTTGTTTTAAGAGAACATTCCAAGAGGTTATATTTGAAATATTTATTCAAGCACCACGTCCTGTTGAAACTCAGTACTCCCAGTGACCAATGTAAAGAGGCTGTAGATATATTTAAGTCAGTCTGAGCATTAGTATGTGTAGCTGGGGAAGCTTTTGTACTCCACAGACAGACAGATGTGAGTTACCTGGATCAACCATTCCTATTAAAAGACTGAAATACTGTGACAGACCTTCCCCTGCCTCGTTCATCGTATCCATTGTTTCTGTGGCCCAGCTGCTCCCCACAGCCCTGTGCATTTTCCCATAAAGAACATGGATCTCTGTACGGTCAGGATTTTCACTTTATTAATGTACAGATTCACACAAGACATCATATTCTTGCTAAGGCCATTTCATTAATGAGTTTTCATAGTATGTGTACTGGGGGGGGGGGGGAAGGGGGGGAAGACAGCAGAGTGGCAGACTCTGTCATGTTAAAACTGCCAGCAATTTGCAACTGCTACACTGGAGGTCATGCTGTAGCCTACTGATACGGAACTAAGAGTTGTATTTGAATGATATTTACTCCAGAGCACAGTAACAGACTGCACAACCCCACGGGTACTTCTGGTCCACCAGCAACAAAAGCATCACAGCTGTGCACAATACCAACCATTGGAAAAACGAACCAAAAAAAGGCATCAAACACTCACGTGTGTGTGACGTTAACAGAAGGAAAACCTCCCCTCAGCAGGGGAAAAAAGGGTGCTGGAGCCAAGTCAAGACAAACCCCTCCAGAGGACGTGCCTGTGCTTAGCAGAGAAGCAGATTAAAGCAGGCAAGCTGAGCAGCAGTTCACCTTCAGGCCCTCTCGTACAAAATGACACCTGCAACCAATCCACCTTCTGCTCTAGGATCCTCCACCTGCGTCCTACATGCAGTACTATGATGGCCTTAGAAACACAGCTGAGAAGTGGGGAGAAGGAAGCTGTGCGGGAGACACTCAGCATGTCAATCCAGTGCTGTTCTACTCCAATAAATATCTAGATTAAAAACAAAGAGCAGTGAAAGCCAGCGTGTGGGCTGCCAGGAGGGAGCAGATGCAATCCCTACAGAGAGGGAAAAACAAAGGGCAGAGTCCAAACTGCAGCAGTGCCCACACCAGAGCTGCCACGGAGCAGCACTGCTGCCAACCAAAGCAGCTCCGTTTCCATTCTTAGCCTATCACTCCACTGCAGAGAAATGCCAAGTGACAACTACTGCCAGATTGCACTGGCTCCCAGTTCCCTCAGTGCACACACTGGGCTGCAGGTAGCTTAATCATCACTAGTCAAACAGAGGAGCCTGGTGCAGGCATTCTAAAACACATCTCTGAAATGACAACGAGGATTTCTGAAGTGCCTACGTCTTTTCAAAGCAAAGCACGCTCGATCCATCTGTCACCCAGACAAGCTTCCTGCTCAACCTCTGCAAGTCACAGCAACGAGGCAGCTCAGCCAACAGCAAAAGGGTCAGGAGCTAACAGGCACGCACAAAAGGAGACAGCAACAGGAGCTGAGGTCAACGAAAAGTTAGAAAAATAGCTTATAATGTGGGTCAAGTCATCTTAGGGTAGCAAGGCTGGGGGCGTGCCACAGAATGAAGGGGAAAAATAGATCCAAGAAAATAGAGAAGAGCCTCGCATTTTTACATTTAGGACTTCAATACAAAATACACCACCAGGGAGGTCTGCTCCTGCTGGCTGCTCGCAGGGCTGGCACCCATGTAAGCAATCCTGTCCTCCGAGGTGCCATGCTTCGAGCACTAGGCCACTGCACCTACACATGCACACACGTACCTGTAGAGGGGTGCACACACACGTGGCTAGGGGTCACAAAGCCTTCCACTAGCACCAGTTAGAAAGCTCGACCTTTAAAAAAAAACAAGGTCCAAGTGTATGTGGCAGAGGTCCATTTGGAAACGGGAAACAATAACGATACGGCAGCAGATCAGGATCTACTATTTGCACTGCACTGGCACGGACAAATATTTACATGCTCAACTCAACGGTACTGAACCTTAAGACAGAACAGGAAGGGAAAAAAGGAGTTCCAAGTGCAAACTTCGGGCTCATCAGTAACAAAAAACACAAAGATTTCTGCCAGGAGCGTTCCTTTCACCTCAGAAGAATCAGCCAGCGATACCCAGAGCATCGTTTCTCACCTACCCACGCTGTCACAACACAGAGCAGGGTACTAAAGAAACACACAGTCATTTGGACTTAGAAGCAACAAAATTAAGCTAGATTATTTTATCACGTATCCTGTGGTGGTCCTTGGCTGTAACACGAGAACAGATGACTGAGGCTGCATGCCACAAACACCGCCAACGATTCACTTCAGGTCCCCGTCCCCTTCTCCTTGGATGGACTTCTTGATGCGGAGCAGCATGGTCGTGAGCCACTGATCCAACCGCGATATTGAGTCGAATTCTTTCACCTATAAAGGGCAAAGAAAAAAGCAGTTAGAAAGCAGCAGAAGAAGCACTCCACATCTCTTGGAGCGTAACCTTCCACCCAGCCTTGTGGGTACTTACTGCCTCGGTGTACGCCTCCGAGTTCTGCTCCTCGTGGGCTTCCAGCAGTTTCTAGGAGAGCACCATTACGAGTCAGACAACGCTGCAGGACCTTTGCCACCTTCCCACCCCTCCCCCTCCACCACTAACGCAAATACACATTTGTTCAGTCCAACCCCAAGAGCCATCTTTCTGCCGTTGCCGCTCCCACCCGCTTGGTCTGAATCCAACGCAGAGCGAGCCTGGCATCCCTCAAAGCATTTTGAGAAGAAGGCCAAACCCGAGGCAAGGCGAAGAGGCACAAGGCAAAGGGCACGACGCGCTTCTAAATGCGAGCATGTCATTTTAATGCTGGTTTCACTTACTTTCAATAGCTTGCACTCCCGTGAATCTGTAAACGCTGGGAACATTTCTTCATACTTCTCAAGCGCAAGCTGAAAGAGAAGCGAGCCCTTAAGCAATTTTCACACAAAATTCCTCACTTTTTCTTTCGGATCTTCTCTTCTAGTCCCTAAAACCACACAGAAAACGTTCACAGCAAACCCGTAAGCACAGGGAAGTGAAGAGGCAGGGTCAGATCTGGCCTCAAAGTGCTCACAGCCATTCGTGGCCTGAGACAGCACTCAGCAAGAACCAAGCAGACACAGCAGAGCACGAGCAGGGCAGGAAGCAGAACTCTGCACTGCACACTGCACACGCCCTGATTCACCCCTGAGCTTCAGTCTGGATGTACTGCAGTTCATTCTGCTTATGCTACGTCTGATGGAGATTCAGCCATCCCAGCCCAGCTGACAGCAGCTGACAGCAGCAGCAACGAGCCCCTGCAAAAACACCTCCCTGCAGGCAAACGTGTGGCAGCCACTCTGAGCCCACCGACCTTAGCGTTCAGCTCGTCCACGATGAAGTGACACAGAGCAGCTTTGAAGAAATACTCCTTGGCACTGTACTTCAGCAAAGGGTTATCCATGGTGTTCGTTCCGACCTAGGTGGAAGAAAGGGATTGCTGGAGTCGGGGAAGAAACCCGCCATCATTAGGAACCGAATTAAAAGCACGACGCCCGATTCAGACTACACACGGCTTGCACGGTCTGCCAACAGGGGCTGTGACAAACACCAGTGTCTGTGCAAACAGTTGTGGGGCAGCCAGACAGGTTTTAGAGAGAAACCAATGAGGGAAACCCCTCCTGTGCTCGGACTGCTGTAACCGAGGCCCAACAGAGCAAACGCAGGCACAGAGGGACAGGCTGCCCCTGCCTCACCTGCTCGTAGATCTCTATGGCCTTCTGGTACTGCTCCAGCTGCGCAGCATAGGCTGCCACCTTCAGCAGACACTTGTTGGCTGAGCTGCAATCGATACCAAGAAGTGAGTGGGGGGAGAACATCCACGCCACCTGCAGGCATCCCCTCCCCTGCCTGCTGCATAGAGCCACGAGCTACGAAGTATGCGAGGGCTGCAACAAACACCCAGGGAAAAGCACAAAGACCTCCAGCCTGAGCACGAGTCAGACACTGCTCATCCCTTTGTGCTTTCTGCACGCCCAGAACAGGCATCCCAACCCAGACAAGGCTGCAATCTTTAAGAGACTCAACCAGCGTGACATGCGAGCACCTGTTAGGCTTCAAATAATCACACAGGACTTGGGCACCATCAGGAGAGCCTGATGGGCGAGGAGCGCGAGGTCCCCCCTTTCCAAGCCTTCCCTGCTGGAAGGGACCACCTCCCGAAGCCCACTTACCTGTTTGACTCTTCTCCTTTGTAATAGTCCGCAGCCTGCTCGTAGTGCGCGATCGCCTGCGGACAGAAACGTTACACTTTAGCACCGCTTCTGAAGCAGGGGTGGGGGGAGGGGGAGCCTGGGTTAGTGACCACGGTCACAAAAGCTTTTCTGCTCTGCAGATTGAAAGGAGCACAATGACAGCGAGCTGCAAACGCGAGGCTGCCCTTGAATATTTGCTCGTTAACAGTCCCAGCGCTTTTAATTAAGGTGCAGCTGCAGCTGTGGGATCTCAGTGCCCTACAGCGCAGGGCCCGGCACCCTCACCTTCTCGATGTCCACCAGCTCGGCCTCGTAGATCTCTGCGATGGTGATGTGGTGCTTGGCCGCGATGGTGAACCGCCCCTGGGGAGGACAGAGGTGCTGTGAGGGGAGGTGCCCCCGCCTGGCACGCACTCAGAGCGCGGGCACGGCGGCCGTGCCTCGGTCGCACACAGCTCAGCCCCGTCCCCAGCAGCCGGAGCAGCCTCTTACCATGTCGGTGTAGATATCGATAGCTGCATTTAAGCAGTTGATGGCCTCTGCAGCATGTGTGTTCAGAAAAACAACACCAAGTCAGCCGGCGGCCCAGAGCGCCCATCTCGAGACATTTCCCCCCCCAACCCCCATCAGGAAAATTAACAGACGTGGAACAGCTGAGGGCACATCTGGATGTGCCAGGGGCTCACGTTCCAGTACCCCAAACTTCTGGGGAACCTCACCCGCCGGGCCCACCCCACAAGAGCCCCGACACCGCGCGGTGACACAGCCACCAGGACGGGCCACATCCAGCCAACAGAAAGCACCTCTCTCTCAGGGCAGGAGACAGCACAAAGGAGGAAATACCAGTAATCCCCAGCAGCCTGCACAGAGGCCGTCCAGGCACACGGACCAGCTGACTCCGAAAGCCCCAGCGCTGCGCTCCTACGCCGCTAAGAAGATTTGCACGACGCAATCTGGGATTTGGTCCCCCCCGTACCTTGTGGGTCTGCTTTTTTGTAGGCGTTCCCAGCGTCCACGAAGCTGGTGGCCGAGTCGTGCTTGCTCTGCAGCTGCATGTGCAGCTTGGCTGCCTGGCAGAAGGCGTTCCCTGCAGCTGCAACGGAAGCACACGGCACTGAGTGGACCCAAAGGGCAGAGCAGCAACACCACCGCTGCCACGACCCCAAAGGTCACCCCGGGAAGCACCGGGCTCCGTGCAGACCTCCTCCCATGACGGCAGCCCTGCGCTGCTGGCTCCTGTCCCTCGTTTAACAGCACGGATAGCCGGCTCCCCCGGCCGCACTCACCGCTCCAGTTCTTGGCGATCTTGAACATGTTTGCAGCCCTGGTGTACATCTCGCAGGCCTCCTCCACTCGGGTGTTACCCCTGGGCAAGAGCAGGAGAGCCCGTGAAGCCGCGTTTGGCGTTTCAGAGCCCCAGCAGCGCTGCTCGCATCCCCCGCGGCTCCGCTCCGTGCCAGCCATTATTCAGCAAAACACGGGCGGGCTCTGCCACGCGGACACACCGCCAGCCGCCCAGCGCAGCATCCCAAAGGCCGAAAATCCCAAATCCCACCGAGCCGCAATGCCCCGCTCTGCCTATGGGGCCGGGGGTGGGGGAGGGGTCGCCCGGGCCTCGCGTTCCCCCCTTACGCAACCCCATAGCGCGCTGCGCACCCCACTTCTACCACCTCCCCCTTTTCGCGACCCCGTTATTTCGCAGCCCCATTTTAGGACCCCCCCCAACCCCCCCGCCCCGTTCGCTCACCCGAAGAGCCCCCGCAGGAAGGAGTGCGAGCCCTTCACCCGCTTCTCGGCCTCGGCCATCAGCTGCACGGCCTCCCGCTCCTTCCCCGAGCTGTCCATCGCGGCAGCGCTCGGCCAGGCCCGGAGCCGCCTCCTCTTCCTCCCCCTCCTCCTCCTCTTCCTCTCTCGGGAGCGCGCACGGAGGCGGAGCACGGCGCGGGCACGCAGGTGATGCGGAGGATGCTCGCTGCGCCTTGCAGCGCGCACGGGGCTGCAGCTGGGCCACGATGCCCACCCTAAAGACATGGGGGGGGGGGGACGGACAACAGATTACCCTCGCTGCTTCCAAAACCTGCCCTTGCCACCCGTGTTTCTCAAAGCGTCCGCAGCGGGAATTCGTTAATGAATAATTAATTGGGGGGGGGGGGGGGGGGGGGGACAGGGCCAGGCCGGGCGATCGCTGTGCCGCTCATATAACACCAGCTGCAACGGGAGCTGCTCAGAGCTGAGCTGGCAGCAGCCCCTCCCCCCCCCACTTCCCGAGGGGCTGAGACGCTGCGGGTCACTCACACGCAGCCTGAGCCACTCAGAACCCCCTCCTGCAGGTTGGTGCTGAGCTCAGCACCCCAACAGCCCCGGGGTTTCCTCCAGCACGAGGCTGCTGCTGAAACTCACTGCCAACAGACATGGCGAAGCATCCCGAACCATCCCAGGTTTTATTTCCTTTCTTCCAGGCAGGATGCAATGGAGCCTTTTGATCTCTATGATCTCGGAATACTGAAAGAAAACAAAACTATCCAGAGGATCCTTTGCCCCATGGCTGCGGAGCTCTGTCATCTCATCCTCGCCCTGGAACGAGAAGGCGGAACGTGCCAGACCTTACCCAACGTGGAGGAGAAGGCAGAGAAATTGGCCAAAGCCACCGAGGAGCTCGCTTCTGCTGCAAGAAGGTAATTCTGCTGGGTGGTGGCCCCCACCGATGGGCTGGGGGCGAGCTGAGCCCCGTGGCTTTCCTTCCAGGTTGGCCGAGCAGTCCAGCGACGAGGCGTACCGGGAGGAGACACGTCTCACAGCCCGGTCCCTCGTGCTGGCAGGGAGGCACGTGCTGCAGGCAGTCCACCAGCTGCAGGGACAGCCGGGCTGCCCCAGCCACAGGGAGGTGCTGGCTGCGGCAGCAAAGGGCGTCCTGACCCAGACTGCGAAGGTAAAGCCAAAGGGGATGGTGCTGAAGGGAGCAGTGGGGAGGGAGCAGCTGGAGGAGGGTTGAGACGGCCCCTCTGTTGGGACAGAGGGATGCGGCAGTGATGGGTAACCTTAGCCACGCTGACTGTACTTTGTGCTGTGCTAGATCCTTCGGATCCAAGGTGCTGCCGAGGCAAGGAGGATAACGCAGGCTGCCAGCTGGCTGCTGGAGTGCCTGGGCACGCTGCGGGATACGGGGGACATGCCAGCACTGCTGGCTGCTTTCCGGGACTTTTCCGAGGCCTTGCTTCTGCTGAGCAATCTGACAGCAAAGCACCTCGAGGAACTCCGAGATTCTCCTCGCCACACCGGCTTGGCTCAGACCTTGCAGCTCCTTCAGAAGTGCGTTCCTTTGCTCCACACAGCCAAGCGCTGCCACCTTAAACGCTCCCGGGCTCAACAAGTCGACTCCTCCCAAAACTCTGCCTTCCAGCTGATGGAGAGGACCATCCAAGAGTTTGTTGCTTTGCTTGCTGACAGCACGGGCAGCAAGGAGACCCAGGACAGACACGGGGCCTTCTCCCAGCACGTGCACAGGCTGCTGGCTCTCCTCTACCACCCAGACCCAGCACACCTCTCCGACAGCGAGTTCAGCGCTCACGTGGAAGCGGTAGTTTTCTTCTGCGTGCTTCTAGCAGAGACGTGCAGGGCAGATCTGAAGCAGGAGCTGGTAAAACGTTGCTGGGTTCTCCTGCAGCACAGAAAGAGCATTTGCTGCCATGTAAATCAGAAAGAGGGACGGACAGGGCCAAGCTGGGGAGAAAGCAGCCTGGAGGAGAAATGTCACGCCATGGGAAAGGAGGTGGAGGACCTGGACCAGGCCGTGCTCAAGGCTACTCTGCACCAAATCCTCCACACCTTCTCCAAGGCCAAGGAGCCCTTGAGGCAGTTAGTAGAGGAAGCCCTTAGCCTTGCAGGTACAGGGTGTTTTCCAGCAGGGCAGGGAGGATTACTGAAGAAACTGCAGCCCCTCACTGCCACCTTTTTCGCACACGCCCAGCAGATGCTCAGAGTGGCAGACTTGGTCCTGGCCAGGTGCACCAAAACCCAAACTGCGAGAGAAATCCAAGAGCGGGCAGAGCACTTAAAGAGCCTCCTTGCCAGCCTCCCTCCGGTGCTCACAGAAATGAGCAGAAAACCAACCCCTACGAGCGCTGCTCAGCATCTGCAGTCCCTGTACCACGCGTGGGCTGGAGCAACAGAAAGCCTCTCGCGGTGCTTTGAGGAGACAGTCAGCATGCACCAATTCCTGCAGCAGTCCACGCAGGAAATGGCCGTGCTCAAGGAACAGTGCGATAAGGCCCTACAAAGTCAGGACCCCGAGAGGCTCTCCTGGCATGCCACCAGCCTCACCAGCTGGGCTCGGTGGGTCGCTGAAGCTGTTGCCAGGTACGTGGATAGAGACACAGACCCCATTTTCAGGAACGGCTTGCTGGTTTGGATTGAGCAGCTGGCCAAGTCCATCCTTGAGCTGAGAGCAGCCACGGCCCTTTGTCTGGAGAGACGCTCCTGCCTCCAAACAGGGGATGTCTTTTCAAAGGCACTGAGCTGCCTGATGGATGCTGCTCACCGCATCCGGGATGGGCTGGATGGGTCCAACCACCCAGATATCCTCAGCCCTCTCCGGGAACAAGTACGGAGCACTGATGTTGCAAAGGAGCTCGGACTCAGCTCATCCTATGCTGGTTTCAAACACATTACCAGTCAAGCTAAACTGCAAGGAGATGTCTTAAGTCATTTGTTTCCACAAGCTGGCAGCTCACACCCACGTGTTGTTCCAAGGGAAGGAGAAACGCACCCTGTCATTACAGCACTCCTAGCAGCAGCAGGAGCCCATGATGTGGCAGCTGTGAATGCTGCTTGCTCTGCCTTGCTCGAGATCTCTAACTGCTGTATTGATGCAGCAAAGGAAGCACTGCCTGTTGCTGCCGCTCCCCTGATGGACACGCTGGGGCAGTACCAGAAGATTGTCCTACTGACGCCGTGTGTTATTAGCTTGGCCAGGGAAACGGCCCTGGGGCAGCTCCAGCATCAAGGCAGACTTCTCCAAACGGCACTCTCTCTCTCAGAAGCCATCTGTGAGACCAAAGAGTGCCTGGCAGCTGTGGCAGGCTCTTGGTACAGCATGTCTCAACAAGTGCTTGGCTTTATCTTGGCCGCTGACTTTGTGAGCAGCAAACAGGCTTTGGATGAGACAATAATGGCTTTAGCAGGAGCAGTTCGGATAGCAGGGGACATTGCACGCATGGCCTGTAGTAAGCAAAATCCCATTTGTCCTGGCGACTGGGAAAACTTTCTACAGGTCCAAGCCAAATTTTCACGTGCTCAGATGAATACCAATGTGTTACTTGAGAAAGCAACGTCCTCCAAGGGCTCCTGTGAACTGGGAGAGGCCAGCCTGGAGCTGCGCTGTGTCCAGTGGGCTATCAGCATGCACGTGCTCCTGGGCGCTGTGGATCAGTTCATAGGCAGGGACATCCTGTTCCTCAGGGAGCTAAGGAATGCCATGAAGAACAAGCTCTGTTCGCAGAGCCTCTTGGCTGCTGTGTCTGAGAACTCCCTGAGGCTGCAGGAAGCTGCCCGGCTCTCTTACTTCACTTGCCCTGAAGACTGCAGTCGCAGTGAAATCCTCGCCCTCAGGGAAGAGATAAAGGTGCTGGTGGAAGCACTGCTGGATGCCTGCGGTACCGTCTTGGTCTCCCCGCTGCCTACTGCCAGCTTGTATACTCGCTTTGAGCTCCTGCAGAGAGACGTGGCCCTCAGGGCCAAGGTGTTACTGCTCCACCTGGAGAAGGCCAACAGCGAACACCTACAAGCGATCCGAGAGGTGGTTGGACCCGCCCTGTCTCCCCTCCCCGAGGAGAGCAGGGAGATGAGCCAAAAAGCTTTTGAAGAGAAAGCAAGTCAGCTAATGGCCAATATTCAGTGGGTCAAAACCACCCTCCAAGATGCCCTGGAGACCACCGCTCAACTGCAGTCACAGGCAGACCTGCTCTCTGTTGCAGACCACCTCCTGGTCCTCACATCTGAGGCGGTGGGCAGTGCCAGCCAGCTCCTCCAAAGCCAGCAGGACAAAAAGCATCTCCACCTCCACAGCATTGTCTGGTACTGGTCAGCTAAAGCACACTACCTCGCCACGCAGCTTCAGGCTGTCCAGGGCATCGACGGACGCATCCTGGAGCTCATGAGACAACACCTGCAAAATGTGGGGGACCAACCAAACCAGTGCAGCAGCGCAGCCAAGCTCTCCCCAGCCCGAGAGCTCGATGCTCCGAGGCCCACCGCCTCAGCAGGAACTTACCTGAGCAGGAGCAGACAAGCAAGCAGAGCTGTCACTGAGGCACGTGAAACGGTACGGTAATTTTTTCCCCCCATTAACTTGTAGCGCAGTGTGATGGACACTGGCTAACTGAGGTTAGCGGGGAATCTCCTGGAGATCTACTGCCCAACCGCTGCCCAAGGCAGAGCCGATTTCCACAAGAGATCAAGCTGCTGGGTGCCCAATGCAACCGAGCTCTGGGTATCTGATCTGATAGAGACCACTGCACACATAAATCCATCTCCAGAACGCTGCAGGGGGCTGTGCTGCCCTCCCTTTCCCTAAAATACTGCCTCTCTCTGCTCAGCTCCTCACCTCTCAGCAAGCTTTCCTTGGGAGCAGCAGCCACCCTGCTCCCAGTTGCCAGGAGCTGACGAAGGCTTCAGCGACATGATCCAAATCAGTACAGAGCAGTTTAGAGGACTTGATTGCACTGTGGGCACAGTCAGCTTACACAACAGTTACCGCCCGTTTGGAGCTATCTCCAGGATGGCATGGGGCATTTAGACTTAATAATCCCACTGCGGGTGAAGACAGGGGAGAGAGTGACTGCTCAGGAAGGCAGAGCAGACTCAGCAAGGTTGCAGGCAGCTGTCCCAGCTCTTTACTGACCAAAACCTGCTTCAGAAACACACAGGCAGGAGCTTCTCTATAGTGATGCCATCTGCATGCTCCAGACTTCTAAATCTGTTCAGTTGTTGTCTCAACAGCAAGAGAACAGTCCTCTCAGCACCTTCTTTGCAAGCAGCCTTGGGAAGCAAGAGAGAGAAGACAGTGTCAGAACGCAGGGGGGTCCCAGCAGGATGTCCCAGATCACCAAGGACATGGCAGAAACGATGCTCCACATGACTCAGTTCCTGAGGAAGAAGGGTCCCATCATGGTATGGAGTTTCTCACCCCTTCCACCCCATTGCTTCTATAGGTATAAAGATGCCTTAAAGGTACCCAAACGTGCAGTGCCTGCTGATAAACCCACGTTGTCCCATCCTTCTCAGAGTGGCTCTGAGTGTTTATTTCCTTTCAGGAAAGGAGATACAAGTTGTGACAAGTCCTTTGCTCATTTCCAAATACACCCGGTCTTTCTGGACGCTCCCATCTTACAGGGGAGATGTTTTGTTTTCTTCCTTCTCCCCCATCACGTTTCCGTTCCGTTTTAGAGCAAGGAGCAGCTTGTTGCCTGTGCTAGGCGAATTGCTTCTGCTGGGCAGGCATTTGTTACGTTCGGCCGCATCGTCGCAAACATTTGCCTGGACAAGAGATGCTCTGCAGAGCTGCTGCGTGCCACAGAGCAGACCCACACCATCAGCAGCCAGCTCGCCATCGTGGCCAGGTGAGTAGCTTTGGAGCACCCACAGAGGAGTGCACGCTCCCATGCTTGTCAGCAAAATACACCACCGTGTCTTTTAGGGTGAAAGCAGTCACTGCAGAGAGCAAGTCCTCATCCGAGCTGCTCGTGAGCAACGCGCAGAACCTCATTCAAGCAGTTTCACGTGTTCTAAAGGCAACCGAGGCAGCGTGCATCAAGGTAAGCTAGTGCTGCTGACACCAAGTAGGTCATGCAAGAGGAGCTATGAGGAGCTGCTCCAGCCACAGCTGGAGTTGGGGATGCAGAAGTCAGCTGCTGTAGGGCCCCGTCAGCAACAGCTAGGCAGCAAGATTCCTACTGCGATGCTTCATGCCTTTCTGCTTTCTTTCTGAAGCCTCCTCTGCGTCTTTCCAGGCACTGAATCTGCTCTGTCACTGCTACCAGCTTTGAAGTCATCTTCAGCTGGTCCATTTCTCCATTTCCGATTTGGAGAGGAGAGCGGCAGCACCTCATCAGAGGCCTTTATTTGGAAGTAGTCCCGTGTCAGTCTCAGCCTTCACCTTGTCTCAAGATGGGCTCTGACCCTGCCTTGCAGCTTGCCTTACTGCTGCCAGCAATGGCTGACAGATCCAATTGGAAATGGTTTGTGAGAGCAGACTTCACCTGGAAGCACTCCCAAAACGAGCACAAATTCAACCACGCTGCACCAGTGTAGTTTCTCTCACTCCGTGCCAGAAAGATCCTTCCCCAGTGGTGGTCAGCCCTTAAATGGGGTCTGGGAGAGGTGGAGCCAGACTCCACCCCTTCCAATCACACAGGTGCATTGCCTTCACCTGTGCTGCTGCAGCTGACTCAGTGCTCACCTCAGGTGATCCATCAGTGGTTCAGGACCTGATTCAATAGTTCCCATACACCTTTGTTGATGGCCAGTCAGCACAAAGCACAGGAAGACTCCTCCCGTACATCACTTCTATGCTGTTTCAGGTATACTGAGGTAACCAGCCATCCTTTTATCTCAGTTGTGTAGATTACAAAGTCCTGTATGACCCAGCTTCTCCCCTCTCAAAGTGTGTGGGTCCCGCTTACCAAGAAGCTGATGAAACAGCCTTATTTTCTCTCTGTGTAAGCAGGTTTTTAAGCACTTCAAGTCTTTTTTAAGCATCAACTATTAGAAGCATCACATTGCTCACACGGACATCGTTACGTTCTGACATATCCAATTTATCTTGATGTATTAAAGCACGTAAACACGCGTCTCCTCCCACCAGGGCTTGCGGCAGCCTGCTCCTGACTGTGAAGAAGCAGCAGCTGCTGCTTTTTGCAGCGAGTGGAGGAAAAACCTGCTGTGGCACAGAGCCAAGCAGTGCTTACACTCGGACAGGGACGAATTAGGCCTCCGCAAGACTCGGGCGAGGGCTGAGCCCACACTCACAGCCATGGTGCAAGGACGATCTCCTCTGACCAGCGGTACCCCCGGGCGTCCCGAATCCCTCCAAGGACGTGCAATCATGGGCAGCCACCTCTAGAAACAGGAGGGGCTTCTGCTGCAGATGAGCTGCCCCCCTCCCTTGCTGAGATGGCTGGGGCTCTGCGGCTGTCAGCGAGGCTCCTGGAATGCTGACATAGAGAAGACACCATTTCACAAGGTACCTGCTCTCCAGCACCTGGGACACGAACAAAAGGATGCAAGGTAAACGCTCTGCACATTGCAATGATAAAACAATTTGGTAGATGGTAGAAAAATCATTCAACAGGCTACATCCAGAAGCTAGAAATTTCCTGTTTACCGCAGGGCAGCAACACCAGGTGCTGATGTGGGAACGCTCAGTCCTTCTGAATTGCAGAGATTGTTTTTCTCTTGAAACTCCCGGGGCTGGCAGGAGCATTCTGTCACACCTGCTGTCCCTGACTCAGCAGTTCCTACAGCCTGAAATGAGACCTTTCTCCGGAATTCCAGAGCACACAGTCAAACGTTCAGTGCTGATGCTCACCCACCTTGCAACTACGGGGATCTGGAACATACAGATCCTGTTACTGCTCCCACAGCCTCAGAAATTGAGTTGCAAGCATCTGAGGGAAATGCTGCTCCGTGCTGGAGGAAGGGAGAGAAGCAATCATTTCTCACAGCAGATCAGACTTCATTTGCTTTGTGGTTGCCATCCACCCCAGCTGAGCTCAGTGTGACTGTCCCCACGCACCGCCCTGCCCCTCTGCCAGGCTCACACACCCCCACTGCCTTCCCCTTGGCTTACAGGGTAGGTCAGTCCTTGCACCGCAGCGATGAATCCTCTCCACGGATCGAGAGCAGCAGCAGCAGGCACACCAGAGCAACCTCGAAGTCGGGGAAGAAGTCTGCAACGAACAAACAAGCAAACACAGGCAGAAGAGAGGAAGCAGCCCACGGACCCTTGCGCTGCAGCTGGGGGTGCCCTCGCAAGAGCTGCTGGCCACGCCTGGCTGGACTGTGGATGGAAGGAAGGAAGGTTACACATTAAAAGTTGCAAGGACAAGCCAGCCCCTTTCAGGTTACTTTTTCTCCTTACCTTGTTCTCCTTCTTGCCCCAGATGAAGCCCCACGTTGTATTAAAGGTACCATCGGGGCAGTCAATCTCCTGGGTTTAAAACTAGCATTCTGGGTCCCCCTACCAAAACACAACCCATCTTCATCCGCAACTCCAAAATGGATCAACACCTGGACCAACAGCAAACCACGTGAGATCCTCCAACTACCTCAACGGCAAGGCGTGTCACTTTGCTCCCGGTACAGCATTTTTCCTCTGACCCTTATTTTCCCCACGTGTTGAAAACAGATCGGTTTGGTGATGACATCCTCACTGCTCCACAGAATTAGTAACTTCAGGTTACTGCTGTGGTCTCCTCACCTTCCACATGCCAACACGATGCCCTGCGTTCTGCCTTAACTCACACTGAGCACTTCCTCTCTTTGTACCCCTCTCAATCCACGCGCTGCTATCCCCAGCTCTACAAGAAATCAGGGAAGGAAACTGAAACCACACCGGCCTTCAGCAACGTCTTCCCCGCCACGTGTTGTACGTGCAGAACTCAGCTCACCCGAGCTCTGCTCAGCAACACAAAGGAGCTCACGGGGTGGCTGCCCGTCTGCCAGGCACAAGAAACCAACAGCACTGAATCTGCACCAGTCACCAGCACTACCGAGGCCAATGTGCAGAGGGAAAGGTCCACCAAGGAAGAGGCTGAATGCAAAGAAACATCCCGAGTGGGCGGGAACCACATAGCAGTTGAGCAGACCGCAAGATTTTATTTTCAATGTAGCTAGCTAGGAATGACTACATTTCCTCTATATAAAAAAAAAAAAGCAACCCAAAAGGCAAAACGAGAGCGGCTCGGAGGACAGCTGTGCTCGTGGCATGCAACATCTCGGAGAATTAAAGGACATGCACGACATTCCTCGCAGCAGTGACGCTGCCCGCATCGCATCGCGGGCCTGATCTCGGAACCACGCAGCCAGCTCCACTCACAAGCAATAAATGCAGTTCCAATCCCACCACCTCCTGCCTGGTGAGCGGTCCTGCGGACGCCCTCAGTGCTGCTCCTCCCAGCCTGAGGCAGCTGGCAGCACGGCAACACCACAGCCATTACCAGACTTCAACGGTACCCCTTTTTAATTGTTTTGTTAAAAATGTTGTAAAGACACAATGAATACAAGTACTGCAGTTACATCCATACAAAAAAAGCAATACAAATTAAGCAGCTGGATACAAAAATACATTGAAATACATGAACACCACAATGTAACTTATAGCACTAATCAGAATCGTGTATGTGTGGAAAAAAAAAAATTAAATAAAAACCTTTTCCGTATTAGACAACTTAGGTATTCTCCACTTTTAACAGGAACTTTCTTCTAGTTATGTACTTCACAATTTCTTCTATATACAGCATAGAATAAAATACTTTTAAAAGATATGACATTTTTACTCCTCAATAGGTGATATAGGTCTCTTTTACACGAAGAATATTGACGGCGTGAATAAAAACCAATGCCTTCCGTCGGCTGATCTGAAAAGGAGGATCAACATTTTCCTTTTAAATCATGTATGCACACTTAAGTTAGTCGGTTTGGCTTGATGCGTCGGACAATCCTTGTCAAACAGTGTCTCTCACAGTAATGTACATAATATTGCTTGTATCTATACAATCATACAAATGTGGCAATCATATCTAAATGTTGCTTATGAAAGAGACAGCTCACACATATACAGGTCTTCAGACTTCCTTAATGACTTATTTACAATGAAAGTGCTTTTATCAGCTCTAACACGATACATGTGGTTGGGTTTGTGGGTTGGGTCGTCTTTTTTTTTTTTTTCCTACACGTCAATTATTAGTCTCCCTGAAATTGGAAAAGTATTCTATAGAAAATACCACAGCTTTGCAAACACTATAGCGTACTGTATAACTGCGTGTGGTTCTGAGATTAGCAGCTGAAAAGTGTTGATAATTATAATTTAAAAATAAATAAAGCAAAGAGGTAAACCAGTTACAAAACAGCAGAAAACTGCAATATTCACAACAGTAAAAAGACTTAAAATCAACTGCTAACAAAACGGTGAAGCGGTCGGATCGAAAGTCTTGAAAACATCTTTTAAGGACTTGTCATCTGATTCCCCGTTGGGATCGCTCTCCTGTGTCTGCGTTACCTGTCCGGGCTGCCTCACCTGCCTCGGATCGCTGTACTGCGGTCTGATTAATCCCGATAAAGCCTGGATAGGAAGATTATGCACCGCGGGTGCAGCGCTGGAGTGTTTAGCCTGAGATTTACTGTTGCTGTTTGCTTTATCCGAAGCGGCTTCCGCCGATCCTTCTGGGTTTTTGTCCACGCTGGAGGCAGGCTTGGGCAGCGCCACGTCTTCCGAGAGGCTGGGTTCGTTTTTACCCGAATTTTTCAGGATGCTTTTCTTCTGGTTCTCTCCATTCTCCCCGGAACCGGCCGGAGCCGCGTCCGATGACGACGACGACGAGCTGTGGTCTCGCGGATCGTACAAGCTGATCCCGCTCAGCAACGAGCCCGACGTCCCCAGCCTGACGCCGCTCGCCGACAGCTTGGGAGCGTACGGAGGCAGAGCATCCGGGTCAGCCTTAGCAGCGGCAGCTTCCGAGGGCTGCGAGGAGCTGGCAGCAGACCTGGCAAGGCGGGGGTCGAACTTGGAAGGGTGCGGCTCCTTGGCGGCCCCGTGGTACGCGTCTGCGTTGGACAGTCTGTGGAGCCTGGGGTCGACGTTTTTTTGTAATCGAGGATCTCCTAACTTGCTGGAGCTACTGGTGTGAGAATCTGCAGACTGATCCAAGTAGCCACTCCTGCCCGCTAGGTTATTTTTCGCCTTGGCAGCCAGTCTCGGGTCAGCGGGCATCGCGTTCGGATGGGGATCATTTTTCAGGTTCCGCAGTTTATTAAGCCTCTGGTCAGCTATGAGCGGAGGGAGGGGTAAATTAATTGAGGAGACGGGGTCAGGCTTAGGCAGAGGTATCGGGAGCAAGTCCTCGGGAGCCCACACAATATGCTTGGCAAAGTTTGGTTTCATCAGGGTGACGTCCATTTTAATGTGGCTGAACTGCCTAAGCTGAGACCGGGGATCCCTTAATGTCACACCAGGCAAAGGTTCCAACGGGATCAGAAAAGCCCGTTCCCTCAATTCTCTTTCCGAATCCTCTTCATCGTCATCCATCCCTTTCTGCTTGACTTTCACACCCGTGTGAGGGTGGTGTAGATCTAGCTTTGCTCCCACGAGAGACGAGCTGGCATGGCCACCGTCGCTGACCTTATGCATCCTGGGATCTCTCAGCCTGGGGTCCAAGGCCGCGGATTCCGATGGCTTTCTGGGGTTTGATCTTGGCGAGGCCCTGAGCCTTGGGTCAGCAGCCTGAGGCCCCACACCTTTATCTTTTGCCAGCCTTGGATCAGTAGGAATACCAAGCATGTGCTGCTCTGCGGAATGCTGCTGCTGATTCCTAAAGTTTTCACTCTGCTTCTTCAGTGTTTTCAGTATTGATTTAACACTGTTCCCCTCCTCCTCTTCGCTACTGGAGTACCAGTTGACGTTGTCATCTGGGGAAAAAGATTACAGAAGCAAATGGTCAGCGGGGGAATAAAAACTCATAGAAAGGGACAACTTCTCAGTGGAAAGGAATTGAGTCATAATATCTGACATCAAGTCCTCATTCGCTGTATTAAACCAACTGCAATATGACAAAAATTAATTATTCCTTCCCAAAACTCCTTCTGCACGATGTCATACGGTATGGAATATCCCTTTGGAAACTAAGACAATAACCTATTTCCAAACAATTATCTCTAACGGCAATAGTAAGAAAACAACTCCTAAAATCACAGTTTAGACGACGAGGACCTTCACTGCAGGATGGGTGAAATAAGGTAGAGTAGTGCCTTACAGTCATCTTAATAACAGAGACATTACAAATGTGGAATTTGCTGCTTCATCACAATCCAGATGAGAAGGCTCTGGGGAAGAAGTCAAGATTCAGAACTGGGAGAAATAAGAATATTTAAAGGCTAAATTCTCAACCAACATCTTCTTCAATTTACTGCAGAGCAAACCACGCAGCTGCATGCTCTGATCCGTAATCTAAACTTGCATACTCACAGAAGGAGATGAGTGGTCTATTCTGGCTCAGCAGAATGAGAAATGGAGATGAAACCCACTAATATCACCACTTCCTAACGCACAGCCTGGCACACAGCTGCCAGGGAGTGACATGGCACAACCACAGGGAGGCAACGAGAAGGACCATTTCCCCGTCCCTCTAACTGGGAGGACCAGAAACTCAAAAGCACTGGTGAGAAGCACTCAGTTCAGAGCGATCACTCTCGGTCACTCCATTTGTTTGTTTGTTTGTTTGAATGTAGCTGCAGCTCCAGATCTCTCATCATTTCATCAGAAATACATTGGCAGCATCTTTGAAACCACCTGGATATATGGCAACTGCCTTTTGGTGACACAGGAGATGCATTTCTGGTCACACAGCAAAGTACCTCAGGAAGCTGCAGAAAGGAGTGCAGCGGTGTGCAGGCCATGGGACAAACAAACTGTGCTGCCCCATGATCTCACCCACATCTTCACTGTTCTCTAATGGCTACTGCTGATAGAATGGTAACACACTGAAAATTCAGATCAACAGATTTGTTCCAGAATAATGCATGGTCAGCAAATACATTTTGAACGTGAACAAAATTAACTCTACCTTCATCTTTGCTCATTGCCCTTTGACCCTGGCTGCTGACAGAGTCTCCATCTCTCTGGTGCTTTTGACTGAGTCTTACATACAGGGCTTTCTGCATTGCTGGAAGGAAATCCGGCACGTTAATGGCTGGTTTATGGCCCATATGACCACTCATGCAGTCTGACTCGCTCCCGCCTTGATGAGGCTCTTGAGCCATGAGGTGAGCCTGGTGATCTGTGAATTCCCCATGCCACGCTCCATCTGCAGTACAAATAAGACAAAGCAGTCAGCAGCTACTCCAGAAGAGCAGTTAGAACACAACAAAGCAAAATTAACGTGACATATGACACGGCTGGCAAGCATCAGCTGAAAATGTATGTATGGTGAAGACTTCACAGGAGTGGCTCTCTACAACTCCTTCCGCTGCTCGGCACCGAAGCCACCATGATTTAACGCTACACTACACATCAAGGAACAACAATTCTTAAATGTCCTTACCACCAGAGTTATTAGCTGGCTGGAAGTTATGTACGGCTTGATGAGAATAGTAATTGTCATAGAAATCAGCTGGGTTCTGAATAGGCTCATAATTCATGTTCGGCTGTCGTTCACCAGGCATCTGCTGGTACTGCGGCCCCGGAGGACAGTGATTATCTCTCGGCATATTCACCATGTGTCCTTGAACTCCTGGGGCACTGTAATTCCCACCAAGACCAGGGGGTGTCAGAGGCGGACCGCCCTGCTGTCCTTGCATAGGCATGCCGCTCTGGTTCTGCGGTCCTAGGAAGCCTGGTGGAACACCTTGCATGGGAGGGCTCTGCGGCATTCCTTGAGGCCCTCCACACGGATGATGTCCAGGAGAACCCGGGTGCATTGGTGGTCCGTTATGTCCTTGTGGCATGCCAGGTCCCGGCCCCGGGCTTGAACCTGGATTATACATATGCTGAGAATGCGGGTCGCTTCCCTGAAACGGTGGTCTAGGTGGTGATGAGCTGTTATAGAAGGTTGGTGGCCTGCAAGCAAAAGAAACCCTCGTGAATCCCATTTTGCACCTATCAAGGTCAACAGGCTACTAGCTGTCTCCTCCCTCCCTTCACTCTTACAGATGTCTGTGCATGCTTACTGGATCTCAGTAAGCCTTTGGTCAAGAGCCAACCATAAAAAGCTTTAAGGAGACTGAACTCTGCTCAGCTTGCAAACTGAGATAGACAAGGCAGGCACAGAGTGAAAACAAGAGCCAAAGGAGGAGCTTTCTGACAAGCCAAGGCTCAGTAAGCAATCCTTTCAAGGAAAGCATTAGTTAAGCAAATAACCAATAGCCTCTGTGTGATAGATGATTAACTTAGCAATGTACTCAAAGCTCCTGATGGGAATAAAGAGAGCATTTTATGCATTTATGTAGCCACATCCTACGGAGAATTGCACAGAAAACGCAAGAACCTACTTTTTCCCAATTTTGTGCGCTAAATCCACAGTGGGCTTCACAACAATTTCAAAGAGAGATGGTATTTTTTTATAATCTCCTGAAGGATCTTGGTAATTTTCTATATCGGACTCAGAAAACGGATACTGCTCCGCTGGGGTCGGCAGAAGTCCAACACCTGGTGGTGGCTTAGGCAGAGGAACTATGCCACGCTTTCTGAGTTCCTCCAGTTCTTTCTCATCTTCATTTTGTGGTTCCTCCTCATTATTCAAAACCTAAAATGAAGCAACACAGCAAACACGGTTTGTCAGTTTACGGACAGGAGCCCATTTCTCTCACAGAGTCATTTTAAGTGACTTAATTCTACAATTCATAATGTTTTTAGTGTTAATTGTGCATCATTTTTCTGATGAGACCCATCATATAGTCAGTGTTTATGTAATTACTTAACACAAAGGTCAGCATTTCATGAATCATTCAGAAGAGGCACCTCATTCCTCTCTCCACCCAGATGATATCTAACTTCTAAGGTAGGTTAAGGTAGACGACATAAAAGCCACACGTCTGGTTACGGAGTGCTCAGAGATTTCTACAGAACGCAGCAGAAAGGTAACTGGTGGCAAGAGGAATCTGTTGTACAGAACCCAGTCACGGACTCGCAGTGCTGAACAGCAACGGGGAAGATTTAACATCGTTTTTGTATAGCATCACATTTCCCCAGAACCCCACGGAAATGTCCAGGAGCATCCCCCATTCCTTTTGGGAACAGGGCTCACGTTCACAGACCACAAACTGCTCACCTTATCTAACAGCTCCTTCGTTTCTGCAGTCAGGGGAGCGTGAGAAAATTTGCACTTATCTCCTTGATAGCACTTTGCTCCTGTGTGGTAAAACTTGCAAGGAAATTCATGTAAGCAATATGTTAAGGATTCTTAACGAAGGCTAATAATTAGTTTGCACTGAAGAACAAGAATAAACACAGCAGGGATCAGAAAATACATGGCAATAAAGGTATATAAAATATATGGATAAGTACATCATATTTTCTCCTCCCACTTGAGCAGAAAAATTATTTACCTCTAGTACATCCACATCTAAGTTGGTACGGACTCTTAAGAAGAGAAACAGCCCCCCCACTTTAAAATCTTTTATGTGAATTAGGAGTAAAGAAATATGATCAGTTGCTTGAATTAGAGTATTTTTTTAAAGGATATTGTGCAAATAAATGCAGTTCTCTCCTTTGGTGCAATAACCCTGTATGTAAAACTTGCAGATCTCCTTTTTCTTTTCTATCTCCGCATCATGATCGAATTTACACTGTTCTCCCTACAAATAAGAAACACATCATCAGTCCAAAATGCTGAGTAGTTCCATTTCACATTTAAAGGAAAGCATTCTCCCCTGCTGAATTTAAACTTATTATGATTGCTAACACAGGACTACATGTAAGTATGTCCCTAAAAAAATAGGAATGGGGAAGCTGGACACAGAGAAACAATTAATGAATCTGCGTTCTGAAGAATACAACATTTGCTGGTCATGGAAAAAAAAAACAGCTGGTCTTACACATTAGGGTTAATTTGCTTGAGAGGTTTTTTGTACTTTCTTTGCAATTATTTTCAAGAATACACTAAGTGTTCTTTCAACTACTCGTCTTAAACCTGAAGGTGGCAGCAGACGTTCATCTCATTGAGCACAATGCTAAAACACAAAGCCAGCAAAGCACTCATTTCAGTTCAATTTGCCCCCTCGTTTGGGAAAAAAAGCATCCTAACTTTCATCCTTACTTCCACAACATGAAACAGCAACAGAAAACGTTCCATTCTGAAATACAGAGAGAAACTAGATAGAAATGGTGCACTCACTCATTGGAGAAGCATGGAGTGTGATTTGTAACTGACTGCACTATTCTGACAGCAGAGGATTCAACTTCACAGCAGCATGAGCAAATTTTTAATGCAATAACAGACTGTCTTGCTAGGGGTTTTGCTTGACAGCTGACTGCTCTGAATAGGATTCTCTCTTCTTTCTGCTGCCTTCCACTTGCTGGCTGAAGGAAGATGACTTCAATTCTTTGGTAAAGGAACTACTACTACACCCTCACTTTTTACAGAGAGAAATAATTAAGCCATTTCTCCAGTGATTCAAAATCACTGGTGGCACAAAACACAGAAATAGTCTAATACATTCAGAAATCATTGACTACCTACAGATCCCATACTTGTAAAACTTGTTATGTATTTATGCGTGACACACTGTATAAGTTTATAATACTACCAAAGACCTTTCTGCTGCATACATTAGCAAGAAAACACCATCACTTGTTAGAATTGGTTATAATCCTGAGCACGTAAGAGAAGGGATATCTTTCCACAAGCACTTCTGTCAGCATTTATCTATTTATATGTAAAACAGAGGAAGTCAAAACACAGTTTCAACCTACAGGTTTTCCTTGAATCAGCTGAAGTAAAAAAAGAATAGTGCATCTTCTCCCCTCCCTCACACCAAAGAAGGAGGCTGACAAGACACAGCGCATATTTACCTTAATACATCTCCCTTCTAGGAAATATTTACAGATTTGTTTGCCTTTGTGTTCCACCGTGTGCTGATTTATGAATTCCTGACTCATATTAACCCACTTCTTCACTGGTTTGCCATCCTGTAAGACAAAATGAACATTCTGCTGATTTTTACTTACTTAGTGCAGCCGCAAAAGAGTTAAGAGCATATTTGGTGCAGTAGTTACCCCAGAATGTGACTAACTACACCAGGATTAAATTCTTAATACTACACCCACAGCACAAAGTGAAGGTAAACATACACACCTTTCCTTAGCTGCTTTAATACTGAGTCTTACCTACTCTTCTGCAGATATTATCAATTGATAAATTTCTTACAGTACAACAGATGAACGTAAGATCACTGAATGGAAGGAACACCTCACACTTCATTTGGAAGTGCCACAAAGCAGGGTGACTCGTGGCCACCCACAAAGTCAAGTGCCCTGATTCAGGGCACCACTGCACAGAGATCTCTGGGAACCACTTCTGTGATCTGTCACCATCTTCAAATGCTTAAGTCAGACAAGTAACTCCCAGTTGCACAAGAGCCCAGATGCAGCATTTTCCATTTTTATCTCAAACCATGCGGTGCTAGCTGCCCACTGACACACCAGGAGTCAGACTTCAATCCTCATCAGTCCGTTTGGTAAGCACATTGATTAACAGCTGGCATTTCCAGCCTACAGACAGATACCAGGAAGATGACACCCTGTTCCAGACACCTTGTTCCAGCACTTCTGGGAAGAGAGTGAGCACAGGGGACTGAACAGCAGCTCAGGTGGTGCACGACCTGCTAGCATTCCTCTTGCTGCTCAGGAAATCCTGAACTGCCAGCCTGCTTACCTTCACAGCTACTTCCCAAGTCCAGTGTTATCAAATCCTTATTACACCACATTATCACCATGCACAGTGTTAAGCTCAAACAAAGATTTACTGCTTTTTAGTATTTTAATCTATTTCTATATGAAGTATTGCCCGTATCAGACAGAAGCTGAACAACCATCTCCAGTCTGCCACCTCAGCCATAAGGCTCTATTTAGCCAGTCCTTCCCCTCTCCTCCCTTCTCATGTGATTTTTATGTCTTTTTTGCAACGCAAGGTGGTCAGCTACTGATCTGATAATGGAGGGAAATCAGGCTTTTCCCATTGCAGACTTCCACAAAAATGGGCAGAGATCTGACTGCCGAGTAGGAACTTCTGAAACAGGATACGGTTCTCCACTATAGCTGGGCTGAAAATGTGAGCATCAGATCATCAGGCAAATTAAGCAATGCCACAAAACTAGCACTAAGAATGATCAGCGGATTTTGTGACATGCAGAAGCAGACATCCTCAAGTTGTATCAGCTGAGATCTGTTCTCTATTCTGAATGAGTTCAACTTGGAGATATCCCAACTGCTATCTTTCAGTATTCAACTTTTCAACAACATCCGAAGTCTTTCTGGGGGCACTGAAAACCAGTGACCATCTCACACCTCAAAACACGTGAAACAATGGCTCAAGGAAGGCTGAAATACTCCAACTGAGAGTTCTAGGGATGCGGCTCACCATCAGAGGAGGCTCATCTAAATGAAAACCAAGGTGTGTATCTGTTTCCACAATTAGCTACGGAAAGAAGAATCAGTCCTTCATGAATCAGACAAAAATTGCCAAAAGCTGTGAAGGCAGCCATTTTGCTGCTGAAAAAGGTGAGGTGAATCGCTAGTAGCAAAATGTCACCTCTCAGCAAGTCAACGTGCCATTCATAACCAAAGCTCATAAACCACCTTCTGTTATTTTTTATTTTTATTTTCAAGAAAATGATCTATTAGCTGAAGTTAGCAGCTGTACTTTGTGCAGGAACACTCAAGTAAAGGGACTTAATCTGTCTAGAGGAGAACAAGTGAAAAAAAACTGCACCTATAAATACTCTTCTCTTAAAGCAAGACATCCAGTCATCTGAAACAATTGCATTAGGAATCCATCTTTAATTCCACGTACCTCATGAAAGCCATCAGACCCTTTATTGCCCCCTCTTCCTCTTCCACGGTCCTTACGCTTCAACTTCTTTTGCATTCCACGTCCTCGACCAACACCATAATTATTACCTCTCTGAGAAATACCTGAAACACAGGAGTAACCTTTTAAAACGTACTGTTAGCTAGAGACATCAAATACAGGCAAATATAAAACTAAATATCTTCAAGCAATCTCAGTTCCAAAGTGCTATTTTGAATCGTGAGTTGGCAAGCAGAACTACACCAGCCAATTACAGTTCTGTGCAACTGCCTGCTTTTGAAAAGCTCTTCAAATCAGCAGCAGATTGACAAAGTGTGTATACAATTAATTCAATTCAAAGCAGCTTCTCACAATTAGAAGTGCAGAGATCATTTCAAACAGGCCTGAATTCTTGAAAGGTTTTGTGCCATTTGGGGACTTTCTGAACACAGAATTAATCAGTACAACTGCCATATATCTGAACACATGCAAGAAAACAAAGATCATAACCTAATAGGACAGAACATCTTTGAATATAATAATACTCAACTGTCTGGAAGCCTCAAGGTGGTAATTTTCCAGCTATCAGCACATCATGAGTCATGGTCTTAACAAAAAACACTGAGACAGAGTATCTATCTACTTTCTTATCAATTTAAAACCAAAGAAAACAAGTTCTGTAGGTGTCACATCTGCTTCAGGTAGAAGCCACCACACCACAGCATGGCCGATTCCACGTGACTTGTAGAGACAGAGATACTGAAGCAGTATTACCAAGCATCATGTCAAACAAACATGTCATCAGCATTTTTGGGTACCTTAAATATACACATACCTTTGGCCTAAGCCGTATTTTGGAATTCACAGGTCACTCACTCCTTCTTCACCCTTTCATGAACTACACCAGAACCCACTTTACAGCCTTACGATTTCTTACTCAGGCAGTCACACAATCCAGATCTTGTTAGTTTGTTTTTAAACAGGTTATTCATTTACTATTTACACACTGGGGCGGTTGGACTCGATCTCTAGAAGTCCCTTCCAACCCCTACAATTCTGTGATTCTGGGATTACCCAACACTTGATCTTTTTCCTCAGTAAATGCAGAAGTGCACCCATACACTATTATTTCTTCCCACAGGAGAGCCACCTCTGGCAGCTTTCATTCACCTCTCAACACAAACATCCTGAAATGATGCATGACACAACTCCGCCACCATCAGTACTGCAGCTAGCAATTCAAGTCCTCTTACCTTTCTGGATCCCTTTCATCCCCTGTTTTTTCACTGGTTCTTTCAGAAACGGAGGTCCTAAATCACTACTGGAGGTCTCCTTAGCTTGCCTGTACTGCTTAAGCTGATCAGCAAAATCTTCATCTTTTTCCTCGTCATTATAATTACCGAAGTTCTCATCGCTGTAATGACTGTAGTCATCATAATCCTTACTTTTAACATTTTTTTTATGTTGCATTTTCTGCGAACTCATGTAATTTCCAGATACGTGTCCATGCTGCACAAAAAAAGGATTGCACTGCTTAGAACCAGCTCAATACTTCAAACACTAGCCCTCCAAACTGCTCTACCAAACCAACTGTTTTTATGCAGTTATATTGCCAAGCTGTCTACACATCTGCACAAACAAGCATTAATAACAATGAAAATCGGTTATCCAGGAAAAATCAGTACTTTTGACTCTGAATGCATCAAAACAGGGGAAAGCTGTGGTATTTTTGTTGTATCCTTTTTTAAAAGAAATCAAACAGCAGAAGAACAGCATCAGCATTTCTACTCCAGAATGTTTCTCAGAGGGACTGACAAAGAATTTTTATGTAAATAATCCTTTGCATTCTAAGTGGTTCTTCTACAAAGAGGTTCTTCTAAAGCCAAACAGTAGTATAGCGTGAGAAAAAAAATACATTCTTGCTTAGAACATGTTCGGAAAAGCATTGTGTATTCAGATCCTCCACAGGTGAGCTTACTTATGTAAGAATACACAGTGGCACTCGTGCTTCAAGAATTACTTCAACTACATAACTGTAGGCAATATAATATGCAAACAATGTTAAGGCTTTCACACTTAGTTTGGAGGCTTTGCAACTGGCAGTGTACGACAACAAGAGTCCTTAATGCTTGTTTTGCTGGAACTTGAGAAGTTACTGGACGTTTGTCAAGAAGCAAAGCTGATTAACTGGTGGAGACTGCAAGTGAGCTGCTTCTTAGAACTCAGGCTACTTTGGTGTACAGTGTTAAAACAATCTGAAGAGTATCCACTCAGGGAAAGTCAGCAGGACTGAAACAAAAACCCTCTGTTTACATTAATAACAAACATCTCTCTTAGTAACAGCAGGCAGAATTAACATTTGACTTGTTAAAACCAATATACAAATGGTTCATTAGAACCATGATTAAAATAAAATCCTTCCCTTCATGATCTGCATACCCTGATGATCTTGGACACAGATGATACAATCTGTCCTGTCTCCGTCAGTCAGGATGAAATATTTCTTACGGCCACTCCCAAGCCAGTACTGTCCCTTCTCCAGTTTCTGCAGACAGGATTTCCAGCTCACTAATAAATCAAGTTCATTTAGAGTTTTCTGGAATGGTTTCAGGCGAAAAGGAAAGCATCCCTTCCTCCGAAGTAATGCAGTTCCATCAAGCCTCCAGCTACTCTATCTCACTTGTCGAGAATGGCATTCTATTTCACCCAGTGGTCTCAGGAGAGCTATTGAGCTGCACAGACCAAGAAAAGCCAGGACAAATTGAGCTATCAGAAAGCAGCATTCACTCTAGATATCTCAAGGTGACTTTTCAAGAGCCTGTTTCCTCTTAGTATCATCTCAGCCCAACGCAGGCAACAGTAACAATACCTTAATTAGTTCCCCATAGAGGAAAAACTGCACCAAGATTATGTTAGAGATGATGCTTTACATTTTGAAATCCACTCAAAGGACATGAGAACTATATGCGTTTTCTGAAAGTGTGAGAGTGGGCGCTGACATCACTGACATCTGCATTTATAAATTTATACCCAAATAAACACATGAGGAATCAGCTTAAAAAATACTACCTGACTGAACGAAGAATCATAATCTCTGTAGGAAGAACTGCTGCTCTTTTTATGTGATCTTTCTGTACGTTCAATATCAGAGTCATGGCTGTAGTCTGAACTGTCATCACTGGAAGGGGAGTTATGCTGGAAAAAAACAAACAAAAGAAAACAGCTGTCTAACATACTGTTATATAATTTATTATGCAACTGGTCTGCTGCATATTAACTTAAAGGGAGCACTAACCCACTATATAAAAACATTTTCTTAACTGTCCTGAACCTCTGCCACTGGGGGAGACCAAGAAAGCACGCTCTTTGATGACCCACTCTCTTTATCAGAGAAAGAGATCTGATCCTATTGAGGCTTTTGCATGAAAACACTGAGGGCTGTGCGGTTACTCTGGGTTACATCAGTTTCCCATGGGTCTGCCTCTGAGCCCTAAATCTTTGCAACACAGTTGAGATGCTGCTGGAAGGCTATAAAAATCTTGGAGAGGGCTAGAAACTTGCATATGACCAAAGAACAGATTAGCATCCACTCATTTTCCACTGAGAGAAAAGAGCATTAGTTCATACCGGGTCCATTTAGATGTGCAGATTTGCAGAAAATTTAGAGGGACAACTACCTGTGTACACATCAATTGTAATTCTTCTGCCACTCTCCTCAAAACCATCTCAGAGTACTAGAGTTCTGTGATTTTTAGTCAGTGACAATCAAATTTCTTTTTTTTTTAGGTGAAAAATCTCTTGCATTTACTTAAGAACCAGTCAGAATGCACGTTATCTTAATGAAGCTTACGAAGGCTTCACTCACCTAGCACAGAATCCTCCATTTCCGTAAGTACAGCAATGAGCTGAACAAACTAAATTGAGAAAGGCAGCTAACTCCCTGCTGCTGAGCTACAATCACCCTTGCTGGTAGTAAACAAGCATCTAATGAAGATGTGTATCACAAAACAGCAGCTAGACCCAACCTGATTTCATCTTAGTTTTAAAAAGAAGTCAATGAAACACAAGCTTATAAAAACGCATCAGACTTAGAAACTTACTTTGTTACCCTTGCCTATCATCTGGAATGTGCTACAGCTTGGCTATTTAATGATTTACGATCTCTTACCCCACACAAACTACCACTGAAATGTGTGAATAAGCACTGCCACGTGTCAGAAGCCTATCTAAACAAATTCTTCAACACTGAAATGCACCGTTAAGATAGGAAACTCAAACAACGCAGCATCCAAGGACTGTCTAAATAGTAACATTGCTTTCAGACGACTTCTCTGCAAGTGGATTCTTGTCCAAACCTGGAAAGCTGCTATCAAAATAAGCATGTCCACTATCTTGCCTTGCAGCTTCTAACCTTATGCTTATCCCGTCTTCTCCTTTTTGACTTTTTCTTTTCTTTCTCTTTTTTGCGTTTCTTCCGTGATTTTCTGTGTCCTTTTTCATTTTTCTGTTTATCCTCTTTTGAACCATGTTCTTTCACATCTTCATACGCCGCATCATCTATTTCACCATCTTCAAGCTCTCCGTCTTCTCTGTAGGAGGAAAAACACCAATACAATAAAACAGTCTTATTATTGCCCATCCCAACCAGACAACAGCACAGTAAGAAGAGAAGCATGCAGTATTTCTTTCCACCAGTTGCACTATCACACGCACACAAATGCACACTGGAATGCATGTAACACCCCAACAATTGTTTGGGTTTTCTTGTGAAGAAAAATGGAATAAAAGTTATTATATATTCCTCAACTATACTGCAAATATATATATATATATATACATACATATATCATTTTTTTCTTTTAAACTTCAGAAAAGCTTCAACTACAGTGCTTTAACATGCTTTATACCAGAAAAAATATATCTATGGTTACTCAGCCCTTTATGCTTTACACTCTGATCCAAATAACAACCCTGAAAATACTTCACTTGGGAAGAAATCTATCCAACACAACACCGACTAACTTCCTTCCAACCCCTACTCCTTGCATACTGCTTTAGCAATCTCAATTCCTCTCCTATTATCTGGCATTCACTGCTTTTAGATGTGAAAGAATGCACTACTTTTAACTTCAGTAACTGGGCTCTGTAACTATCTCCATCTTACTTTCTACTGCTTCTGGAATTCACAACCATGCAGAAACTCAATCCTGAATTTTTACAGAGATTGACATAAAATGCCATTGGTGCCCCAGTGCTGGAAACCATCACCCTCTCAATGCAGCAGATTTAGCAGAAACTCAAGAAATGCTGTCAGGTGGGGGAGGCAGGGGGAAAAACCCACAGGCACCAGAAAACCGTATACAAGATCACAATAGGAGATGCCACCATAAACACACACTGAAAATACATTACAGGGCTTTAAAAAAAGGATCAAACAGGATTGCTCTGGGATGCCCCTCAGAACATACTAGAATTATTAAATTAACAGTTTCATAAACAGAAGATTGAAGATTTCACTGTAACTTATCAAGTCCCATGGCATTCTAAAGATTATCTGTCCTCCTGAAATATAGGGATCTTAAGCCAACATAGGAGTTCTGTCATTGCCCAGAGATGACATTTTCATGTGCCTGTGCCTTGCTGCTGAGAAAGGAAAAGACAGGTGGCAGGTCTTGATCTCACCTGCAAACAGAGATAGATGAAAAAAGCAAAATGATTTGGCATAAAAACCAAAAGATGCCTGAACTAAACCCACTCTGCTTGCAGTCTGCATGGGGTAACCAGCTAACAGGATTTATGATGCACCACGACTGGAATGATCCTGAGGGACCCTGATTTAAATGTGCTACTACACTACTACAAGATGGACACAATAGGAGAAATGCACTGAGAGGGAAGACTACACTCCCTGTTGAGCTAATGTCTCAAGTTCAGAATCCTCTCTTCCAGCAATGAAACTCACAGCCAGTCTTTCTGTCTGCCTATTTCCATCAACTGCCCTCCAATTCCTCATGCACCACCACCAGATCTGGGACAGATGTCAGAGACTGAGAGAGGAAGATAGGAAAAAACTCTCCCTTGCCTCTTGGACCACAATAAAGCAATATAAATTGACGGTATTAAAATTAGCAGACCATTGTTAAATGACAGAGGAGGGAATCAGAACACAATATAGTTTATTCCAGTTAGAACAATTTACACTCTTGGACTGCTGAAGCCCTTAAGCACACAATGACTCTTAAATGAGTGCTGAGGGCAGTAAGAGGCATTAAGGCAGAAGTAGTAATTAGGCCAGATTAAATCACCTTGCAATTTGTCCACCTCAGTCCTGCATTTACAAAGAATAAAACCACAGATCTGACTTCCTGTAAGAAGAATAAACACGTGCGCCATGGACAAGAAAAGAGGAAAAGGCAGACACGACTGCTGTGCTGAGTCCTGCTGCAGCTCCTGGAACCTGTTAGAACCCAATCCCACTAACCAGAACAACGCACAAAGGCCAGACAGGACTGTGGGTCACCAACTACCAAGAAATGGAAGGAAGAACTGAAAACAAACACTCCTGGATCACCAGAGAAAATCCTCTTCTAGATGTGTACTGAAGGCAGCTCTGCTTGCTAAGTCATGGTAGGCAGCGAACTTGGAAAACTGGAGAAGATCCAGAAGGGACCGGAGAGGTGCACAGAAAGCAAAGCTCACTCCACCAAGCACATCTACCCAATTAAAATGCTCTCTTCAGTAAAATATGCACTGTAAATGCTCTCTGGGAAACAGGCATTTGCCAGCTACCAGTTCCTTTGGGAACTGCTGCTGAGTATTTACTGTTCTGGGACGTATGCAGGGCTCACATAACTTCCCAGGTAGAAGCACTACTCAGTAACACTATCCTTTGGATTGCATTTCAAAGGTATGGTTACAGTACTCTACTCTCCAAGCACCTCCATTTTTTCCACAAAAACACAGGATTTTCCACGCGCTGAGCTTTAAGGATGCTTAAATAAATAAGTAAATAAACAAAACTGCTATATAAATATAATTTGAAAATGCAACAGTCTAAAATGTACCATTTCCAGGAAATAATTCAATCCTGCTACAAAGAAAGTTCGAAGGAAGAGGCAGGGCAGAAAGCACCCTCAGTCTGGGCCTTTTTTTTTTTCCACTTGGAAGTGCAAACAGGAGCAGTACACAAGTGAGGGAGCACAGAGCCTGCCCCTTTCAGGCACTTATCCCACGGAGTTGGCTGGGAGCTGCTTGCTTCGGGCAGGGCTTTCAGAGCTGCAAACCAGCACCTCCTCCTTTCCCACTATGAGTAATGGAAGTCAACAAACAGCTGTGGTCTGGAAAGAACAGAGCTAGCGGCTGATTTTCTAGGAAACAGGTCCTAGTCTGATGCTGCTTCCCCTCTGGCACCTCTCTACAGTCACGCTGCGAATGTAACAGGAGACGACAGGAACTTCTGTTTTGCACAGCACAGCACTGGGAGGACTCTGAAGTTACACAGTATCTCGGCACGCTTGTATTCTTGCTGGAAGGGACTTAACAAAGCACCATTTTCTTGATGGACAAAAACAAGAAGCCATCCATTTCTTCCAGGCTTCAGCTGTCTTTAAACTATCCTACAGCACAGCACAAAAGCATCCTTCACTGGGATCACGCCACCACGCTGTGGGGGGCAATTTGGGATGTGTTTCCTACACGACTCACACCTCCAGAGTGAAAGGACGGCCTCTGCTTCCAAGGAACAAACACTGGCCACTTGTTCTTACCTTCTGCCACGTGTTATTTTCCTGAATTCTAAACTTGCCTTTGTGAAGGCTGAACTAAACCCGATGCATCTTCTGTCTCCGTATTTGACAAATGTTCCTCTACATTTTCCAAGGAGAAAAAAAGAAAAGATTCAGAGCAAAGAGGGAGACAGAAATCATAGGGAAAAGGGCAACAACAACCACAGCTAGAAGAAAGGCTCACTTTGGTGGATTCCACACACCCTGAAGTGAATGGGCAGTGCTGCGTGCATCTATAAGAACACACTGCCACGTTCAGAAGCTGAAAAGACAAGCTTCGAGGTAACACCTTCTCCTCATCCATTTCCACAAAGTGGCAGCTGGAAGACAATACTCAAGCTGTAAGGGGGCACCAGTCTTCTTTTTATTCCTTACACTGTCAACCATATTGAGCACCAGATTCTTAGGGAAAAGCACATCCCACCCTGCAGCATCCACAGGTGACCTATCCCAAAGACCAGGCAGCAACTCCACCGTGTGTGTATTCACGTGGCAGCCATTTTAAGTCCTTCTGAAAGAGAAACCACAGCACCTTCATTAAATATCCAGTTGAAGTTACTTGGAGGTTGTTCAGCTACTGCTGCCTGACCTGGTGGACCTTCTTCACGAGGAGTTCTGGAGAAGTTTAATAATTAAAACAAGTTGGCAGCTGGTGCTGCTATTTCCTCATGACTCGTGGGAGAGCAAAGGCAATCTTGATAGCCAAAACACAGGCGACCCAAAACTAAATAACATCATCCAAACACCACAAGCTAAAGCCCAAGCCAAGGCAGTGCACTGGCACTGATCCTTTCCTGTGATCTCTGTGCGAGGACAACGTACAGAAGAATTAAAAAAGCTTTGGTTCCTCTCCAGGAAGAGGTTCCTCCAGGACCCAGGCAGGAGAAAGAACCAAAAGTGCTGATGGATCGCTGCTTAATCCACAGTTTCCAGACAGCTGGAACTTGATGGATACGTGGAATAAAACCATAAAGCATTTCCACTGCCCCAAATGTATTTCAGTGCATCTCCAAAATGGATGAGAAAGGCAAAGAAGCCAAATTATTCTGGCGGGAGAGTCAGTCTGGTAAAATCATTGCAAGAACAATTACACAAGCCACCATTACTCTAGCATTTAGCTTAACTTCTACCACTCAGACTCAGCTTTAAACCACGTTTCTTGCCCTTAGATCAAATCTTTTCTAATAACTGCACCCTTTACGTTCAAAGACATACAACTCAAGCTCTCAAAGACACAAGAAGTCAACGCAGCTACTCAGTACACCGACGACTGAGGAAGCCAGAAGGGCCTCCCCTGCCTTTGTAATCCTGCTAACACAGTTACGTGGTACACATGCAAACACAGCAGGTGCTACACAAGAGTCATACTGCTGTATATTCTAACAAATTACATGAATGATACTGCATGAATGAGATGTAAATCTCAGTTTCATTCATAGCCGAGGAAAGGTCTCACTTAAAATCAATCCCATTCTGGTTTACGGCGTGATGTGTTTGACTGAATCTATCAGATGAGCCCTAAGGAGAACAACAATGACCAACAGATTCCAGACTAGAAGCGCACAGCACATCAAACTACACCCTGTAAACCTCTCCCTTTTCCTTCTGGTGCACAGAGAGCTGCTGCAGAGAAAGGATGCAGTAACAAGACTGCAAACATTCTAAATGAGCAGATTAATGCCTTAAGTAATACATTTATTTTAAGCAACTATTAATTTCTGCTGATAACTGAATTGTATCGTCCAAAAATAAAATACAGTAACATTTACCTCCTCCTAAAATGAGCACACTGTTAAACCTGCTCCTCTTTTTCTGCAATTAGTTGTAAAGATGTGGTACCATAAAACATCCCAGACGTCAAGAACTCATAAGCTCATCTGGAGGCAGCGTACTAAGAGCCCTCAATTTACAGGGGCTGATAACAGCCTCATTTACCCACCCTGCTACCCTCTGTAATAAGGCCATATAAGGCAGGAAAGAGAAAATCCAGTGTTCCCAGCCCTGGCCAGGACTCATTTAGCATTAAGGCCTCCCTGGGTATTTCTTCCCCCTATTTCCTTTCAGAGGACGCTTTGTTTAGTACCCCAAACCAGGTTTCTCCTTCAGCCCCTCTATTCCAGCTCCTCGTGCTGCTGCTCCACACCACCCTGCACACACTGGGGACCACGCGGCCCTTACCTTCATCACTTCTCACAAGTACATCACAAAACTTAACACACCTCAAACAGCACACTAGAGGGCTAAACTGACTGAATCCTCACGATCCACTACACTACGGCTTTTATGAATGAATGAGAAGTACAAAAAGTAGATGTTCTTGCAGTTTGCAACAAGCCAGTGTTTACGATGAGCACTGGCTTTTCCCACATTGCAAGTTACTTAGGGCAGAGCTTTCAGCTGTCCTTTAGTTTTGACCACTCTGCAAACACAGAGCAATATTAACCTACTACAGCCTGGCACCGGGAAGTCACAGGGCAGACTGCTCGGCTTCTGAACCCACCCAGGAGGATGAGGAGTAACAGCCACACGAGTCAGACGCGCTTCTGCCACTCCTGCAGGGTCTGCTGGATGGTAACTAAGCCTCGTTTACCCATAGGGCACATCAGGGAGCGACTCTCTCCTCATTTCCTGTTTTCCTAATGTCGAAAGGAGTTTTGAAATCATGCTCATGAACAATAAATCAGGACAAGGCTGCCTGCTGGGATCACAAAACTTACGAACGCATTCTTTGGTGATTAACTATTACAAAAACAAACAAAAAAATCTCTCTCTTAACACAGCTGTTAAGTAAGTATATTCAAATCAAACAATGCACATGCAGACAGAGGGCATCAAAGCATGGGCAGAATAAAAAGACACACTGAAATCAGCTGCTTTAACATTCAAGGTGGTTATAGCAAGGGAGCCTGGGAGAGTGGTGGGGCTGCAGGACAGCATGAGCACAGACTACAGGAGATCTTGGGCCCACCAGCTCAACAAAAGCTTCCCTGATGTGTGCTGCTGCGGTGCTGATGAGCCACAGGGATCAGGGCAAGACGCAGGCAGAGCAGCACGCAAAACACTGCTGGCTAAGCAGTAATTCAGAAAATGTCTAACTGAGGTGTACAATACGGATTTCAATTTACTGTTACCCATACTGTTTACAACCAGTCACTTGTGCTTTTCCCTTTCCTTCCCACTGACTGCAATTTCCCAGAGCAGCTCTCCATTACAGGGAACCAGACAAACCTGTTCTATCAGCAGTTTAAAATGGTGTTTGCCAAGGACACAAGTGGAAAACTGATACAACTTTCTTCCTATGAGAGTTGGAAGAAGAAACTGGGAAATGAAACGTAGAAAGAGAAGAGTGGGCAGAGCCCATTTGGCTGGTTTATCTGAGCACAGGCAGGGCACGCCGAGCTGGGAGAGCAGGCTCTGGAAGCAGGCAAACTTGAGTAACCGAGCCCTTCAGCCACACCATACAACTCTAACTGGTTTATCGCGGACAAGAGAGCGGTTATCAATTTAATTTTAAACATTAAAGCTGTCTCCAGTATAATGAAAGAGAACACAAGGATGATTTTCGTGGCTCTTGGCAAAGGAAGCTGAAATGCGACAGAAAAGCCTGACTAGCAAGCAAACCGAAACAGGGGCACAAAAAAATGAGGATAACTTTCTCTAGGAACTTTACACGGGACATCTGGGTGTGCATTCTAACACAGAATTTGCTTTGTTGCACAGTGGATTGGTTAAAAGAGGCCTGATACTTAGTCCTGAAATGCAGGTCCTAAGACCAGGCTGGCCACCAGAGCATCACCTGTGCTGCTGTGGGTCGCGAGCTCATATCACAACGCTCAGACCCGTCGTTAGGGTCACTGCTATTTTTACAGCAGTCAACAGTACAGGAAATCTCTAGTCTGGAGATTAAATGACAGGAAAGCAGAGATGGCCAACAGAAAGAAGCAGGTACCAACCCATGTTTTAGGTATTAAAAGCAAACAAACAACAAAACCACACTCGAATTCACAAAGAAGTTCTTTTCTGCTGTTTCTTGCACCCGTAAATCTGGCACTGCTCTCAAAAGCTGCACTAGTCAAAAGAAACGAGCCCTTCTCACGTCTGTCACAGCTCAGTGTTAGTCAGAAAATCAAAGTCCACAGAGCCTGAGGACTGAATTCTTGTGCAGTTGTGGCAAGCACTCAGCCCCATCTTAAATACAAAGGGAAGCCAGCCAGTATGTTCATCCACAGCATTACGTATAGGACATGCCTATAAAATAAGGAGATTCTCTGGCGTTCGTATCTGCCCACTCCCTTCCTCTAACTTTTTACTTATCCTCTAGATACGACCTACAGAAGGAGCACAAAACACAACCACATGGGACACACTTCAGAAGAGGCACCCGTTTCCTGGGTGTACGGAAAGTCTCAAACACATCAGAGAGCACGAGTTAACTAAAAAACACACTGAGAATGAAAAGCCCTCCTTATGTAATCAGATGCCCCGACTATAAACAAGGAAACAAAGGCTCCGGATTAGAACAGCACTTCCATCTCAGAACAGACGAGGGCTTTTAGGATTTCCTACTGCTCAAAACACGCACCAACTCTCTCCTAACGCCACACATCAGCTCAGTCCCAAACTCATAAATGTCTACAGGAATGCTGTTCATGTATGCTGCACAAAAGCGATCTGTGAATGACCTCACTAGCTTCCTCATACAGGCTGTGTCTGTAGTAAACCGCTCAGTCTGAGCTACAAACGCAGCACAACACTGAATGCAAGGCAGAACACACTGAAACCACACATATCAGCTTTGAAACACCAAACTAGAGCTGGAGTAAAACTCCACATCAGCTTACCATACGAGCAATACTCACAGCACTCCTACAGAACCGATCTCAAATACTACACCTTGCTTTTTGACTTCCTACCCAGGAGACTGGACAAAATCAACTTCAGCAGCACTTCAAAAGCATTCCTGCTGCAAGCTGCCTGCCTCCCTCCAGTCAGCCACTCTCTGAGGCAGGGAAAGCCCTGGCTTTTGTTCGGGCCTTGCAAGTTTACCAACTCGTGGGGAAACTCTATGTAATTTCAGCTAGGCAAGGCACTACACTTTCACACGATTACATTTACTCATCTAATACAGCATCAAGACTTCTATTTGGGGAGTTTTAGAACACACTAGGTGTATTAAGAGTCCACTTAACTACAAATGTCTCAGGTCAGAGGGGAGCAGAAGTTTTTTACAAAAGTATTATTCAGAAGGTATATGATATCCTTAAAGTCTTCCGCTCTCCTGAAGTGAAAGCATTACAGAGCAGTGTTTAGAAATGATCATGCCCTGGAAGTACATCAGGCTGTTAAGGAGTACTCATTTATTCTATTTCACAATCTCCCAGCCTAAACAACAAGCGCACTGGTGAGAACAGCTGCTAAGAGGAACTCTGCTTATCGCATCACATGAGGAACTAGAAAAACAATGCTTACAGCAGAACAGTGGATAAACTTTTTTTTTTTTTTTTTCTTTTGGGCTTGTCCTCTATGAGAACTTCAAAACACCACGCCTGAAAAAGCATCTGCAGTCAAAGTCAGAGCCTTACAAATGCAGGAACTCTCAACAAAACACTTCTGCTGCAAAGATGTACCAAGTATGTGCTGCACCTTCAGCAAGCCCGGCGTGCTGCTATTTGGCTTTTTACACAACACTCTTTTTGGAACACTCAGTGAGGCACAATGTACACTATTTCAAAATTAAACACAGGGAAAACGGGAATCAGAATCTTCGGGGTCTGCGCTGAACCCCTCACTATGTCACAGCATGATTTTTGGACAAGTTAGTCAGCTCGTACGGCCCTCTGATTCCCAATTTGTAACGCTGAATTCGACTCTTTCTCTAGTGAGGGGACATTACGTTTGCTCCCAAGCATTTAGGTGCTGCTCAGCCCTCTGAAACAAGGACTGAGCAGGGTTGTGGAGCTGTGTGGGGCGGACAGAACCAAGAGGCAGCTGTCACAAAACAGCACGTTAACTCCTGCCCTTGTGTTAGCAGATGGACACTGAAGGACTGGTAGCTGTCGCCCTGCAACGGTATTTTTGGAACTAGTTTGGAAGGCCAGAGCTGCCCGGAGAAAGGGCTTGAATTTCCAGCAGCTGCAGGAGAGAAAGGGAGGGAGGAACAGAGGTCCTTTCACCAGGAACAGGACTCTGGTGTTCTGCGCATGGGGATTGAGAGGTGGCAAAGATAACGTCAGTCAGACCATAATCTGCATAAAAAAAGATCCAGTTAAACGTGGAAGGTGTAATCTGGCAAGAAAATGACGTTAAATATGGATCTGGTGAGAATTTCGCACAAACAAAAGCAATGAACGAAAAACAACTCAAACACCCTTTCCTACCTGACTAGCAGCACCAGAGCGAGGGAGAAAAAGAACAATGGTGACATTCAACAGACACCCGCTGGAAAGTGCAATTTATGGAAAGAAATGGAAAACAGCCCCCCCCTCCCTTCTCCCTTTCCCCCCCCCCCGCCCCACTTCCCAGCCAGAACAAATAAATGAAGATGTAAAAACGCATGCATTCCAAAAAACAAAACCCTACCGCCAATGCATCAAAGGCACCAAGGATGCGGTGAGCACCCCCCCCCCCCCCCTCCGACCCCCCCAACCCAAGGTGACCGCTCCCGCCAGCGTTAACCCCCTCGGCACATTAACACAGCATCATCATCATCATCATCATCATCATCATCATCACCACCATCACCCCACTCGTATCACCACATGAGAAGCGGAGAGAGAGAGAAGAATGTTACTCGACCTTTCGTCCCCCGCATGTTGCCTGTCAGAGTCGGGCATGTTTGGGTCAAGAACTGGGTTTGGGGGTTTGGAGAACAGGCTTTCAAAGGCCATGCTGCTGGCCGTGGTGTGGTGAGGAGGAGGAGGGAGGTGGAGGAAGGCAGGACACGGCCGCTGCGGGAGGAGGAGGCGGCGGCGGCGCGCACGGCCGCTCCGGGGGCGGCTCGGTGAGGAGGAGGAGGAGGAGGGCCGGTCCCTCCGTGCGGAGCGATGATGAAGGTTGCACTCACGGTTACTTAGTGGGACACTAACGGGCACTCAGTGCAGGGCGGGCTGCACAGCTGCGCCCGGCCGCCCCGCGCGGGCGGGAAGAGAGGAGGCGGCGGCGGCGGCGGCTCGAGGAGCAGGCCCCGGGGCACAGGAGAACGAGAGGACACACACACACACACGGGGGAAGGGAAGTGCTGGTGGCCGGAGATGGCTGCCCTATTTCTTCCTTACAAACATGGCGCCCGCTCGAGGCACTCTCACAAAATGGCGGCGGCGGCGGTGGCGGCGGCGATAGCGGCGAGGGGGGCGGCGGCGGCGGCAGCGGCGGCAGCGAGCCCGGTGCCGCCCCCAGCTCGCTCAGCGGCCGCGGCCCGCGGGCGCCGCCGCCACCACTGCGTCTTCCGCGCCCGTCGGGGCCGCGATGGCGTCGCCTGGCGCTGCCCGCCGCCGCCGCCCGCGACGCGCTCCTCCTCCGCCGCCGCCGCCGGCCCGCCCCCCGCGCCACGCCATTGGCCGCCGCGGCCGCGCGTCACCGCGCCGAGCGCAAAGCCCATTGGCCGAGCCGCGCCGCTCGTCACGCGCCCGTGACGTGGCGCGAGCGGGCGGGCTCCCACCCCTCCCCACCCCCCCCCCCCGAGGGGCGGGGCCCCGCCGCGCCGCGTGCGGGCTGGCGTCACGTGCGCGCCCCGCCGCCCGCCATGGCGGCCGCCTCCCGTCGCGGCGCTTCCGGGCTGCGCGTCTTCTCGCGAGAACCGAGCGGCGCCGCTCCGCATCGCCGCGCTCCCCCTCCCCCCCACAGAAAGGGACGGCGGGAAGCTGTGGTGGTGCTGTGGCGCGGTGCTGAGCGCTTCTGTGGCCGTCGGGGAAGCGTTACTGACACAAAGCGCTGCTGCCCAGTGGAAGGTCAAAGTGTATTGAAAAGCTGCCTTAGGTGCTCTCGTTATCGTCGCTCCCAGCGCCTGTTCCGTTAATAAAATGGAGGGCGTTCCGCACTCGTGAGGGAATCTTCAATTCTCCGTGGAGAAAGCGCTACTGAAGTCAGTAACGCAGCAAAAGCAAACCAGCCCCTTGTCGTGCTGGTAGCCAGGAGCAGCTCGTGTTGTGCCCCGTCTCAGGCGTGGTTTGGGACAGGTCCCACTGCTCCCAGCAGCTCTTGCTGGTAGAGGTGACCCAGCTTGCACCTGCACTCCTGTTACCCCACAGTTCAGCTGTTAGCATCTCTCCCTGCGTGTGTCTTCCCGCATTTCCAGTGAATTTCATCCTGTCCCGCAGCACTGCGCCTCTAAAGTCACTCACCTTAACCTTAGGACAGCCCTTGTCCAACTCATAGCACCAGCTGCAAGTGCTGTCACTTCGTTGCTCATCGTTTCTTCCATTAGCTTTACGTGTCTGTTTGCAACATCTCTGGCACCAAGGTGGGCACAGTCCCACCTGCAGTGAGAGCTGGCCATTCGTGGCTGCCCTGGCTCTGCTGATTCCCAGCAGTTCACAGCCCCAGAGAGAGCAACACTTGTTGTTCTCCAACAACTTTAATATTAAAACGTTGTCTTTTGAGGGACTTTGTCATAACTTTTTGGAAAAACCCCAAGTAAGTTACATCAACTTATTTTCCTTTACAGGCTAGTCTCCCTGGCTTGCAGGGCTTTTTAGGACGGATGACTCTCTTTTTCCAGTGCCAACAATCCTAACACAAAAATAAAAAATGAGAACACCCACGTCGGTCCCCGTTTGGGAGGGGTGCTCCTGCAGTTTATCTGCTCCAGCATAGAACGTTTTTCCCCTTACACACGCACAAAAACAGTGCCTTTGAGGGTCTCCTGACTGCCTAAAGTGCTGTACCACTGTGGCTTGTTATAAGCGAGACAAGAAGCGGTCGAGTGCGGAGTGAAGCTAACAAAGCCTGCCTGCCTCCCTCTGCACTGCTGGCTGAGCTTGCTGAAGCGTGGTCTGCGGAACAAAGCGTTTCCCATGGAAGAAGCATTCCCATTATCCCACTAGAGCTCCACTTGTGCAACAGCCTGACTCATGCTGCAGCTTTTTGCTCCTTGGCACCGCAAAGAGAATGTCTCTCTCCTACCTATTTGGCATCCAGAACCCTGGGATGGTTTCTTACCTCTGGGACATCTTCCTACTCCTGTGTGCCAGGCAGAGAGGAAAGGTGCTACAGCATAAGGCTAAAAGTGATGCTTTTCCACGTGGAGTCAGCTCTGAAGAGCGCAGGGAAAGCAGCTCTTCTTAATCCCTTGGGTAGCACAGGTGGGAGAACTCCTGTCCCTACAGTTCCCCATATCCATCCTCTGGCTTTCACAATCAAGGAGCCTGGCTGCTGAGGAAGCGTCTCCCTGGGGTTACTCATCCATGCCCCCAGACACCAGGAGATGAGGATCCCTGCTGCTTGGATGTCACACACCAGGCTAGATCTTGGCTAAGCAAGCAGGGCAGAAAGAGCACAGCCTGCTTCAACCAGACATCCAGATCAACACACACACTCACAGAAATGAAGCAGCAATAAGGTGAAGCAAGCGCTGCCAGGGAACATCTCCAGCAGGGACTGAAATGGAGCTCCAGGGATCATAGGCAGGTGTAGGGCTGCTGGCCCCAGGTGGTGCTGGTCAAGACTATTACAGCTAATTAATGCCTTCAGTATGTGAGCGTCTCCACGTGCTGGATGCTAGCACCATCTCCCTGGGCAATAGGAAAAAAAGGGCGTTTCAAATTCAGAATGAAAGTCCTGTTATTTCATATAGTGTGTGTGGGGGGGGGGGGGGGGGGGGAGGGGGAGGGAGGGTTGCATAGTGAGGGGGAGCCCTGATGTATGGTGGTGTCTGGGCCCCTTCTGGGATATTTCTCTATGGGGACACAGCATTGGGTCTGCTCTCTGCTTTTGGGGGCAACTCTCTCACTGCAGGGTTTTGTATGAGAGCTGTGTGTGCTCCTTGGCCGTAGTCGTACCCACAAAATTAATTTTAAGCAAACAGAAAAATGTGTCGGCACCAGCAGGGTAAAGCCGTTTATTTAAATATCCTTACGTGTGTTTGCGTTGTCAAGGAAAAAGGTATGCCTGTGAGAAGCTTGTGAATGGCTCTTTTTTTTTTTTTTCCCCCCAGCATTTTCAAAGTATAACTAAATTTGGCAATATCAGATAAACAAATTCCCCAGTACGGTCTCTCAGATATCCCAGATATACTGGGATCTGGGGTATGGTGTGTATGGCTTAGCAACATACCTAGCAACCATAACAAATAAAAATGTCACGGTTCAGCTCTTCATTAAGGCCTGTAACAGGATTAATAAGTGTTGTGGAATGTGTGCTTGTGCTTTTGCTTCAGCAAGGACTCAAACCGTGATATAAATCTGTGGGAGGGGACAGGACAGAGTGAATGTATGCACTGAGCACCAGGCTGGCCTTCTTGGAGATGCTAGCTTGGCACAGCTGTAATAAAGTCCAGATTTTAGCCTGCTATTTAAGATAACAGAGTTAATATTCTCTACTGCATTTAGCAAGAGAATTGTCACCTCTGGCTTGTGGAGGTCTCTCCCATTAGGCTGAGGGTCTGTTTGCTGCATGTGTGAAAGTTTGTCCGTAGGTTGGGTTGCCCAGATTTGTCTCAAGACCCCTTTCTTGGGCTGTTTGACATTGGGATGTCCTGGGGTGGCTTTCCAGCACCCAATGTGCCCCAAGAGGAAAGTGCTCCATCCCTCCTTGCAGGAATACACCTACCATGCCTGCTGATGGATTGTCAGGATGGTCTGCAGTTGCATGCGTGCCCCACGTGCTCTGGTCTTCCACAGGCTGCCAAGTGGGAAGCAGTTGGAACAAGATACTGTTTCCTTCTCCATCCAGCAGCTTTGGGGATGGACTTGGGCAGGCAGTGTGGGCTCCGGGTTGTTCTTCTGGCTCTCCTATGAGCCAGATGGGAGAGTTGCTTAGGAAGGCCAATGCTAGAAGCATCTGGTCATCTCTTTAGGCCCCAGCGTAGTGCAAACCGTGGCAGGGTGACTGCAGGGAGAGCCTTTGAGGTGAGATCCCAGCTCTGCTGCCAGCACGGCCTTCAGGAGCTGCAGAATCAGGGCATGCGAAGTGATCCTGTGCTTTTTTAGAAATATAAAATTCTTCCAATCTAAGCTGGGAGGCCAAGAGAAGACAGAGTTACTCTAGGAAGCTTTGTGAGGAAACGTGGAGAGAATCCTCTCTGAGACAGCACAGTGAAAAGGATCCTCCTCCATTTGATGCTGCTACCATTCCCTCCCTAAAAGGGGAAAGAGATCAGTACAGGTCACTCGGTCACATTCAAGGGTAGCGGGGCTGTAGCCAGGGTTAAGCCACCCGATCACTTGGGTTCCTCTTTCCTTCTATGTACATTTTTGGTCTGGTAGATATTCCAGGAATCTCTAGATATTTAGATTTGGGGATTACTGCCCTTCCTGAGCAGGGGAAGGCTCTCATTGGCCCTTTGAGGGGAGGGACAGTGGCTTTGGGGCTCTCCCAGGGCATGCTGAGCAAATGTGGAGCCAGCTACATGGTGACTGCCTGCCTTCAGTGCCTGTAGGGGAGCAAACCTAGCTATTTCTTTGGGCTCTAAAATGTTATTATCCCAGTGAGAAGTTGTATTTACCAGGGCCAGAAGAGCTTCACACTGCACATTCCAGGCTGCAAGATGTTGCATTTTGCTGCTCTGGGAGAGGGAAGAATCTCCTTTAGTCAGCTCAAATGCTGGCCAGAGGTTTCCAGCCCATTTCAAGCACAGCAGAGCCAACCTGAAACATTTCTGGGGCTGAAAGAGAGATCTGCGTCCAGCTAAGGCTGTGAGACATATAAGCTTCCCAGCTCCTATCCTGGCACTTGGGGCAGGCCAGAAACACTTGGGAGGGTGGGCACCGCTTTGCAAGCAGATCAGAGGTGCTCCCACATGTCCCTGTACCAATCCCCTGTGTCTCAGTGCATCTTGGAGAGAGGAAACCCATTCACCCTGGCCTTGGGAACTGGGAAAACGCTGTCAGCAAAGGATTACTCTGCAACGAAAGCCTCCAACGCAAAGGTCCAAACACCCATCCCCGGCCTCATCAGCCAGCTAAAGCATCAGATGGAAAGTATTCAGAAAGTCATCCTCTCCTGCTTCCCAGCCGAGGTGTGTTTCATCCATCCCTCCTGGCTGTGGGCAGGATTTGGGCTCTGCCACACACAGAAATCCAGCGGGTGGCTCGTGTTCCCTTCAGCCCCCAGGCTGTGCCCTTCTGAATCCTCCAGTCCCTTTTCAAGGTGCAGTTTGGTTCCCCCTGCTTCAGCTGGGGCACAAGGCAGCGCAGGCGCCTTGTGCTGAGACAGTGGGGAGAGGGGAGGAGGAGATCAGGTCTCCACACAGAGAATGCTCCTTGCAAAACCCTGGGACTATAGCTGGCCTCAAAACTTGTACTTTTCAATCTCTTTCCCCCTTGGCGTATGGACTTCTTTACCCCAGGAGCAGGATTCCTTTAAATCTGGGCTAAGTTCCCAAGAAGGGAAAGCTGTTTCTTGAAGGGCTACCAGGTGCCATGGCAGAGCCCTTCTCTGCCGTGTATTCCTTCCTCCTGCGTGGCCCTAAAGCTTTTCCACCCAGAGCTTGGGTGACCAGGCAGCTCCCCAGCAGCCCCCTGTGCCTGTCTTATCGGCACATCCCCACACTTCCTCTCCTCCCCAGCCCTCCCCAGCAGCATAAAGCAGGAGAACAAAAACACAAGGGCAAGTGATAGTCCCATAAACCTGGAACCCACCCCATGTTGGCAGGGGGTGAACACACCCTACACGCGCTGCGGGTGCTTTATTCCGCTCTGCACCTGCTATGTCATCCTTTATTTGCACTAAATGAAAAAAGAAACATGCATAATGTTGGGTTTTTTGTGGTATACATGCACAAGCGCTGCGCTGGGGAGCAGAGGTGAGCGCCGCAGTGGTGCCAGCCTTGGGAGCGTGGAGCCAACCCCACAGCTATCCCTGCAAGAGGACAAGGGGTGTTAAACGGTGAGATGTTCATACCCTGAGCCCTTGTGAGACAAGCACCGTGCTCAGCTGACACCATCCCCGTGGCACATCCGTGCCAGGACTTCCCACGGATGCAGGTGCGTGACCCCATCCAAGAGAATGAAGGCGTGGGACAGCTTTAGGTCCTTCCAGCCGTCCCCCATCTGCAGCTCATCATGTGGGATGGCAGCGAGTCCTCCCTGCGTCTCTGGGGAGCTCGGAGTGGCTGAGCCCAACCCAAGCAACAACCTCACTTCGAGACAGTCCCGCCCCAAACTTGCTGCTTCGGCTAACAGCACCAGCTTAGCTCCTCTTGTACAAAAAAGGAATCGAAAAGGAAGTAAGCACCTTGGTTTCTACCTGCCATTTTGCACCGTGTAGGTGCAGAGGTTATAGGATGTCCTCCTGGAGCCAGGGGCAGCAATAACGCCCAGCTCCTGCATTCAGCAGGCAGATAACCTGCATGCAGTTCGTTGCACCTCACGTGCTGCTTTTTCCATGGAGGTGGGCATAAAAACCACCTGGAGACTCAGACAAAATCACCGCAGTGCAGAGGGGGGACGGCTGGCTTCAGGGCTCCGGTGCTTGCTGGCACCTCAAGTGCTCAAGGTGCTGAAAAGGGACCTGAGCCGCCGCGCACATGAGAGCATCCAAACCCTGCGGCCGCCCACTGGTCTGCCCTAGAACTCATAGGCAGAGACGAAGAGTGTGATTTTGGAGAGGTGCTTGGCCTGGAAGGTGCGGTCCAGGTACTCAGACATGTCCACATCCACCTGGATGGTCTGGGGGCCCTTCAGCCTCTGCACCAGGATGAGCTCCCCGGTCTGCCGGTCCGAGCGCTGCATCACGAAGTGGCCCCGGTTGTTTCCTCCCACGATGCCAAAGCGGAGACTGTCGGGTCCCGGCCGGCCGGGTGCCGCCGCCGTGGCCATGCGGAAGAGCGGGGTTGGGGTCAGCAGGTTGGAGGGGAGGGGCAGATAGTGGAAGGAGATGGTTTTGGGCGCCTGGTGGCACGACCTGCTGTCCATGGGGCAAGGGTTGCGCTCGCACTGGCTGCAAAGGGAATGGAGGAGGTTTGAGCTGGGGGATCTCCCAGTGGTTCTCCCTCCCTGCATGAAGGGATCGGGGTGCCCTGCGCACGCAGCAGGGCCAGGTGTCACGCGCTGCACTCACAAGGGTGATGTTTTCACGTAGGTGATGTTGCCTCCGGGCTGGGGACACTCGGGGCTGACGCACTGGAAGCCCCCGCCTGTGTTGATGCACGTTGTCCCCCGCGTGCAGTTGTCCCGCGACAGAGCGCACTCATCGACGTCTGCAAAACAGGCAGGCAACAGAGGCCCGGAAACCCTCATTTCCAGCTGCGTTTGGGCAGAATGCAGGTGAAATTTTACCAGCCTTCCATAGCACTGAGGAAAGCGTGGGGGCTTCCCACCCAGCCGCTCGCGTCCCTCCCTGGCCGCGCGGTGGCTTCGTTCAGGGTAAGGATGCAAACCCAAATCTGACAGAAATCCACTAAGCTCACCCCAAAATCTCACCTCCTGTCTGCTTCTGCTCTTTTCCTGCTGTTTCTGCCCGGGGCCGGCAGGGCTTTGTTTTCCTAACTTTCTGCTAAGCTCGCTGAGTGCGTCAGCACACCAAGTAAGGTGAGGGTGGCTTACCTAGCAGTAAGACTGTGTTACCAAGACCTGCAAACACGCTGAACGTGGGAGAGCGTGGCGTTTTTCACTGTGAGCTACCTCTGGGCCAACCACGCAAGGTTGGACAAAGCTGTCCGCGCCGCCTCACCTTCGCAGCTCTTGCCATCGCCCAGCAGGCTGTACCCACTGGGACAGGCACAGCGGAAGGAGCCGGGCAGGTTGACGCAGGCGTGGGCGCACAGCCGCGGGGCTCCTTCTGCCTGGTACAGCTCACACTCGTCCACATCTGCGGGGAAACAAGCGGAGCTGCACACCCGCAGCCTTTCGCTCCTCACCCCGCAGCCCCTCCAGCGTTACCCTGGCACAGGCTGGCGGCGGCTGTGCCGCTCATGTGGAAGCCAGGCTCGCAGCGGCACTGCTGGGCGTGCTCCACCTGGGCGCAGCGTGGCTTGCGGCTGAAGGCAGGGTCGGCCGTCGTGCTCCACGCCGGGGGCTCTGCAGGGCAGCGGGGGCAAGGTGAGGGCAGGACCGAACCCCCTCTGCAGCGCCAGGCTTCGGTGCAGGTGTCACCCACCTGTCTGCGTGCGGTGCTGGCAGGCGGCCCCGCTCCACGGCGGTGGGCAGAGGCAGCGGTGCTGGCCTGGGCCCTCCACGCAGGTGCCGCCGTTCTGGCAGGGGCTGCTGGAGCATGCGCTGAGCTCTGCAATAAGCCAGGTTTTGTCTGATAACAAACGTCGTGAGCTGATGGTTCACCAAACCCGGACCGTAACAATCCCTCTTTGTTCCAAGCAGCCAGACCTCGATCCGGTTGCATGAGGGGAACAAGAGGGGCTGGAGGTGCTGTTGCAGCATCGCTCCATTTTGGAAAACGTAAGAAAACCCAAGCCGCTCTTGCTTGCACAAACCCACTGCCCCAGCCCACAGCTGCAGACACTCCCAGCCCTGTGAGGAAGGGCAGCAGTACCTGTGCAGCGCGGCTCCTGTCCGCTCCAGCTGCCGTCAGCCTGGCATAACCGTGTGCTGGAGCCCTGCAGCTCGAAGCCGGGCTCGCAGGCAAAGTGCACCTCGTGCTCCACCAGGTACTTGGTGCCGAACATCCGCCCGCCAGCAGGGGCCTGTGGGGCCGGGCAGGACACTGCAATGGACCGAGTTAGTGGGGAAGTATTGAACGGTTTGAAAGTAGGAAGGCCCTACAGGGGGATCTGGACAGCCTGGGTCGCTGGGCTGAGGCCGATGGGATGAACCTCACTGAATGCTGGGTGCTGCGCTTTGGCCACGGCAGCCCCACGCAGAGGGGGCAACAAGGACACCACCCTTCTGATGAGAGCAGTGACGCAGTGGCACAGCTGCTTGGGGAGTGGTGGGGTCACCGTCCCTGGAGGTGTTGCAGAGCTGTGGGGACGTGGCACTGAGGGACGTGCTCAGCGGGGTGGGGATTGGGCTGGATGATCCCAGTGGTCTTTTCCAACCAATTCTATCAAATCCCAAGAGCAGCGGGATGAGTCAGCGGGCCAAGCTGCAGTGCTTCATCGGTACCATCCGTCCCCAGAAGACCAAAGGGCCTCGAGTCCACCGCTCACCCCATCCCAAATGTTTCCCTGGCACTCACCGGGCGCCGGCTCCGGGGCCGCCTTGGCCAGGGCAGCGTGCAGCGTGCTGAGGCGGCTCTTCATCAGGCGCAGGCCCTCGGCGAAGCGCGTCTCCTGCCCCTTCAGCAGCTGCTGCATCTGCCGCACAGCTGCCAGGAGCTGCTGCCTGCCTGGGCAGCCCTGCGGGCACGGCATGCGCTCAGCACTCACAACCCCAGCGCCCACCTGGCTCCTCCAGGTCCCATCGTTTGCCCCCGTTGACCAAACACGGGAGGGATCTGAACCCCAACCTCGTGCGGGTAACCCCTGGCTCTTGGCGTGGCAACATGGCAACACTTTGTTAGCCCTGGGAGGGATGGCACAGCTCATCCTGCCGGAGCTCGAGCCACGTCCCACTTCCATATTACAAAATAATAGGAAAACAGATGTCTTGTGAGTTCTTCTGGGGCCAGGAACACTTGTGGGACTTCTGCCTGCAAGCTAATGGTTACCGAGGGACTGACTCATGCAGGCGACGGGCATCTTTATTATAGGTTTCCTGAGGAATTAACTGAAAACCGAAGAGAAAGAGCAAGAGCCGAGCGAAGCAAGAGTCAATTTTGGAGCCTGGAGATCTGCAGAGCACGTGGAGCAGGGGATGAGCAGTCCCCACCGGGAATGCACGGCCCTATGTCGGGAAAAGGAGATGGGTCCGAGGCTGGGACCCGAGCAAACGGAGCTGCGGGGCAGGGGCTGATCTGCTTTGCAAAAAAAAGTTACCGAGGGTTTGTAAAGGAAAAAGGAAAGCCAGTCCCAAACGGCGCGCACGGGGCACTCGGCATCATCCCCACCTCTCGTGGCTGATTCGGGGTCGCCAGGGATGAGCCGAGCCCTGCCGGCGGCTCGGGGGTGCGCAGCGCAGGAAGAGGGAGGAAAAAGCAAATAGATGCCTGGCATCCCGCGCGCTTCGATAAACAGCTCTTTGTTAGCTCCGATTTTAACTCCGAGGAGCCGGCATTGCGCCCTGCGGGATGCTGAGCCCTAACAAACCCCCCACTCTGCCAGGAGAACAGCGGAGCTTTTTTTTGCTCCGGGTGTACTCAAGCCCAGGGGAACGTAAAAAGAAACGGACAGGCAACACGGGACGGGCAGCGAAACCCTCGCGTTGCTGTAACGGCACTGGGTGCTGCGAGCGGAGCGGAGCTGCGTTGGGACGCGCTGCCCGCTTGGCTCACCTGCTGGGCTGGGCAACGAGGACTGCACCGAACCGCGAGGGGGGGGGTGGGAGAGTTGGGGTTTGGGGGTGAAGGGGGGGGGGGGGGCGTTTAGCGTGCTCCGAGCCTCCTGCTTTGGGGAGAAGGGAAAGAGATCTCGTACGAGGCATCCCCGAGACCCCCCCCCCCGGGGAGGCAGAGGGACGGGAAGGACTCACGTGCGGATACCCCAAACCCACGCGAGGGTGAGGACGGGCTCACCTGGGCTCCCGGCGCGGCCGGCCGTGCCGCCGGGCACAGCAGCAGCAGCGGCAGCAGCAGGGGGAGGCTGCGGCGGAGCCCCGCGGCCATGGTCCCGCGGTCGAGCAGGGCAATCGGAGCGAGGAAGGCGGTGAGCTCCCTCCGCCCGGCACCTCTGCGTCCTGGCTGCGATGAGTTATCCCTCCCACGCCGCCCCGCGCACCGCGGCCGGGGCAGCCGAGCCCTGGCGAACGGCACAGCGGGTGCCGGGCTGCGCCCGCGGGACGAGGGGAGCGGATGGCTCGCGTGGGGCTCGCGTGGGGCAGTCCTCCTCCCTGTGCCCCGGCCGTGGTCACCGTCATCCCAAGTGCCGTCTGCAGGGCTGGCCGCGCGGAGCCCTTCTGCCGGCAGCCACCTCAAGGCCTGCCCCTTATCTAAGGGGGGGGCTGCCGTCGGTTCGTCACGCTGTCGGCTATTTCCCCGTATCTCTTTGGCTACCTGGATTTCGACCGACCTCCACCAGCGCGCCCCGCCTCGGATGGAGCCCACATTTAGCAGCCCGTAGGGTTCCCCTGCTAAGCAAACAGTTGTGGTTCGCAAGAAGGCAGCTCCTGAGGCACGTGCAGCCTCCTCCCCGAGCCCGGGTCCCCTCGCCGTGGGTGCGACCGACACCGTGCACTGTGCGGGGTCCCTGCACCATCTGCTGGGCACGGTGCAGCAACGAGAGCCGGGGCTGGGCACTGGCAGACCTGGGGAGGGCTCCTACCGGGGGAGGGAGGGCGGGGGATATCTCCCCACCCCGCAGTGAGATGCTCTACATGGATGGAAAGAGCAGAAATCCCCCCAGAGCAGAGGAAATGCAAGCTCCAGAGCAGCTCTCCTGGGCCTCCCAGCCGTCAGCAGGAGCGTCTCTCTGCACACAGCTAGGCCAGGGTGCTCAGTGACGGGGGTGGAGAAAGCAGAACCCGCTGCTTGGGGAAGGGACTTCAAAGGGGTTCTCACTGGGGCTCCGCAGGGACGTAGCGCAGTACGAAATGCCCCCAGAGGGCTGCGTGTCGGCCCTGACCCACAGTGCCGCCCAGCTGCAAAGCCACAGAAAATGCTTCCACGGGGAAGGGCCACACTCCCGTAGGAGAATAATGCAAGAAGAAATAAGACTGTTTATTAAAATAAAATCTCTCTGTCCCCAGTTCACACCCTGCTCCGTTCACAGCAGCACTTCTGAGTCCTCCAGGCAGCCGTCGGCATAGGGCAGCTGAGGTGCGAGCGAGCTGCCGACCGGCAGCGTGCTGGCCTCGGTCCACGCCGAGCCCTGGTGGGGCAGCAGAGGGACGTAAGCCTCCTCCGTGGGGCTGCCCTCGCTCTCAAGGACGTACCTCGAGCCCCCGTCGTGGATATCCACCGCCACCAGCGCTGCCCTCGCGTGGGAGCAGCAGGGCTCAGCAATGTCCCCGGGATCCAGGTCAGAGTCCGCTTGGGGGAAGCCCGAGTCCTGGGTGGAGTCGGGGCTCTCCTCTGGCAGGCTGGTGTTGACGTAGATGATGTCCCCGGACCCCCTGAGGGCAGGCAGGCTTTCCAAAAGCTTCTCCAGGTGAACTTTCAGCTGCGAGAAGGTCGGTCGGTCAGCAGGTTCAGCCCTCCAGCAAGAGGACATGATATCGTACCTGGGAACGAGGAGAGGAACGCAGCTGTCGCAGAGCACGTTGCTGAGCGTTTGGCTTCGGGGTGTACGTGGTCTGGTTCCCTGCCTGGAAACTGGGTGAGTCCTGAGTCGCTTTGCATTAACACAGAGCAAAACCCACTCCCCCACTTAAGCTGTTCTGTCGAGAAAGCAGTGCAGCATCCCCCAGGCCTGACCTCCAGGGCAAAACAAACCGTCTTAAAAATAAAATGACAACAAAAAGCGTGACTCCTTCACCACAAACTGCAGGGGGCACTGCTGCCACCTCCGCAGGAGCCGGCAAGGTGACCTCCGGGTGGGAACTTCTTCGCAGAGCAGTGATGGAGCACTGGAGCTGCACAGGGAAGTGGTGGAGTCTCCTTCTGTGGAGATGTCCAGGACCCACCTGGATGCCGACCTGTGCAACCTGGGCTGGGAGCTGCTTTGGCAGGGGGGTTGGACTCGGCGATCTCTGGAGGTCCCTTCCAGTTCTGCGATCCCCCCCACACCGTGTGCCCCTTGCTGCAGGCAGCCCATCATCAGCCTTCGGTGCCAGCCCCGCCAGCACACCGCTTTCCTCTGGGGCACTTCTGGAGATTTCTGTGTGACACTTTGCCTGGAGTTAATGGGGATGGCTTTCCACCCCTGGGTCCTACCGGGATCTGGCTCGTATTAAAGCTCAGGACATTAACAAAACATTCAGGGAAAAAAAGCTTACATCCTTGACACTGTGATTTCATTTCAGTGCCTGCTAACTTCTGTTCCCAGGGGAGTGGGCACGTGGGAGGCTTTCTGCAGCCCGGCCGCAGCGGTGTAATACTCACAGTTCATCTAAGCAGTTCTCAGGCTTTTTGAGCCGCTGCCCGTGGAACAGATACTCGTAAATCTCGTGGTTCTGCACCCCTGGGTATGGAGTCATCCCTCTGGTCGCTATCTCCCACATGGTAACGCCAAATGCCCACTGTGATAACAAAGGGAAAGCGTGCTGCGAGGGCATTTCCAGGAGGAATCAATGAGTCTTTTCATGGGGAAAGGTCACTTCCTAGCACCCGCTGGGCTCCCGCACAATGCTAACAGCTGTATCTTCGGCCCTGCTTTCCCCAGGATTGGAAACGATAAGAAATGCCATGCAACAGGCAAGCAGCCCACTCAACAAACTTATTCCAGGATGCTGGGCAGGCGAAGAAAGCTCAGCAAGGCCTGATACTCACAGTCCGTCCAGCAAGGTGCAAGAACAACCACTACAAAGCGCCGCAGCCGCGGACCACTCAACTCAGGGATCAGTTTCCAGCTCTGGGCTCCTGCATTCTGGCTGCCCAGCCGTGTGTACCTACCACATCACTCTTGGTGGTGTAGACACGGTCAGCCAGGGACTCTATGGCAATCCACTTCACTGGCATTTTTGCTATTCGGCCCTGACGATAGTAATCGCCGCTGTAGATCTTCTTGGACAACCCGAAGTCTGCCACGCACACCGTCATGTCGTCCCGTAACCTGCCAGGTGGAAACAGGGTCAGAGAGCCCCGCGGAGGCAAAGTCTGCTTTCCTGACAGATGCACAGCAACTGGTGAGCATGCCTCCACCAGGCTGGCCCTCGAAACACGTCGTACACAGCTGCCTCTTCTTTCCATGGCTCAAAAAACAATGAGAAAGAAAAGTTTGACGTGCTGAATTCCGGACTCCAGTCCCGAGATTCATCTCCTTTCTCCAGGAGACTCCAAGGGAGGTTTCAGTTAAGGAAACCCACTCATTCCTAGCATTATAAAGCCACGGGACTTCCACTCACTTTCATCAAGCCCGGCCAAAAGAGAAGGAAAGCAAACTCACATGCAGTTCCGAGCTGCCAAATCCCTGTGGAGAAACTGCCGACTGCTCAAGTACTCCATCCCCAGGGCAATATCCACCATGAACTTCAGCAGTGTCTGCAGGGGCACAAACTGAGGAGGGAGGACACGGGTCAGAGGGTCTGGGCGCGCTGGGAGCCTGGTGGGCAGCTTCCCAGAGAACACAAGGAGCCCATTGCAGTGGCCACCATGGGTTTTCTCATCACCATCGGGTGACAGCCTGAGACCGTGAGATGTATTGAATCAGAAACCTGCAGGAGCAGCAGAGCTGGGACGGCTGTTTCAGAAACAAAACCAAGCTCTGTCTGCCAGGCTGTAACTCAGGCAGAACAGCCCATCCTGTCAAACTGGACATCTCCACAGTTTGTTGGAGCACCTTTGCACCTCTGCTTACTCCTTTCACAACTTTGGAACGCAGCCTTCAGCTATATCTAGTTTCCTTGTGGCCGTTCCCACTGGCTGCCTTAACACCACATGTTTTGGGCTAGAAAGCAGCTCTGCAGAAAAGGACCCTGAGCCGTGGTGTGGAGCAAGCTGACCGTGACTCAGGAGGGTACGAGTCCCACAAGTTTTTGTGGAGCCAGATCCCACTGCCACCACCCAACGAGGCAGGCAGCAGGACTACAAACAAGTCCTCCTGAAGTTCCCCTAAACCAAAGGCAGGTTTTGCCCAGTGTCCCCAGAAGAGGCACGGTCACCCCTTGCTCTGTGCAGGCACAGGCCCCTCTGCAACCTGCCTTCATTACCTGGGGGGCCATCTCCAGCCGGGAGCGAAGCAGGAAGCTATGCAGGTCACCGTATTTCATGAACGGGAGAATCACCATGGGTTTGGGAATCTGCTGAGAGCTCAGCTCGATGCACACACCTGGAACACAGAGACACGTGTCACACGTGGGATCTGAGCACGGTCCCACTCCCAGCCCATCATGGGGAGCCCGTACCGAGGAGCTTGATGACATTGGGGTGGTCAAAGTCCTTCATGCACGCTGCTTCGCTGAGGAACTCTTCTATTTCTCTGTGGGAAAAGTTATCCACTGGGAAGCAAAGAAAAAACAACAAGGTTAAAATCTTCAGAATTTTAACACTTCCCCTTCTGCTGCCCGGCAGATACCCTGCCACAGTTGTCTCCCCCTGGCTAGCACCAGTAGCAGTGGCAGGGGCCAGCATCCCTACAAAACAGTTCCAGGATGCAGAGAGAGCCTAGAGAGGGCAGCAGGAGCACCAGTATCAGGTTCTGCAAGGCTAGGATTACTTACACTTCATGGTCTTGACTGCCACCTTCTGTGGGGTGCCTTCTGGCTGGCTGAGACGCCCCTCCATCACTGACCCGAACTCCCCTGCACCGTGGGAAAGAAGCAAGCACTTTACCCACACCCCAGCACACTGCCTGTTCAGACAACATGGTCCTCTCAAAGATCTGAAATGCCCTAAGACAGAGAACTTGCCCCCAAAAAGCAGAGGGGAATGCTTGCATCCTCGTGGCAGGACAAAGAGATCGATTTAGGGGTCCAGATTCCCAGCCTGACACTCTGCCATCCTGAAGCCAGGTGATGATGTGATCATCAGCAGCAGCCACTGCCCCATCAGTCCAGCCACACACCCAGCCCCAGCCCCACCATCACTCACCCTCTCCCAGGACCTTCCCCAGGCTGAGGGCATTTCTGTCAATGACAACATCCTGCAGCTTCTGCTGGAGCTCGCTGCTGATGCCCAGGCTACCCACTGCGAGAGAGGGGAAGAGGAGATCAGACTCAGAAGACTCCAGTTGCAGGGCTGCCATTTGCAGCACCAGGGTGTTGCATGGTACAGAGAGAGGTGACAGAAGGGCAAGGTCTCATAGCTCTGTAGCAGCTGAGCTCCCCTTAATGCCCACGGGCCATCCAGCTGGAGACAGAGCCTTAGACAAACACATGAAGAGCTGGAAGAATCAGGCCCGTGGCTGGGCACAGCTGCTCACTGCTGGCTTGGCCTGTTGCTATCCTGTCACCTCCTTGCACAGGGATGAAAAGAACACTCACGTGTCAGTTCGACAGCTCTCCGGCAGTAGGACTTCTTGGCTGTGTAATTTACCACCAGCTCTGAATCATTTCTGCTGAAGGCATTCCTGGTGGGATAGAAAGCGTGCGAGGCCACTTCAGCTGTTTTTCCTCTGTGCAGAGAACCACAGCTGCAGGCACGGGTGACCACAGAGCTACCCGTGAGATCAGCAGCAAAGGAGGAAACGCACATTTGCTCTGATCCTTTTCATTTCCCTCTCACTGGATCACTGCCATAGCCTACAACGTCCGATCAAAACGTCTCCTTGATAAACAAGGCTGATCTACAAAGGAGTGAGTCACAAGGTATTCTGGGGAGGAAATGGGATATTCATTTCCTAGTCTTACAGCAGCCTGGGCTGGTAGCAATACTACCCAGATCTACCTACCCCTTCCTACAGCAACCCCTTCTGTGTGATGTGCAGCTTGGGCATGTAGCTCCTCCACCATCCTTCAGCCAAAAAGCAGCCATGGGAGGTGTACACCACAGCCCCAAAACGGTGGGCATGCTGCTGGGAGTTGCTGTGTACCCCTCTGGAGCAGGGCCCTGCAGAGGCCCAGCTCGGGGAAACAAAAACTGCAAGGACACGGAGATTCCCATCATGGTTACACTGATTAGAGAAGAGATTCTTACATACAACCATTCTTCAGACTGGGGTTGAAGTGATGCCACGGGAGACCAAAGTGGACGTCGTTCCCTAGGCAGCTCAGTGAACCCCCTTAGTGAAGGAGTTGATTATATCACTTCTCCATTGGGCAGTGGACATCCAAACGATACCGCTTATAATAGAAGCCGATAACGCCGCAATTATTTAGCACTAATAATAGGCCAGGGCAGTTAAATGCCACTTAGAAAGTCACAAGGGAGAGCGAGCAGTGCTGGCTTATTGTAGCAGATAACAGCCCTTTGTCCGTGCTACTAAAAACGTCACTAAGTGTGGTCCAGTGGTCTCTGCCCTGTGACAGCGATGCTGCACTCAGCCATCGGACCAAGGCAGGTCTGGTGTGTGACGAGGCAGGAGGGGTTTCTCTAGGACACAGGATATCATACATCTTTGCTCACCCTCCACTGTGTCAAAACGCCAAGGCCGCCTCCCATGCTAAGTTGCCCAAGTTTACTTCCCTTTAAAAATAGGAATAATTAAGCAAAAGGTGCACTGCTGAGCTAAGGAAGGAAGGGGAAGTTCTGTTGCTGTGGTAAAATTACACTGCGTTCCCCTGTGCCTCTCACTGGCATAAAAATGGGAAATGACAATGCTGCAGGAGGCAGAAGCCATCTCCCTGATTCCAGAGTGAGCAAAGCTACCCTGCCTGGCCTTGTCCCCGTGCCTGCCACCCGTCCAGCTCGGAGCACCACCACCAGCTGCTCTCCCTTTGGCTTACCCATATTTTGTTTCCATGCATCTTTTCTGGATGACCACAGACAAGCAGAGGATCAGCCCGACAGCAACCGTACCGCAGATGAAGCCCAGCGCTACTATGAAGGAGTCTGCGTTCCCAGATGCTGGTGTCAAAGAGGGGGCTGAGGTTATTAACCCTAAGGAAACATTCTATTAGCAAAGTTGGTGAAAGACAGTCAGCCCCCGGGGAGCAGGGGTGGATCTCCCAGTGGCTGAAACCAAACCCCGTTCAGTCTGGAGAAGAGGAGGCTCAGGGGAGACCTCGTCGCTCTCTGCAGCGACCTGAAAGGAGCTGTGTGAGGTGGGGCCGGGCTCTGCTCCCAGGGAACAGCCATAGGACGAGAGGGGACGGCCTCACGCTGTGCCAGGGGGAGGGTCACGTTGGGTGTGAGGAAAATGTTTCTGCTCTGAAAGAGCGGTGACGCAGTGGCACAGCTGCACAGGGAGTGCTGGGGTCACCGCCCCTGGGGGTGCTCAAGAACTGTAGAGATGTGGCACTGAGGGTCGTGGTCAGTGGGCACGGTGGGGGTGGGATGCTGGGTGGCCTAGATGATCTTTGAGGCCTTTTCCAACCTTAATGATCCTATGATTCTATGAATGTCTTGGTACTACACCCAGATAGCCTGGCCAACAGGGGCAGCATCTGGCACTGACACAACGTGATAGCAGCAAGGAACTCCGACCAAGATCTGTGCAAACAACCCATCGAGGGAAGCATACACTGCTAGCTTCCACAGCATCTCCCACCCACAGAGACGGGAATCTCCTTACCACTGGCAGGAACAAAGACCTCCACTGGGCTGCTGAAGGGCCCCACGCCGCCCTTGGTGACAGCAGCCACACGCACCAAGCACGTGGCGTTGGTGGCTACCACAGGCAGGATAGCCACGGTGGCATTAGGCTGGGCTTCTGAGGAGATGTTCTGCTGGAGACAAGAGGAGAAGACAGGCATGGGATGGGGCTGATAGCAACAGTGAAAGCCAGAGGTTCGCTGAATTCGTTCTCCTATTGCGTGGCTTTGCCTCTGGAAGGCCAGAGGAAATTCAGCAGCAGCAGCAAGCTATTTATGGAGAATAATAGCCCTGAGAGGACCGGATGGGATCTCAAAAGGAGTTGAGCAGGATTTCCCGTTTCAGCCTCTTGCCTCTATTGCTCTTTGCTTATCAACTGAAGTAGCAGAACAGAGCCAAGAGGCAAGAAAGACATCTTGCAAGGAAGGAGGAAAGGCATTGCACACACCAGCCTCTGGAACACCTTTCTTCTCCCAGTTCTCTCACTTCTACAGGCATCACCCCCATTCCATGGCCATAACGGTGTTCTGAATGTCAGCCTGCACTTCTCCAGCGTGAGCAACACTATCCCTGCCCGAGGCAGTGCTCCCGATTACTGGGAGCTGGCACAAGGGCCACCGTGATGCTGCTGCTCTGTTCCACGCAGCGTGGGGATCTGATGCACATGGGGACAGCACGGGCTCTGTTCTGTGCCTGGCACATGGCCACGGCCCCGTGGTGCCAGCCCAGCTCTGTGAGCCTTGTGCCAGGCACAAGCCCCCGAGCCACCACCACTCCCTTGCATGGCACTGCCCCAGTGGCTTTCCATCGCAGTGCTCTCGGCTTCATCCTTCCTTCATTCAGTGCTCAGCCAGAGAAAGTAAATCTTAGGGCACATATCTTCTGGTTTTATGTCAAGCTAATAATATTTCCAGCTTTACAAGTGTGTTTCCTTGCCTGGTGACATTAAAGAAGTCAACGTGCTTCGTGGCACAGGATTGTTTTTTTTCCCTTGATAAAAACACAAGTGATCCTCTTTTCCTGCAAATTCCCTGTTGTTTCCTGATCTTCATGTGACTCAGCCAAGCAGCTGAGAAAGTGCCTTCTTCTGCTCCTTGCTGACTGCCAGCTGCAAAGCAACTGCCCTGTGATGTGCAAAACATCTGGCAGGCTGCTGGAAGTGCTGCTGCTCAACATGGCCAAGCGAAAATGGCAGCAGGGGTGGGCAAGGAGGAAATCAGAACTGATTTCTGTTCATAAAACATCCACCAAAACTGATGTGAAACGCACACAAGCACCAGGCAGAGCTCCACAGGCACTACCAGAAGGCAGTGCCCTGAGGAACGTCTCTTTTCCAACCACTTTGCTCTCATGGCATCCGTCAGTGGAAATGCACACGAGGTCATTTTCCCACCGCCAGCCTGAAACTGCACTGGGATCCTTTAACATCTCCCACAGCCCTGCTGTGTCACTTGAGGACAGAGCTGAACAGATATCAAACAGCTCGTGGAGAGTCTGAGCACATTTTCAAAGCAGACAGCCATTCTGTCAGGACAGAATTGCCAAACTGAATGATTTTTATGAGTCTTGTGGTAGCTGAGGAATTTCTTCGTGTCTCAGCTCCTGCAGCCTTGGGTCAAACAAGAACTGCTGGTTTAAAAATAAAACCAGTACTTCTTGAAGTTTTAAACATTGTTTTTCAACTGATTGTGGAGAAAAAGAGGCCTGCAGGTGGCCCTGCTGACACAGAAATCCACAATCCCACCGCAGTTCTGGTGCCAAGACTTTCAAACTGATTGTTATTCTGGGGGGGGGGGATACTGACGTGAGAAGAGCACTTGTGCTCTGTGGGGCCATTAGCACAGGAAGGAGAAAAGAAGCAGGGGATTCCTAGCATTTAACATCCAACCTCTCCACAGCCAAAATTCGGAGGCTTTGTGTGGAAAACAAAAGCTTTTCCACTTCCTTTTGGCAAATGGCAACAAGTGGACTGCTGCTGTGCCTCAGTCTGTCTGCCTACCAGCTCCAGCAGACAGACTGCAAGCAGCTCACAAGGGTGCCTAGATCCACAGCCAGCCCAAGGACGCTCTGCTGAGGGGACATGGCACAGCCTGCCACCATCCCCCTGAATGCCTCTGAATTCTGCAACATCCCTTAAGAAAACAAGTGCTGGCCCCTGCCCTTGGCTGGACGCCTCTGGGCATCTTCACAGGCATTTCTGCCTCTCAGAAAGCCCATAAGCAGATAAAACAATTCAGCAGTGAGCACAACTGCAACTTTCAATCTGCAAAGCCAAGGTCGCCTGGAAGATAACTGCCTTGCAGAGCTACCTACTTCCCATCTGAACTCACTCCCCATTAGAGGGGTTTTTTAGCCTCCTGAAAGCCAGCATGAACGAGAACCATATTTGACCAGGGACCTGAGCAGAAATTTCACTGCCAAAGTACTTAACTTGGGAATTTTATCTAAAAAATAATAATAATACGTTTCCCAGAGCTTAAGGGCACGTCTTGTTTTTTACTTACTGCTTAAGAGACGACAAATGTGTCAGCATTTTTTTTTCCACGCTAGTCACAAGACCATAATATTGTTTCCTTGACTTCATTCAGTCTGGATCTATACATGCTCTTTTTCAGAAGCACAAAAGGAGAACAGAAAATGCAGCATCTTACAAAAAAAAAAGAGCATGAGTCACTTCTTCCATACAGAGTTTAGGTCGTCAGTGCCTCTCTGTTCTTTTGGTCTGGGACAGAGGAAGACCAAACCACAGCGCAGAGGCGATGGCTGGATACATCCATGCAATTATCCAAAGGCTCCCTGGCCACAGGCAGAGCTTGGATGGGATTCTGTCCTCCATCTCTCTTGCCCAGTACTCAAGATGTCCCACAGCCTGGAGGAGGCAAGCAAGGCTGTGCCAAATGACTTCATATGCTGCCCTAACGTGCTCCTTGAGCTTAAAAACTCAGTGTCGTGGGTTTTCTGTGCCTGAACTCTTCCCCATTGCCCCGGTGACTTACCAGCCCCTTGGAGTCCTGCCACGTGTGCCAGATGTGATATCCCTGCAGCTCCCCATGTGTCCTCTCAAGGGGTGGCTTCACCCAGTGGATTTCCAGGAAGGAGCCAGATTCGTTAAGCGACACGGTGACATTCAGTGGCTGGGTAGTTGGAGCTGCAGCAGTCAAAGAGAAATAAGGTGAGGGGAGGCAGGTGGACGTGTGCAGCCCTGAGGGATGTGGCAGGCAGGCTGAAAGCGAGCTGTAGCTCAACCAGACAGCATCCACTATTTCCAATAGCCTTTAATATTTCCGACAGGTGATCACACGTGGGAAAATTTCCCTTCTCCAATCGAGAGTCAAGATATCCCAACCCCAAGCAACCATCACTCTGGACCAGCATCTCATCCAGGCAGTCCTGCACAAAGCACAGCAGTGTGCCTTACGTGGGGAAATCCTTCTCAGTGCTAGCAACTCATTTCCTACCTCCTTCCGTGGTACTGGCGGTTATCCAGGGGCTGAATGCCGACCAACCGACTTCGTTCTTGCAGGAAACTCGAATGTTATAGTCTGCCATGGGCCACAGCTGCTGGATGTGATACACGTGGGGAGGCACCGACGTGTTAAAGAGCAGAAGTGAGACATTGCTTCGTGGAACAGCTTCCTTGACCTTAATGGAAAAATCAGTCCAGAAATGGGGATTAGTCAGCAACAACCTGCAGGGTGAGAGGCACAGCAGGATTTTACATCTGTAAACACGATCCAGAGCCCTGCCTCCCTCTGTCCTCCATCAAAACAACACCAGGGCCTCGTTCTTGGATGCTGCCTCATCTGCACCGAGAGGAAAGCTGACAGCAGTTCATTCTCAGAACCCAGGGCTGGGTCTCAACTGCATGTGGAGAACAAAGAGCTGCAGCTTGGCATGGCAGCGATGTGTGAAACTGTGGAAAGGAGAGGGAGGGATGGACGATTTGCTGTACCTTGCAACTGGAAGTAAAAGGAGCACCCAATGAAAACACCAGGCAGTGAATCTCCAACAAACAAAAATGAAATCTGTTTCCATTCAGCACATCATTATTCACAGAATTTCTTGTTATCAGGCATTGTGGGAGCCAAGAGTGTCCACAGCCCCAGAGGAGCATCAGTCAAATCGACAGGGAACCAGGCAGCCAAGGGTATTAAGGATAAATGCCTAGATGCAATCTGTGCCTTGGGAAAGCTCTACAGGCAATTTCCCCCACAGGGACCTCACTTTATTAGCACAGTCTTCCCTATCATGAAACCCTCTAGAAGGGCCAATCACAGACCTCATTACACTCTATCATCACCCAGGGAAGGCTGCCCGGGGAGCTGTGGGTGCCCCATAGACCCAGAATGACTGCTCACGTTGGGGAAAAGCATCTCATCGTATTCCAGGACCTGTTCCCACTGCAGCTGGTGGTGCTGCAGAGTAACCGGGCCGATCTGACCCCAGATATAGGGCTGGGATGCTGAGCTTCTGCTCTGATCAGGCATGAGAACCACGTGCACCTCTTCTGTTTTGCTTTCCACACGTGTCAGCAAAGTTCTCAGAACACAACAAGCCCCACAACAGCAGCCTCACTGGGATGGTGGGCAGAAGAGGGAAAGAGAGAGAATTAGAGACGCTGGCGTGAGCAATGTGAATAACTCAGAAGACAACCCCTACTTGTCTTCCAGTAAGAGTCTATCAGACTGAGATGTCTTTTTTTTTTTTTAAACACACTTTTTGCAACCCTTAACAGTTTGAACTTGCTAGATATGATGAGAACAGCTCCCACTTTAAGCACCAGAATGCTCAAAAATGAGTTATGTGGTCGATGGGCCATGCTACCCAAGCAAGGGGATTATCAAAGGGGACAGGAGAGAAAAGGCTTAGTCACGGCTGTGTTTTTGCCAGAAATCATGTCTTGTTTTCCAATTTGAAAGGCTATTTCCTACTGACAAACTATGAACATGAAGTCATAGGAAATTCCTTGGCTCTCCACCCCACTTCCTGAGCTCCAGTAGGAATGTGGTGGTGGACACGGCGCTAATATTAGCTCAGGTACCTTTCCCCTCAGTAACTCCTTTCACTTTTACCTGCCTTCCAACATCCTCCATCTCCTGAGAGGTCAGAGGAGGTGTCACACTGAAACAAGGGAGATGGCTGAGAGGAAAGGGGAGGAAACAGCCTGTCCTCCACCTCCTTTTGCTCAGCCAAAGGAGGCTAACAGAGCGCTGACTGGTGGGAGGCTGAGGGTTATAGGAGGGCATTGGAGCAGGCAGGGAGCTGGAGCTCTGCTGTCACTGCTGCCACCCAGGCTACTGAGCATTTTCACTTCCTACCAGCTACAGTTCGCATGATTTACTTAAAGCCACTTAATTTTTTTATGCCCCAAGACAGATAGGACCTTCAGTGTAAGAGCCTAAGAAGTATTGCTCCAACATGAAGGTTAATGAGTACAGAGGGTTTGTAAATGCAGAAGTTTTGGCTGCCAAAATATGCTGAATTCAGTCTGTGTAGGATTTCTCCTGGCAATTGCTGCTCCTCATCCCAGAACAGACTATGTGCTGCCTGAGCCAGAGTACAGATTAACTGCTACAAAAAAAATGCACCCAGAAGAGAGCAAGCAATGGGCTTGGACTGTGAGACTCAGCAATGTCAAAGATGGGCAGCAGGCAAAAGCTATTTGCAAGGCTTCGTGAATCCATGAAGATGGCTTCACTAGCTTGTCCAGGAGACAGACAATCCTGAGCTCCTCCACTCGCAAGGTGTCAGGAGTGGAGAGCTGAGAGAAGCCTCCATCTCCAAACTCCGGTGAGAAGGCCACATTTGGGAAGTGTTAAGAGTGTTTAGAGGTTCCTGTTTCCCTCCTCAGTTGCCTATTCTACATATTTCAAGTGAGATGAGATGACCTTCTCTCCTAATGACTCAGAACTTGAGGACCAGCATTTACGTCCTGTTCCCTCTGCCCACCCAAACAGCTGTCTGGGTGGTGGCACCCAGCTCAATCCTTTTCCAGATCAGCTTCTCTGAGAGAAGAGGCGGGGGCCACTTACCTGCACACTGCAGCTGTTCAAGGCAGAGAACGCATCGAAGCCTGGCACCCAGGAGATCACGATACTGTGGGACATTCTCTTTAGGACATGCACAGTTTCTGGTGCAGATGGTATTCCTGTAAGGAAAAGCCAAGCACAGTCAGCTCTCAAGCTGGAGAGAGAGCTATGGGAAGCTCTGCCTAACTCAGGGGAGGCAGTGGGGCTGTACTGGTAGGGGCACAGCAGCCCTCACACCTGGTACAAGCTCAGTAGGTTTATTCCTTAGCACAGACATGGCATGGCTGGCTTCCCCCAGGAAGCACCTGGGGCTCAGTTTAACTGTGCAAAAAGCCCAGGAACTGTCCTGGTTAGAGCTGCAGCAGTATCCTGTATCAGTGCATTGCAGATATTTTCAGACCACTGGGCAGGGAAGTAGAAAAACTCTTGTTTTGACAGTACTCTATATCTGTGAGCTGAAAGAACGCTCTACGTTGCTCAGAGCAATGGCATATTTGGGGGAACACCTTTCCTTGCATTACCAAACTGGTTCCCATTAGGAATGTTGAGAATTCACACCATTTCCTATGGAAAATTATGAGTGCTGTCCTGGTTGTGAAGGAAGGAAAAGAGTGATACAACCCTTCCGAAACCTCCTCTGGGTCTGCCAGTTCTGCTTTCAAATGTGCTTTTTGGTGTTTCCTCCCACGGCTGTGACACCGGGGCTAGGCTTGGTCCAAATGACAGAACAGCACTGGGTGACTGTGCTACTACCTGCAACCTGCTTGATGTTAAAGGTCGTCTTCAAACAGGGAAAAATAACTGTGCAAATCCTAAAAATACCACCTTCAGCTAGTGTAGAATGAGCACTGGGAAGTGTGGAGGTCAGGGCAGCTCCGGATGGACAGATCTGTACTCAACAGGTAAAGGTAACAACGTGGTCCAGCTTACCTTTCACGTTGACCTGCCCGGGGCTGGAAGCAGTCAGCCCTTTGCTGTTGTGAGCCTCACAGCTGAACAGTGCTGTTTCATTGAGACCTGCAGGGGAAAAAACAAGCACCTGTTTGCTGCATGTATGCAAAATGCCCAAATCACACCAACTCTCCTCCTGCTACTCACAATAAGAAAATAAATCATTGTGGCTTCCTTTGTTTTAATATTGCTTTTTTCTTTTTTTCTTTTGCAGCAACACAGAGAACCTCTTGTTTTCCAATAGTTTTTGACCCTCTGGCTGGCAGCTGTCTGGCCGAGGATGACCCACACAGACCTACTCACCACCTTCCACACCGCGAGCACGTGCGCGCAGTCAGTGCTAGCACACAGGGCAGAACTGTGTGTTTCTACAGCATCATTGCACAACCTCTTGAGTAAGCACTTGCTTTGCGTTCAAAAAGGGAAAGACAGAAAGCAGAAGATCCCACCACCATGGCTTGAATCAGATGACTGCTTTTCAAAGACTGCTCAAATCTCCCAGCTTTTGGGGTCTGCTGGAAATACCCGAGCGCAGAGTGCTGCTGGTCTGTGCAAGTTGACCCAGCAAGCAACAGCACTCAGGACTTTTGTCTCATGCAAAGGATGTTTTCCTGAGACAGGTGCCTGGGAGCGCATCGCTTGCTGCCTTCACAGAGTGGCTCAAGCTGTGTGCAGCGTTCCCAGCATTTTTAATTCAGCTCAGAGGACTGCAGAGATCTGCATGAAAGTGCATCGAGAAAGTCATCTGCCTTGGCAGCTCATCCACCTGGATGTGCAGCAGTTGGTTGGGAGGTCGGCGGCTGCACCGAAGGGAGGGTGTGGCCATCCCTGGATGGAAATGAGGACAGGGAACGATGTACCAGCCTGTTCCACTGTATCAACATGTCCCATTGCTTCTTGGGCACTGTCCAATCCTTGCTTCTACAGCCTTTTCCTCGCCAGTGAAAGGAAAACAGCCTCCTGTAGTTGCACAAGTAGAATGAACCTAACTAACCCAAGCCCACAGATGAATAGAGGACATTTGGACACCAAATCTGCCTGCATCTGCACACAACATTGTACCTAAAACCTGTTACTTGGAAGCTTAAAACCATCCTTACCTTAGTGATGATTTTAGTGCCTGTCTGCCACTGCAACATGAAGGACTCGCTGCAGTGTCCTGGCCTTACCAAGCAGCACCTGTGGCACTGTGACAGAGCTTCTGAACTCGGAGGGAATTGTCCAAAAAAATCTCAATCTAACATGGGCCAACCGGACTCCTTCCAAGAGGAATGAGTCACTTCTTCCGGCTTTCACTGCCTTTTAAAGTCTGCCTTTGGATGCCAAGACAAGACGGTTAGAGCTTGGCTGTTAATTAGCCAGTGGCCTCTTTTGTGCGAGCAAATCAAGAAACCCTTCCTCTCTTTTGCCTCTACAGCATAACCACACTGGGTTTGGTATTATGGAGGACTTTTCTCCTTACGCTTCACCAGGCTGGCAGGGAGATGCTGTGCAGGGGCAATCCCCAGGTCCTCCAGAGACATTAACAGGGGATCAGCACACAGTAGCAGCAGCATACTGAAGGCCAGCAGCAACAAGTTTACCTACAGCAGTAGGGTTACTCTCAAGAGCATACCCCGTGTGCACTGCAGGGCTCAAATCTAAATTCAGGGATGTAAGTCCTTAAAGAGGTGCCTGAGAGCTAAGCCTTGTGGGCAGCCAAGATACCCAGTGCTCGTAGGAATGCTCACATCTGCTTCCCCTGGAACAGGTTTCCTTTAGGCTCACCTGGCACAGTCAGGACTGATGGGGAGATGTAGGGCTTCACGTTGAGTTGGACATTGTTACGAAACCAGTAGATTTCCACAGGCTCTGGCGGGCCCACGGCTTGGCACGTGAGATTGAAGGGACTGTTCTTGGTGACATTCAGCTTCTCAGGCTGTTGAATGAAGTGTGGGAGCCCTACACAGATGCGAAGAAGAGAAACAAAAGATTCAGAGAGCTCAGCAGCACGGTTCCAGCAACAACCCCACACTGTCTCACTCAGGCTTGGCTCTGTCAACCAGTCCGTTCCCAACCAGGCCTCCCTGTCTCTGGCAGACATAACAGCTTGTCAGGCACTTCTGGCCTTGCACATCTCCAGCTCACCTTCCAGCTGCACCAAGATGGGATCGGATGCAATCTCCATGCCAGAGATGTTGAGTTTGCAGACATAGGAGCCGTTATCCGAGCGCTGAGCAGCACGGATGCTGTAAGGGAGAAGGGTGAGGTTGTGAGGGCTGTGACAGAGAGAGCTGCACCACACACAGCTTCCACTGAGGACACAGACAGGTGGGAGGTGGGTTGAAATCAACATCAGTAAGCCCAGAGCCCACAGCAAACACATGCTGGCTGTGCAAAGCCTGCCTTTGAGGGTTAGGGAGCCCACTCCTGCCAGCTCCAGGGCAGCTGTCCATCCCCCAGAGCCCCCCTGCAGAAGGACAGCATTGGTTACCTGAAGGTAGAGGTCATGGCTACCTCCTCCTCATCGAGGATCTCAAAGTGGCTGGTGGCAATGCGGTCCAGCGTGTGCAGCTCCCTGCCATCCTTCCACAGGGAAATTCCAGGGGAGTCCGGCCGGAGCAGCAGCTGAGGTACTTTGATGGAGCAGTTAAACGTGACATCCTTGAGCTCATTTATCACAACGTGTCCCACCGTGGGGTTAAATTTCAGCTGTCCCAGGGAGCTGGCAGAAGGCTTCGTGCCCTGGGGAGGCCAGTGGCCACTGACGAGGCCTCGCTTGGGGCGGTGTTGCCTAGCCCACAGGGGCCTTGCCAGCAGGGCTCCCGCAGACAGGGACCACGGGTCTCCATGTCTGCCAGCATCACCTGCAAGAGGAAACCCCAGGTTTGTCACCATCACCCAGAAAGATTCAGAACCTCCAAGAGATCCACCTCTCCTGGAGCTTCAGGGAGGAAACAGGGAGCCGGGGGCTGTTCCAGGACTGAACATGTACGAGCAGCATCTCCAAAAGCACCTTTAAGCAACCCAGAAAGTCCCAGGCTGTGCTTTTCTCATGGCAGGGGAGAGGCGGGAGCTGTTTGTGCTGGATCACGCCCTGGGGACTGGAGTCGAGCAGGAGGAGGAATTTGGGACTCAGAAAACCCCTTTCAGGGGCCTCATCTCAGGCATTTCCAGCTGGGAAGGAGTCCCTGCGGAGTATTTGCATAGGCTGATTTTAGGCTTTCTGCTCCTGAAGCCACTCCATCCCCAGCACGGGGCGGGTTGGGCCGCAGAGGATGGGCAGCACAGGGCAAGCACAGCACTCTGGGGTACAAAATTGCCCAGCTCTGTGGCTGCCTCTCTGGAAAAGTCTGAGCCAGGCAGACTGCTGCTGGGGGGAAATAACTGCGCTGATGGAGACATGCCTTCAGACTATGTAGGAGCTGCCCACTCCCCAGCCTTGTTCTCCCACCAGACTACCCTCTGGCAGACATTTTCCCAGTAGAAGACAATTTGCCAGCTCTCCCTGTGGGCTTCTTTCCCCCACCTACATGCTACTTAACACACAGAGTCATTGAGCTATGCCCTCCGCCTCCCCCCTCATGCATTTCACACAGCCACAAACAAGCCGAGGAGCAGCACCGCGAGCAGCCCTTCCCCCAAAACAAAAGCATACATTCTGAAGAGAGAAGATCTAGAGAACACCCTGCACATAGGTGCTTCCACAAGACCATTTCTGAGCTGGAGGCATACAGAAATCCCAAGCAGATCAGTAAATCTCCCTTGCTGCAAGTGAGGGCACCGTGCCAGGCAGGAGTTTCATCTCCTTTAATTTCCCTCTTTCAGAAAAGCTATTTGAAAAGTTAAAAAGAAAAAAAAAAAAAAAAAGAGCAACAGCAACGCAGCAGGCAGAAAACACGACCTACTCACTCAACTCGAGTTCAGCTGCATTTGTTTTGGGGCCGGCCTATGTCCCAAAACATCAAACAACTCTAGGTTTTTCAAGATACGTCATTACCATCGTAAGAAATGGAGCAGAGTGCCAAGGAACACAAACTAATTTTGAGACTGGATGTATTCCTCTGCTAAGTTGCTCGCTATTTTTAACCCCCAAGAAATGGTGCTTCTAGACTGCAGCTTGAGAGGAGTTTCAGAATTGGACAGGAGGAAAAGAAAGGCTCTCCCTGGCTGACACACAAAACAATGGGTTTCCCTTTCAGGAAAATAGAAATAAAAAAGACCTGAAGCTTTTCAAACGTGCTTCCTAATCGCCACCATCACAACACAAACAAAGTCCATGTGACTACAGCTAAACGCAGCCTCCCAGATTTACTCCCAGCAGCCAGGTGACCGGCTTTGCAGTGACCAGATAACCCCAAAAAGAAAAGGGAAAAGCAAACAAACAAGCGGGCAACCCAGAGAACTCCTCCCCTTCTCCTGGCGGAGGTTGGCGGGGATGGAGGCATTCCCTCTCCGACAGGACTGATCCCAGCAGGAAGGCAGAATGAAGGAGAGGCAGAATGAAGGAGAGGCAGAATGAAGGAGAGGCAGAATGAAGGAGAGGCAGAATGAAGGAGAGGCAGAATGAAGGAGAGGCAGGCGCCGGATGGGAACAGCGGTGATCCTGCCCCACTGCAGTGCTCAGCACAGCACTGGGACTGCTCGCAGGGTCCCTGCAGGGCCGGCTCAGTTTCTGGCCATCACCAGCTCTCCCTTTGCGTTCCCCTTCAAGGCAAACTTCAGAAAGCAAAGGGGATTTTAGCCTCAGTTTTCTGCACTGATGAAGTGGAAAGAGGTATTTGCTGGCCCAGGAATGAAATATTTTCCTCTTTGACTCATGCTGACAACAGGAATTTGTCGAATGAAGAGCTCCCTTTCGAGCACCCCTCCATCCCCAGCTGTTTGGGGTGTGGTTATCTCCATGGGCTCACCCACCCATGGTCAGGGCTGCTTACTCAGGCTGGCCCAAAAATCCAGAGCCACAGAGCTGGGAATGGGTGTGCATGGGTGCCGAGCACTCTGCAGGAGCACAAACTGGTGTGGAAGAAACTCCACGTGCAAGCTGCTCACTCAATATACCTGCACTGGCAGAAAAACTCCAGTGCTAGCAAAGCTCAGAGCCAGGATAAGCAAACAAGCAGGTGGCAGAGCAGTGAGGATGCTCAGTGTCCTTCATGCCTTCTCTGCTACTAGCCCAGAGAAAGGAACCTAAGCAGAAATTCTGCCTGCTGAAAGAGGCATGATGCCTTACTGCAGGTGAAAACAGTAAGTGAGGAGTTGCACACACCATGAGGGAGTCAGTAAGCTGTCCTACTGCAATCCCAGTTAAAAAAAAAAAAAAGTATTAGCAAACGAACAGATCTGCCCCAAAAGGCCCTACCTGTGTACTCCTGTATTACCAGAAATAATGCAGTTGCTGACAACTGCTTTCTGCTCAGGCACTGTTGAAGAGTGTGAACTCATGCAGCTCAGAGCCTGACCTGAGGAGGGACGGGGAGCACCTGCCGGTCCGCTGCCTCCATCCTGCCCACCAGAGCGGTCCGAGAGGGATTTTTCCTGGGGCCGCACCTGGCTTTTAAAGAGACCCTGGGCTTCACACACCTCTTATGTGACACATTCCAGGACTGCTGTTTGAATCCAAAAACAGCGGTGGGTTTGCGGTACTGCAGGCTCCCCAACTACAACCCCCCACCCAAATCAAACCGAACTCACTACCATCCCAGCAGAGTGGCACATCTTCCCCACCGACCCCACCACCACCCAGCCCCCTCCTGGGGGGCGGACCACAGACCCCCAACAGCTCTCGTGGGGCAGCCACGCTTTGCTTTAAGCTCCTAGCCCGCTCCTGGCTCTTCGCATTGCTTTTTCCAGGTAACCAAGCGCCGCAAACAGCGTCGAACCGCATCGCTTCCAGCAATTTTGGGCAGCATGACCGCGCAGCCAGCTCGGCCAGCCCAGGACGGCAAACCACTTCCCTCCCACTCCCCCCCCCCCCCCCCCCCCCCAAAAAAAAAAAAGCGGGGTCCCGCCGCCCACCGGTGCCCGGACTCACCGAACTCGGCGGCCCCGCAGCGAGGAGCGGGCAGCGCCCAGAGCAGAGCGCACAGCAGCGCACAGCTCCCGCAGCCCATTCCCAGCCCCGCACGGCTCGGCTCGGCTCGGCTCGGCTCGGCTCGGCTCGGCTCGGCACGGCACGGCACGGCACGCCTCCCGCCTCAGAACGGGGCGGGGACTGCACCGGGCTGCGGGTACCCCGAGGGACGAGGTGATGTGAAGCGACATCTGGGGGGGGAAGGGGGAGGGGGGGGGGAAGGGGTGAGGAGGGGACACGCGTGTGCCCCAACACAAACAGGGCTTTCAGAGCAGCCCAACCAAGGGGCTGGGCTCTGGGAGCTGGCGGCCTGCCTGAGCTCCGTGTGTTTGTGTGCCTAAGGCTCCCGCAACAAGTGCAGCTTTGGGGTGGGCTCTGCTGACGGCGCTGGTTACGGCTCAGCACCCCACGGGAGCTGGGATGCAGAGAGAGACAGAGAGACGGCTTCTTTCTCCTTGTGCCCAACCCCTAATGGGAGCTGGGAAGGGCCGTGCCTTCCTCGGGCTGTTAGAAGGAACCATATGAAATCCTGTCTGAAACCTCTTTTTTTTTTTTTTTTTTTTCAGTTGGGAAGAAAAAAAATGTCTGAAATTCAGTGGGAACGTAAATCACTTCCAGACTGCTTTGAGTTGCAAAGCTGCTTATTCACTGTGTGTTCCCAGGCCCTGGTGGCAGGGATTGAATTCCCCCCCTCGCTGCCTCTCGTGCTCCAGAGCAGCTCCTGACATCTTGAAGTGATCAGCAGCTACGGAAGGGCGCGTGTGGCTGGAGGCCTGGGTTAAAGGGGAGAAACAAAACGTGTGGAAGCTGCTGCAGGAAGGCTTGGCATCTCCAGCCATGCTTGAGGGTGCCTGCCTTCTGTGCAGGCTTTGGTGTGCGTGCAGCAGGCACCCACTGTCACCCAAGGGCCTGGGAGCATGTATTCAGCCCTCTCATTCCTCTCCGGAATCACAGCACGAGCCGCTCGCTCAGGGTCAGCCTTCGTTGCACGGGCGCACTTTCATCTGGCTCCGTTCCCCATTGCTGCTGGCTCTGCTTGTTTTTGGGAACAAAGTACTCAAAGAGGCTCTGGCCTTGATGGGCTGCCGAGTGGGAAAAGCCTTTTGCATCAGGATGGAAGCATAGAGCAGACCCTGCTACCACGGGGCAAGGAAGCAGGAGCAATTTTTAAGATAGAGGAAGAAAGAAAAAACAAAACACAGCGTGGATACAGAAAGAGGATTTGAGTAGCTACTTATAATCCCTTAATTTGGGTCATTTTGCTGTGCTAGCTGTGTTTCTGCTCAGAGCTGGTGTATTTCAGTCTCCAACTCAGCAGGGTTCATCACAGTTCTTTTGGGCACAGCACAACGTGAAGAAGAGGCTGGGGCACAGAGGGGACGAAGACATGGGGGGAGGATAAACCAGAGGGATTCACCCCCAGATGATGAGAGGAAAGCTCTGGAAGCAGCCAGCATGAGATAGTCACGCTTCTAGTGCCCAGAGTCAGCCCCAGGCATGGGGGGTTGGAGTTAGGTGATCTTTAAGGGGATCCAACCCCAGCCATTCTGTGATTATATGGTTTTATGCTTGGGACAGAGCCTGACTGCTTTGTCTGCCCTTGGGTGGGTGACATACAGCTTTCATCTCGCCCAGTGCACCACCATCTCCTCCTCAGCACCAGTCTTTAGCATTCAGCACAGCAAACGTAGCAAGTTCTCTCCTTCCCGAGGGAAGCCTGGCTGTCAGGTCCTCACACCCCTGCCCAACTCCACACATGGATAAATTCGTGCATCTACTTGTTCCTGAGAGCTTGATGTCAGCACTGGTTTCATTTCCTCCCTCATCTTTTCAATGGGAAACTCAACACTGAGCTGCAAACGGGCTGTATGTTACAGTCCCAAAGTACAGGGCTGGCCGCAGCCGTGAGATATGGCCTGCTCCTGCTGCCTGATGGCTGGGCATGAGCCAGGATTTGGCAGGAAATATCTTCCAGCCTCCCCCAAAAAACTGATGTCACATGAGGCGATAATCTTTAATCGGTGGGGGACAGACCTAAAGAGAGGGAAACAAAGGCTGTCTGTCTCGTCTGCCCAAGCACCAGCATCCCAAACCAGCCCAACCAGTCGTGCTTTCAGCTTTTCATGGCTCAGCGCAGACCACACTGGAGGGAGCACTCACCTCTCCCAGACTGAAGGATGCAGAGCGAGCCTCCGTAGCAGCGCACAGGTATCAGAAGTTCCTGACTCACACGTTAATGGCTTTCCAGCACAAAGGTTGTTCTACCTACCCACCCTTCAGACCTCGACACTGAGGAAGGGCCAGTGCCCTCAGAGTCCTACGTACGCACACACACGCGTGCTGAGTCCTGTTTGGGAGCACAAAGATCTCTATCATGGCACATTTCTCCTGCCTTCACAAGAAGTTGCAATCCCCTTCTGATAGCATCAGCAGCTCTGCGGTATTCTCGGCTTTGTCTCAGCAACATGTCAGCAAACGGTCTTGGTGCTGCCAGAGCTGTGGTGCCAGCCTGGAGCCCACATCGGACCCTCGGCTTTATTTTCAGTTTTGCTTCAGAGCAGTGACATCGTTTCTTCATAGACGTTCTGGAGACCTGAAAGTCAGTGCAATCCACACCGAATATTTCATTTAGCAGAAATGGCACTGCAATCAGGATGCGGGATGTGATCCGCTGACGTTTTCCCCTTCACTATTTCTGTATTCCCATTTTCATTTCCATTTTGTTAAACCTCTGTATTTCTGCTTTCTGTTTGTGTGTGATTTTCTTCCTATTCCTGTTCTTTTAAATATCAGACTCCTTCAGGAACAGGTTGTTAGCTCAAGGCAGGTAGATGTCTTTCCTGTGTTAAATGTTGCATTCTGGCCACAGGATACAGCTCTCAAAGGAGTTGCAGAGTAAAGCAAGCCTTTTGTGGGGTACCAAAATACCTTTTATCTTGCTCTGCACCCTTTGGATACATTGTACATCTACGTCTCTCAATTGTCCCATTCTGTCTCTTGGCTCAGCTGTTTCTTCCTAGGCCAATTTCTCCTGTTCTGCAGATTTTTTTCACAAAAGCAGAAAGCCATCTCCCAAGGTTGGACACTGGCTAAAACTTCCTTCCTTTTGAGCTCTGGGCTTCCTTTCTCGCTCACAGAATTGCTCCTTGCATTGCACCATCTTGTACCTCCATTTGTCTTCATACAGAAACATACCCTGGCTCTGCAGATCCAGGCCACTATTTCTTCCAGCTGTCTTTCTACCAGAAACTGCGATATATTTTGAAAGTACCCTGCAGCTTGGTGAACTCTAACTTCTCCCAATTCTGGCTTTCCCCAGCAGGCTGCTTCTTATTTCTAAGAAAACGATAATGCCCTGAAGTCTTGACTTGAAGAGAGGATTCCCCAGAACACGTGCTACAGACACCATTTCAAACATGTTTTCAAGGCACCGCTTCTCCCTTTTTTTGAAGAAAGGAAAGAAAAAGTGTTTTCTGATATGCTACCTCAGTGGGAATGGAAAAAGTATGCCTTTGCAGCAGTGGTGATATGGTGAGGATTAGTAATTGTGATCTACAGTCAGCAACACCCTGTTGTTTAGGTGTGCAATTATAAGGGTGAGAGGTGAAGAGAGGAGCTCGCAGTGCAATGTCCAAATGGCTGAAAGTACCACAGGAGGAGCTGGCTCCCCTGCGGGCACATCCAGACACAGACAGCTGCGTGTGTGCTGCAGCGCCCGCAGGATGGGCAGATGAACAGCACGGTGCTGACCTCCTAAGTGAAGCTCGTTTTTAAGGGAATAATCTCAATGTCCTGCCAGATTTTGACGGCTGAGCACATCCCAAAGCAGTGTGTCTGCACGTTTTGCTGCGACACCACGAGCAAGGGAGAGCAGCAGACACTTGGGAGCTAAGCGGATGGTTACACATGGATGGATGACACTTGATTCTAGAGAAAAGCACATCAGTGCGTCACTCCTTTGTCAAAATCTGTCCGGTCTTCTGGGAAAAGCCATTCTAATAGCCCGACACCTAGTGCTGGTAGTGAGAAATGCAGATGGGAGGGCTGCAGCACTCAGCCGTTGTTTCACAAGCCTGTGGTGCTCCTCAGACAGATTAGAAACTTTACACGTGAGTGAGTTCCACACTCAGCAAGGTTTAAGAAGCTGAAGCAAAAAGATGCTCGAGTGTCAGTGCAAAAGTTAACACAGCTACCCAAAACCAGAGAGGCCTGGCTATAGGGGTGGATTTCACTGCAGCCTTCAACAAACTGGAGAGCAGTCCCTTGGCTGTTCTCCCAGGCCAAGGGAAATGTAAGAGCTGCAAAGCACACCCTTCCTAGGGAGAAGACTAAAAGTTCTATTGAGGGCAGAGAGGAAAACAGAAAAGCACTTGAAATAGCGAATGCAGTGAGAAGCAAAAGCTAACTTAGGCAGCCACAGCATGTAGGCTACAGGGATATTCATCCTTGGGGCTAGGACAGAAATACCTCAGCCTTCAGCCTGCGTGTGAATGCTGAGTGCTCGCAGAGTTCCTTTGCTTGAAGACTTTCAACACTTCCAAGGATGGTCACCCAGTCCTAGACATAACAATGTCTTTGCTAAATTTGATGGTACCCATTCAAAGACTTATACAAAGACTAATTCCTACTTGACTCACAACAGTTCCCCCCTTTGAGACATATTTAACAGTACAGTTTAGATTCATCTCATTTCCCCTGAGGTTTTGTTCGCTAATTTCAAGCAACACTTGGATATATGCTTCAATACGACACGTGAACAAGCAGAGGCTAACTTTACCAGCAATACATTTGTGTATTTCTCTTGAATTTTAGCTTTACAGAATCGACTTCTTCACCTCTCCACTCTCACGTGGATCTGTTTTTGTCCATGATGAACCCAGGACTCAATCCCCTTTACCTTTTACTGCAGTATGTTACGGGGAGTATCAGATAAGGTCCTTCTCACTTCTCGACCAGAGATTCATCTATCCAAGTTAGGAGATACACTTGGACCCACAGTTTGAAGGAATGTATGGGCATATCCAGGAGTTTCTAACTGCATATACCTAAGAAGGAAAGAAAAAAAACTCTTGTCAAAGAAAAGACATATTCAGTAAGTATTCGACCACCACCTACATGCATATGGTTGCTTTTTGCTGTTTTCTGTGTAAGATTTCACAAGGACTAGCTCCTTCCACAACACTGCGGACTATCTGAACTCTCAACAATGCCAATTCATTTCAAATGTGTTTCTTGACATAAAGTTGCCTTTGTGATATTTGATTCTTTCTTTCTACCTGACCACTTGACTGCTGTCTCCACGGAGTCTGTAAGTCTTGTATCATTTGCAGGAACCTAGATACTCCTTGCATCATTTTTGCAATAAAATGTGCTCCTTTCATGAGAATCCTTCTGAATATCAAATCTTGGAATTATTTATTGCAGTAAAAAAAATTGACTACTACTCTTGCTCTGTCAGTTTGGCACGGGAATGCCTCAGGCCACCCAGAAAAGGTGTCAACCAACGTCAGTAAACATTTAAATCCATTACACTGCCATAATTCAGAAAAATCGATCTGCCAATATGCCCCAGGTACAAAAGCTTTTCTTTTTTACCTCTCCTGGAGGGGCTCTCCTCTGGACTTTGGGTTAACTTTTAAGGCAGGTCACTTTTATTCGAACAATATTTTGGCAACTAATAGCAATGTTGCTTATTCAACTTCTTGCAAACCATCATGAGATAGCTCATCTTCTTCATTTCCAGGCAGGAATGATGCAGGATTTAAAACACTTGACATTTTTACTGTCATGTCATCTTGCTCACGCAGTACCATTTTACTCAGGGGCAGCCAGTGATGTCCCTTTTGTTCCAAAAGAGCTATGACAACCTGTGATACATAAATGGCAACTCTCTGCCCTAATGTCAGCTTTTGGGCTTCTTGTAGTAGACAGTTTCCTACCTTGCCTTTGTTCTGATTTGTTAACCAATACATTACTGAACAGGGTAGGGATGTTCTTGAATCTATGGGGAAACACCAGCCAGCACTGCTGGGTCTTCATCCCTGTTACTGGGATTTCTCATGCAAAAGCAAACATTTTCTGGTTCTGCTTTTCCAAGGAAATGCAAAAGAAAGCATCTTTAAGACCCAGAACTGCCAAGTAGACATTAGAATCAACTATGTTTGTCAACACATGTAGGAGCTCCGTACTGGAGGATGCGCAGCAGCTACTACTTAATTAACAGCTCTCAAATCTTGCACTAACTGATATTATTGAGAATTTGGCTTTTTAACGTCGTTACATACAGATTGGCATTCTTTTAATACTCCACACTGTAGGAAATTGTCAATTACAGGTTTTAGCCCAATGCAGGCCTCCAGCTTCCAAGGATATTATTTTGTCTTACTAGTTCAGCTCCTGGTGTAAATTCTACTTTTACAGGTTCAGCAGCGTTAGCTTTTCTGCCACTCGCGTAAAAGGAACTTCTGCATGTATTTCAGACGGAATTCCAGTTGCTTGTTTTTCTTTGCTTTCTTCTCTCAAGCATTCATGTAACAACTAAACTTGTGTCTGCCAGGAGTTATCTTGCGGGATGTGTATCTAAACCTGGTTTATATCTAAACCCAATTTCAACAAATCCCACCCCATGAGAAGTAAAGGGTGTTCTGGTGTATACAAAAACTCATTTGTTAAGGTTTCCAGTTTCACATCTAATTCTGGGGCCCCAACTCCTGGAATATAACACCTACTTTAAGGTCCTTTGCAATAATTGATAGTAGAGTAAGTAGTTCTGGTATCTAGTAGTTAGTAACTTGATTCCACTGCCTAACTGGATCCTGTGGCTCAGCTGTGGAGCTGAACACATTCATCCCCAGTCCCCATTAGTCGGGATCTTCTACTTTTATCATCAATACATCAGCTTCTCCAAGCTGAACCTGTGCACGAAAGCTCTGCTGCCTGAGAGAGGCAGAGGCTGCTGACCGAGAGGGCCGCGAAGCACCGGGACCTGAGCCGTTTAGAAGATAAACAGGTGCGCTCAGGGGGCACGGTAGAGCGGTAGAGCCGGCAACGAGAGTTCCTTCCCAAATTAAGCGATTATCCGGCCGCAACCCTGCATCCCTGGGCACGGATGGAGCTCCCCCTCAGGCAGCGCTTCCCGCCCGCCGCCATCCCGCCTCCCGTCGGCCTCCGCGCGGCGCGGAGCAGGGCGGGAATGCCGCTATGGCCGCGCCCTCCTAGAAACGCCGCCGCCGGCGCCCGCGCGTTTGCACCCCGTGTGCGGCGGACCCCCGATCGGAGCGGGGCCCGAGCTGCGCGCCGGCTGTGTGCCCCAGAAATAATGAGGATATCGGGCCCCCATGTCGGACCACTCTGAAGAGAGGGCGACGATGATTGCGGCCGGCGACCTGCAGGAGTTCGTCCCCCGGGGCCGCGAGCACTGCCGCCGCCATCCCGGCGCGCACAACCTGCAGCCGCGGGAGCTGCAGCCCGCCTCCGAGCTCTGCTCGTCCGACGGGGCGGCCGGCCTGGTGGGCTCCCTCCGAGAGGTCACCATCCACGAGCGGCAGCGGGTAGGGCTGCGAGGGGACACGGTCGGGAGAGCCTGCCTGCGGCTTGCTGGGCCCGTCTGCCTCATCTCTCGCAGCTTCTCTTTACGAAGCCGTCTGTTTCTGCGTTGTTGTTGTTGTTTTCTTTTGTCAAGGAAAACTGGCAGCTGAGGAAAGGCGTCAGTGATTTTGGCGAGGAGGTGGACTACGATGAGGAGCTGTACGTGGCCAGCAACGTGGTCATCTGGAGCAAAGGGAGCAAGAGCGAGGCGTCGGCTGCCTATAAGGCGTTCAGCGTTGACAGCCCTGTGCTGCAGGTACGTGTTGGCTCCGGTGTGCGTTTGCAAACTGTGCCCTCGGGTGAGGGTGTTATGGGAAATGCAGGAAGATTGATTTTGGTAATGATATTGAATCATAGAATCACTCAGACCGTCTAGTCTAACCACACTGCCCTAACTCTAACAACCCCCTGTTAAATCACGTCTCTGAGCACCACATCCAAACAGTATTTAAACACATCCAGGGATGGTGACACAACCACCTCCCTGTGGAGCCTGTTCCAATGCTTAACATCCCTTTCTGTTAAGTGTTTCCTGATTTCCAACCTAAACTTACCCTGGTGCAACTGGAGGCTGTTTCCCCTCATCCTGTCGCTTGTTCTTTATATCAGCCTGTTCTTCAGATGTCATTGTGCTGTGCTTGGTTTTAGGCCTTGTGGTGTGACTTCACTATTCAGCAGGAAAAGTCTGACAAAGCTGATGGTAAGTTGTGTGCTTATCCCTAAATTGTAGGGACCTCTAGAAATCAACTCCAGCCCTGTGCTGAAGCAGCTGCCCTACAGCAGGTCACATGGGAATGCATCCAGACAGGTCTTCAATATCTCCAGAGAAGGCATCTCCACCACCTCAGGCATGAAGTGCTTTGAGTTCAGCCTTCTTGGCATGAAAATTTTAGTCAATGAGAACTGTTCTTCTAAGGCTACCCCCTGCCCCTTAAGCATACGTTCTTTTGCATAGGGAATATCTGAGGAAAGAGGTAATCTTACTATTCTTTCTTTCTTCTGCAGTTTCAGGCAGTAAAGAAATAGTACAGAAATGCGTCTGCATATTGCAGAGCTCTTGTGTGAATGTGCATAGCGTAGATGGAAAGGATTACATTGCTGCTTTACCCTTCCAGGTAAGTACTTCACCTTGTTCATTACTGGGCTTGTTGTCTGGTTGTCTGCTGTATTGTGGTGTGCATAAAGTGCTGCTATTGGAGACTGCCAGAGTTCTTCATTCTGGTGGGTGAACGTGCACCAGTGATGAAAGTGTGGCTTTGGTTATGACAGTGTGGCACTTCTGGAAGTAGTAATGGCCAGATTGTATGATGTGGGAAAGTAAGGGTATGCCAGCTTGGTAGTTTGAGAACCTGCCCCCATCAACACCACCCTTCTCTCAAGAAAAGGTTTAGGCAGTATATTTTGCAGTAGCATGATATTCAGTCATGAGAAGTTATCAACACGGTAAGTGCTTGGTAGCTTAATCACAGCTGTATCTCTGATTTTTTAATAGGTTGCAAACATCTGGCCAACGAAATTTGGTTTGTTGTTGGAGCGTAGTAGTTCTTCACATGAAGTACCTACAAGTCCACCCAGGTATGTAGCAAGTGATTTGATTGCTCTGTTATAGAGTGTTTACTAATTTCATACAGGTGGGTGAAAACTGAGGAGGAATAGTGAAAGATAACAGGGACAGCTGAAACTGGAACTCGTAGGGAAGGGGCTATCTACCAAGTCATAGTTTCCCCCAACATGGTCTTGTCTTAACTGTGTGAGAGCATTTGGTGTTGGGAACAGGATATGGCATGCAGAGTGTCACTGACCTAATTTCATTGAGGTTTGTCCTGGGAATTGGTTCCAGGCTGTGGTGGTGGTCATGGAGATTCACTGGGAAATTCATTGAGACGTTTTCTCTCAACTGCAGCATGCTTTGAGTCTATGGAGTTTCCTGCCTTGTATTTGTAGACCCTGTGCTCTGTGGCTGGATATACAGGTGGAAAGCAGAGTAAAGGGGTTTGTTGACACGCTGATTAGCAGTCTGAATGTGCACTCCTGTTCTTCCTTGGCGTTTGTGTTCATTCCAGGCACTTGTGATTGTCTAGTTTTCATTAGAGTTGAGATTAGAAATAGAGGCCTTGAAAATATTCATGGAAAATCTGAAAAAAAAAACCCACATATTTCCGTGAGCTAGCTGCTGTGGGTGTTTCATTTTAATTTTGGTTCCAGCTTAAACACTAGATCAGGCAGATAGCCTCTTTAGTGCATTGTTATGCTGTGCTCTCACCACCCTGTCCATAGGGACAGTGTAGTGCCTTCTTCCACTGAAGAAGGGAGTTAGGCAGTAATCTGCTTCATTGGGTTTGAACCCTTGATCATCTTGCTTCTTGTGGCTGGCCCTGGTCTTGTGCACTGGACCCTTTGGGATTACTGCAGAATAAAATTGCACTGGTCCCGGATTTTGCTGCTCTGTTACTTCACAAAACTCATTGCTGACCCTACTCAACCTGGATTTTCATGAAAATTTCCCCTTTTGCCCCTGCCACCTGCAGATGGTTGGCACTATTGCTACTCTGTGATGGGTACAGATTACCTGATGCCTGGCTGCTGGTGTAGAACCCAAACTCTTCAACTGAGCCTAGATTAAGAGCCTTCTCCCCTTCTTGCTCCTTGTAGCCGCCCTAGTTCTAGCTCTGTTTGTCCCAGCCAGAGTTTGTCATGTGGCCACCAGGTGGGGTCATTCTCAAGTGAAAAATATACGAAGCCTGATTATCCTGTTTGATAGACCAGCCTTTGGCTGACTTCAGTTAATCAGAAGAGCTTCTGTTAATGGAATATGTCTGTACTGTTTGGTTTCAGGCTCAAATCTGTTAAGGTCTGAGGAGTGTTTTGGGATTGCAGCATGTGCACCAACTGCAAGAGAGGGCAGTTAGGCTTATTAGCATTTGGTTTCTGAACATGCTTTGTTTGGTTTCTTTTTAGAGAACCTTTGCCTACTATGTTCAGCATGCTGCATCCCTTAGATGAGATAACACCTCTTGTCTGTAAGTCTGGAGGTAGGTTTAGGCCTTGACATCAAATGCTTAATGTATCACTCAAGCATTTTCTGTGTTAAAAATTTGCAATAATGGCTCTTTTAAGAAGTCAGAAGTGACTTGTTTTAGTTGCTTTATGAACAGGGAAACTGGTCAGGTTAAAAGTCCAGATTGCAGGGGGGGGAAAAAATAGAGTATGAAAAGTACTAATCCTTCATCTGATAACAGTACTGTAGAAATGATACTTTCACCTTCACTTAGGTCAACTACTTCTTTAGCAGGTGTGTTTGGCTCTGCTAGAGTGCAGTATGTTGCTGATTACACCTTGAGGATTGTGTTTGTCAATGCTGAACCTTCCATTGTGATGACCTACGATACTGTACAGAGTTTACATACTGTCTGGGCTCTTCGTAGAGTAAAGCCAGAGGTACACATTTGTTATTGACTATGTGTCATTATAAATTTTCTTTTGGTATGTGTTTAGGTGCCATTCTTGGGCATGTCTGTTAGAAAGGCCTGATTGTTTGTGTCTTATTCCATTAGTAGGGTGACTGTTGGAGGATGTACAACAGTTGTGGCGAGCACTCAATAGCAGTGGCTGTGTGCTTATGATGTTCCTTTCATTGTACCAGAAAGTTTGTACTCTGTTTCAACTGTTGTCTTCCATGAGAAAAGTGAGAAACAGCTTTCTGCCCTGAGAGTCACAGCAGTAGCGTTGGTGACTGGGAGGAATAATTTCTTAGACTGATGTGCCTTTATACCTTGCTGATGTAGGCACACACTTCTAACAGCTAACTGATGAAACAAATTGTTTGAGCTTCTTAGCTGGTACTGTGCCTGTGTGATTTGTACGTAGAGAACTCTTTTCTTTCCCAGGAGCAGAACATGGTGCTCAAGTTTTCAGAGCAGTTGGGCACGCCACAGAACGTGGCTGCTAGCAGCTCTTTGACTGCTCAACTCAGGAGCCTTTCAAAAGGAGACTCACCCATGGCCTCACCCTTCCAAAACTACTCATCTATTCACAGCCAGAGCAGATCAGTGTCATCACCCAGCATGCAGTCCCGCTCGCCATCCATCTCCAACATGGCTGCTTTGAGGTGGGTGCTGAGCATAATGTGTAGACCTGACACCAAACAAATACGAGCTATAGAATAGATAGCACATGTGATATTGCTGTCTTTCTCTGCCCTTACAAATCTAAGCTGTATCATGCCTTCTCTCTCACAGCATCTGAAAGCACTCTTGGAATGCTCTTGTGACATTAGTGGGCTTGTTGTTGTTGGCTATTATCTTTGTGGCATAGAGGGAATAGTGAGTATGCAGAAGACAAAAAGGCTGTTCTATTCTCACACAGCCAGTCTGTAGTACAGCTGGGCTATCATTAAGGGACGCTAATACTGAACTAGCTGCTGTTTCACGGTGGTTTTCTTTGTTTTTAATATGTGACCGTGCTGGTTTAATAAGGATTCCTGTCTGTTTTTTTGGTAAGCTCACTTTTCAGTAATGTTTTGTTTCTCCTTGCAGCCGTTCTCATTCACCTGCCCTGGGAGTACATTCATTCTCAGGAGTGCAGAGGTTCAACTCATCCAGCAGTGTTCAGTCACCAAGGAGGCACAGTATTACCCATTCTCCAGAGAGCACTTGCAGTGATTCCTTTCTTGTAACAGAAACGGAACCAATTGTTCCTGAGCTGTGTATAGATCATCTGTGGACAGAAGCTGTCACAAAAATGAGGTTAAGTGCATGTTGGAATATGAGAGAAATGTGAGATTGCCAGTGGGGTGAGGGAAAGAAAGTAAAACGATAGCTTATTTTAGTGTGACCTTTCTGCAAATAATGATACCTTAAGATAGGTTTTGTGAGATCTCTCAAGCAAAAGAGATTCAAATACCATCACTGTTTTTTTTTGTTTGTTTGTTTGTTTTTCCTGTGTGCTTTTTTTAAACTCTTAGCTGGAATATTTCTTGCCCTGTTACCATAAAAGGGGCAAAACATGGCATAAAGCCTAAGACTGAATGGGAGAACGAAGCCAGATGTCGTGTGCTCTGCACACCAAACTGTATGAATGTGAAGACTGGAGTGGTTGCAAATTAATTTCTCTTGTAAGGACTGAAACTGAGACTGGCACATTGTTAGCAACTTCAGGCACTAATATTGGAAGTCTGGTGTCCCGATGGTTTGTGGACATTGTTTTCTTTAATTAAATTTTTTTATAAATAAACCCAACACTATGCTGCTCTTTTTGTCTCATTTAGAGAGAAGAATTCCCAAGCATCAAAAGTGTTTATTACCACTGACCTTTGTGGGCAGAAGTTCCTTTGCTTTTTAGTGGAATCTCAGCTCCAGCTGCGGTGAGCATTCCTAGTTTGGGGACAGGTTTAAGCAAATACAAAGGGAAGGGTGGGGTAGTGCACTCTAAAAATTTGTCTAGCTCAAGGTTTTAACATACTTATTCATTCAGCTAGTGGAGTCTGTTGTGATGTGAGGTGTCAGGGCCTCACATATGACCAGTTTTTAATTGGAGTGGTGTAGATGATTTGAATGATGTAAATAAAACTGAAATTACAAGAGTACATTCACTGTACTTGGCGTGGTTTATTCTTATCTTTACCCTTCAGAATCACATTGGGGATTTCATTTAGACTAGAGGAGAGACAGTAAAATGATTAACAGGACAAAGCTAGCAAAGGAAGGAGGAAGGAACCACGTATACCACAATAAGACTAACTGTACCATGTAACATGACTTTTATTTTCTGTTTTTGTCTTTCCATAGCAGAGCACAGGAGAGTCCTTTTACATTTCTTGTTGTTTTCTCAAATCTCTAGGTGTGTAAAATTTCAAGAGAGCAATGATAAGTCACAGCTAATCTTTGGTTCTGTTACCAATATTCAGGCAAAGGATGCAGCTCCAGTGCAGGTATGTAACGTGTGGCTGCAAAGCACCTTCCTTTGTCGTTTCTGTCATCTATTTGTCATCTTTTTACTTAAATGCAAGTAGCTGAATGTGCTGTTTGATTCTTGCAGGGTGTTGATACTCTGCTGGTTCTGGAAGGCAGTGGAAATCTAGTGCTTTATTCTGGAATTGTTCGTGTAAGTAGCAGGTTTTTGTGTCCCAAAATAAGTGTTTGACTCTGGTTATAAGCTGGACTGTGCAGAGGGTGCATCATGCCTTACAAGGTATCATTTTAAGCTACTGTAGACTGCTTCTTATTTAAGACTAACTTGGGAAGGTGCCTCTGCTCTCCTAATAGGTGTAATTTATGTACAGTGCTGAAAGGGTGGTTCTGAGGAATGACTGGCACCTTGTGGCACAACTAAATCATCTCTGGAGTTTATTTTCTACAACAGTAAAGTGCTTAACTGATACAATGCTTTCAAACAAACAAATGTCAAGAGTATAGAAAGTAAGAATTTCTTGTAGAATTTTTCAGTCTTCTCTGTGGAATGCTGGACAGTTGTAGATACCAAATTATTCTGCTTTGCAGAGGGCTGTTATTAGGATGGATGTAGGTCGTTCAAAATAAATATACATTATATATACAGTTCAAAAAAATGTTATTTCCATACATGCAGAAACCTTGGGCATTAGAATTTATATGGATATTTACCTGTGTGTATGTGTATAGTATGTATATTTTTTGAAAGAGGTGACTCTGGAAGTACAGTTTATCCTATGAAACAAACTGCTAAATTTTCAGTAGGAATAGTCCTGTAGCAGTAGTGTACAAGACCATATATGGTAGCTTTTCTCAGTGTATGTTCATTTGAAGAAAGGCATTAAATTAAGCAGTTGTCAGGCCTTAGTTCCATCCACTTCTTTGCAAATTGTTCCTTTAATATGTTGGTATATAAAACCATCAGTGTATGTAAGCCAGCATGTAGAAGCGCATGAAGACCAACTGTTTGCTTTCCTGTATGTTTTTTAAATAAGGTGGGAAAGGTTTTTATTCCTGGACTGCCTGCTCCATCCCTGACGATGTCCAACCAGATGCCTCGGCCAAGCACTCCTTTGGACAGTGTCAGCACTCCATCCAAGCCTTTGAATAAACATCTGGGGCCCCTAGAAGAGGTAAGCAGAAACAAAATCCTGCCTTGAGAAGGCTTTAGTTTCAATAGCTTTGGCATAATTGACCAAATGACTGGGTATTCTTTTTGCCTATTGTAATCTCCTATGAATCTACATTGCATAATCTTACACAGATTTATAGGAATTTGTGATGTAAATGCTCTTTTATGCTGATATCTTTAGCTAAGAAAGAAATCCTGCTTAAAAGCTTCTCTGTGAAGGTCTTCGGCATGTAGAAGTGAAGCTTGCAAACACTGATACATCTGTTTCTTGATTATAGAGTAGCTGAAGGCAGATGCATGGATGGTCTTTGAGAGGGATTTCTAGTCCCTTCTCCTTGCCTAATACTGCAGGACTGAGACTTGACTATGGCTAGGGGAGAACACAAATATTTTGCCAGAGAAAACCTGTTACTTTAAACTTCATGTAGCTGTTGTGATGGCTCTGCTTCTCTTATTACTGTGGTTCATCAAGACCACTCTCCTTTTTTTTTTTTCCTCCCTAGTATTTATGCACAGCCTTCTTAACCCACAACCTCCATCCGTATTTTGTTTGGATGCATTGATACATCAGGATAAGTGAATATACAGTGAGGGCTGAGGTGGGTGTGTGATGCAGATCTCATGAACAAGTGCTGTAAATTGAAAAGGGAATTTAAAAAACAAACCAGCTTATTTGATGTTTGACAATTGAAGATGGGCATCTTTCGTTCAAATGATGAATTGATTTTTAACTTTTCAAGTGTCACTGGGAGCTAAATCTTTTACTTTTCTCCTGTAAAGTCCCTGAATGCAGTGTTCAATGTATGTCTATTATGTCCTGCCTTATTTATGATTTTCATAGAACTTCTGAGACATAGTTTTGAAAAGACATCAACAGCTTTCAAAATACTTATTAGTATGCTTAAAAACGGTCATTTTAACTGTCCTTTGCTCAGATACTTGCTTTAACAAATTCTAAGCAACCATTTTTACCACTTTGCAGAGTATGCTTTTGTCACCAGTTCCAGAGCTAAGGGATTCTTCTAAACTCCATGACTCGACTTACGTTGAGGACTGCACCTTTCAGCAGCATGGGACTTTCATTCATGCTCTAAGAGATCCTGTCCACAACAGAGTAACTTTAGTAGGTATTATTCTGTAATTTGAGTCATGACTTTGTTAGCAAAGCAAAATGAGGGTCAAGCTTATTTTTCATAGAATTGCCTGGGTTGTAAAGGACCTCAGAGATCATCTAGTTTTAACCCCCCCCTGTATTGTAGGACATTGCTGGCAGCTCCTGATCAGCAGTAAAATGTTAAACATACATTGTGGAACTCCACGATTTTCTGTGTTGAATGTCCTAAAAGGTGTAGAAGTTTATAATTCAAGTGATTTAGGTCAAGATCTGTTTAAAGTGTTTCATGGAGCTAGAATCTGAGGTTACAGGCCTTGAGTTTAGCAAATAGCCGAGAGTTTGGAGTATGCTTCATACATACATGAGTTCTGAGTTGATGGAAAAAGATGCCATCTTTAAGTAAAGAGGCATTTTTAATTCAACTCTTCCTTTTTTTTTTTTTTCTTTTTTTTTTTTTTTCTCTCCAGGAGCTCAGCAGTAACACAATGGTTCGGATTACAATTCCTGAAATTGCCACTTCGGAGCTAGGTATGAGTCAGAATCTATCGTGTGGAATACATTCCATTATTTTTGAGTTCTTTTAAGTAGTTTATACTTAGCTTAGACTGTGTAAGCATTTGATATGATGTATTTTGAGGTCTATTGGCTTACTTTGTACAGCTGCTACCATTTATTTAGGTGTGCTCTGCTACTTTGATTGCTTCAACTGATGCACTCTTAAAACTTCCTTTGTTCTTTAGGTCTCTTTATACTTTTCATGCCTTGCTTAAGGCTGAGATGTCTGTTCAGACATAACTTGTTTTCATTAATGAGCAAAGACTCCTCCCCCTGCTTTGTGTGGTGAATTAGAGAGGTTGTGTTTAACCAAAACTGAAGGAACAGAAGGTTGTGTGGTGTGGCTTTTATTGAAAGAGTTTCTGGAGAGTTAAAAGTAGGTCCAAGTACTGTAACAATTTGTAGCACTAATTGGGTGAGCAGGATCTGAAGTAATGGAAAACATGCCTAACTTTTGTTTTTTGTTTTTTCCCTTTGCAACAGTGAAAACGTGTCTGCAAGGGGTCAAGGCTATCCTGCCCAAGGAGATAGCTGTACAGATGCTTGTCAAGTGGTACAATGCTTACAATGCTCCTGGAGGACCAAGTTATCGCTTGGAATGGAATTTATTTGTGACTTGTCTCATGAATATGATGGGCTATAACACAGAGAAACTGACTTGGACACGTAATGTAAGCAAGTGTGCATGTTTGTTTCCTTGGCTTATGCTACTGATAATTCTTCAAGGTTTGAAATGGTTGGAGAGGTGCTGAAGTCAAATATAGATAATCTCTTGTCCTGAGTAACAAGGTGTCACTGAGTTAATTCTGCATTCCTAAATATCAGGTATACATTTTGGTCTGTGATGCTTATGTCTACAAGGTACTTAACTCCAGCAGTTCAGATGAGAATAAATTAAGAATATCTTACTCCAGTACTTACACTGATGGGCTGAAGATTTTACTCAAGTAGTCCAAATTAAGCCTGTTTTGATTAGAAGCACAAAACACAGTTCAGATTCCTGTTTTCTAAGGAAGTTTTTCCTTGCAGTTTTCATATTACAGCACTTAAAGTCATGTCTTTTATACAGAACTTGGAATTTTCTTGAAGTGAATTTCCTGCTAGGTAGTACACTTGTGATACTTACTGGTTGGAAGCAATGGGGAATGCAGGGCTATGTATACTGATGAAATAAAAGCAATTAGCGTATACCCACATTACTTGCATTAGCTCATCCCCAGTATTTCCTAGGCAGTCAGACCACAAGGTTCCTGCAGCATTCGCCAGACTAATTAGCTGTGTGTAGAAAAATCTAATTGCAGTGTTTTATATGAAAGCAAAATAGAAATATGTAAAGCAACACCATATAGTGTGTGGTTTGCATGTGTATGTTAGGACTGATGAATTACTTACGTGACCTTGGTCTTATTTCTTGCAGCTTAATGTTGGAGGATCACCTTCACCAGTGAGTGCACCAAAGAAGGCTAGGCCATCAGAAACAGGATCAGATGAAGTAAGAAATGGTTCTCTTCGACAAATAAAAGCTGGGGAAGGGTGTTCATTTATTGCTGTGTGGTTTTTTTTTTCTTTTTTTTTCTTTTTTTTTTTTTTTTTTTTTTAAGGAACACCTCTGATTTGGGTTCCCTGGCAATTGCAAGCCTTTGGGGAAAGGAAGGTGGTTTTGTATTGTGCTGTGACTGTATCATGTGACCTTTCTTGTCAAGGTCCTAGTTTCAGAAAAGTGAAGTTCGATTCAGGAGTGAATTCAATGTGAATTACAAAGCAACCCCAGGCACTTTTCTGACAATGTCAGGTGTCTCCTAGATGCTTTATCCCCTTAAAATAAAGTCGACTTACTCTACTCCACCCAGCACCTTCAGCAAGTTAGGAGCATCTAATTGCATGCTTCACTGAATGCACTGGTTCTTACTGAATTTAGTTCAAGATTGAATCACCAGGTTTTGCCTAGGCAAGAATAGGAAAGTTTTTCTTTTTTAATGTAATCTAGAAGGGAATAAGGCTTACTAGCATTCCATTGTTAAGAGGCTTACAAGCTACAGTAGTGCAGTCATTAGGTTTTGCAGGCTGACAGCTCAGTGAAAACAAGAGATTTACAGGCTACAATCTATTTGAAACAGAGGTTAAGATCTAAATGCCCAACATGCTATGATGGAAGGAGGGAAGGAAGACTGGGGCAGTGGGTAAGTTGCAGTAAGGTGAATTATCAGTGCAAAGGAGGCACTTTAAATAAGTGGAAACTTCTCTCTTGTTTTCTCAAATGTAATGCTTTGATTCATTTATGCATAACTGGAGGGAGGATGGGAAGATGCAACTTCCCAATTGAATCTGTGCATTGTGGCTTGTGGGGTTTGTGTAGCACATTTACCATAGAACAACTGCATTTGTATTGATTTAGGGCAAGAACAGTGCCTTGGTGCTTTAGAGTTCTCTTGCTGGAAGTTTGTTCATTGTCTCTTTTTCCTGTTTGCGTGGTCTAGGACTGGGAATATCTTTTGAGCTCTGATTACCACAGGAATTTTGAGTCTCATCCTCTATCCAGAGTCTTGGGGTTGGACCCTCTGGAAGTTTTAGCTCCAAAGGATGACTTCTTACAGAGCCTTAGCCTGGATTATTCAACTCTCCTTTTCACCCATATTCCGGCTATTTTCTTTGTTCTTCACCTGGTCTATGAGGAGTTTAAACTGAACCTTCTGATGGGAGAAGAAAATCGTTCACTTGTTGTTCTTCTGATTCAGCTGGCCAGGTATGCCAAACTGGTGCATCACAGATACTGTATATTGTGTGGTGTCTCTTGTTGATGTTGCTTTGTTTTTTGTGGAGAGATTTGGGAATTACCCAAAGAGGAACAGACTTTCATATTTTTGAAGAAAATTAATAAATAACAGTTAAATAGATAGGACATTTCCTACAACGAGTAGTTCTGACCACTTGCCAACATAAGGATGAGTCACAAATCGTAGTTCTTGGTAGATGGCTTTTGTTCCTGCGATAGAAGAAAAGGGAGAGGGAGAGAGTCTACTTTTCTGCATCAGGGAGTGTGGGCATCCCTGCTGCAGGCAGAAGTAAAATCACTTTATTGACTTTCAGTCTTCAGTTTAGACCGAATGTAGTGATTTCTTGCTGGTGGTGGTAGGTTTTCTGGTTTGGTTTTTTTTTGTTGTTGTTGTTTTATTTTGCTTTTTGACTCAATTCCCCATGCGAACAGAATCTCATCTCAGTTCTGGTTTTACGTGACCTTACCATTTAGATCATGGCAAGAAACTGGAGCAGTACCTGCATTGCTTGCTGTGTTGCCTCCCTGGCAGCTAAAATTCAGTGTACCATGGACAGCTCACACTTTGTCTACTGCATTGACTGAGCTCTCAAGATCTATCAAATACTCATCTTCGTGGCATTTTCACTGCAGCCAGGGACTGCATCTTCCACACCCACATTCAGATTGCATTGCATATGTGTAGACACACGTGAATACAGTTATCTGTATAAGCAAAAGACTCAATAATGCCCCTCCAAGTTTTATTTGATATTTCTACCAAAGTCTCTCTATGGCTGTAGGTTCTTCCTCTAGCACTGCTGTTGGTTGACTGTAGTAGTTTCCAGAAGCATCTCTTCCTGAGAAGGTTGAACTGTCCATTATTCTGTCTTGTCAATGAAAAGCAACTGCAGTGAAACTCTGTATCTATTGGGGCTGGAAGCTGTTGTTTGCATTCACATCTTGCAGATAACAAGCTGTGTTATCTGACGTCCCTGTTTAAAAGTTTGGGGAAGTTGTAGTGACAGTTGTTAAGCTGTAAGTGATGGTGGTGGAGTTGTGGCACGGAGTAGAACTACAGCTGAAAAGAAGTGCACTGATGGGAAATAAGCCATGCAGATTTGTTGCTTGGCAAAGGGACACTGCCCATGAGCAGCCCTAGTTGAAGAAGTCAGAACTTCACTCCTGCATATTAGAAACATTAGAAGTCAACAGAAAATGTCAGAAATGGAGGAAGGTGTGGAGTTCTGTTTCTTTTTTTTTTTTTTTTTTTTTTTTTTTTTTTACTGTAAAGTGATTCCCATCTTTCATTCTAGGGACTTGAAACTTGAAGCTTACATAGATTACTACTACAGAGACTATCCAGCCCTTGTGAAAATCTCTGGACAGACTTGCATAATTGATCAAGGTGAGTTTAAGACTATGTGAAGCTGGGTGTTCAGTGGTAATGGTGTGCAAGTTCACTCTTAATACTGAGCATGTTGATAGCTGGTCAGGCCTTAACCCACACGTGTAAAACTGCATGGGTTGCCTTGTTCCTTTGTCTTTAGAAGTCTGTTAGAACCTTACAGTCCCAAGCTGGTGTCTTCAGCCTGGTGCTTCATGGGGTGTTTCACAGAACAAGGACTTGGGAGGAAATGGTTTTATCCCAGCAAACTCCTAGTTCAGGCTGGCTGAGAAATATTTGTGGAGAGCTGTGGAGCAACCTGGTAGTGAGATAAGTATCCATAGGCTGGTGTGAGCTCTCAGCTTATAGTTATTTAAAAATAAATCTGAGCTCAGTGCACAATTATGAAAGTTAAAATAAGGTCATATATTATTTGTGCATTTGTTTAGTGTACTGCCAGCTGAAGTTTGGTGGTCATGCAAGACAAAACACTGTTTTTCCTGACATAAAAAATAATCTCATCATATTGGCCAGGCTTTGCTGCTCATGTTTGTGGATAGAAAAGACAAAAAGGGTTATAGTTAGGCTGTTCCCTCACTTAGTGATGTAATGTTGAATTACAAGACTTGTTCTCCTGAGGTCTTTGAAAGTTAATAATTACATACATTATTTCTTGCTGTGGGCTCAGACTTTCTTTCAAGAAAGACTCAAAGATGTCTCAAGCTTTCATTACTCTCTGACTATAAATGTGCATCTGACAGAAGGCAGATGTGATCCATAGTGCTTTGAAGTACCATGTTTCTTAACTTATACAAAATAAGTAGTGTAGGGCTTCTCTTGAGAATAAAGAACAATATGTGAGTGTTTGCCATGAGCTCAGTGTCGTGACTATGTGTGTCATTTAAATCCAAGCAGGTTTCATGCATCATCCCTCATTTTTTTCTGCTGAGCCTCCAAGTATCCTTCAATGGTTGAGTTCTTGTCTAAAGGGAGGAAGAGTGCAGCCTTATCCTTACTTACCAGGAATCTGTGAAAGGAGCAAGCTGGTAATACTGGTATGTACATTGGCAAAGAGAATGTGCTTTCCTCTATCAGCATGGCAGCTCTGTGGCTGCTTCATTTCCTGTGAGTGAAGTGTCCTCAATGGGAAGTCAAATAATGAGAAGTTTAATTGTCTTGTATAAAGCAGTGAGAGCATGCTGGAGTAATATTGAGCCTGTGATTAATGATTTCTGAGAAGCACAGCTATATCTGTACTGTTTGGGCATCTAAGCATCTCCAAGTGTTGCTGCACTGTACTAAGCAGGCGTCATTTGTCTGTGTGGAATTCTCTTGGTATCCTTGTAGTACAGTGGTGCCAGTTTCTTTCTGGGGGGAATAACAGAAATCTCTGCAGGTCCTATCTTCTGTTCTATCACTACTTGAATATTACTGAAGGATGTAGATGGGTTTTTGCAGGTGGGAGGAGGTATTTGAGGCTGGGAAGAGGAGTATATGAGTGCAGGGTAGATGGTCTATGCTTCGCTGCTCATGTTTTTGGTTTTTTGTGGTTTGCAGTAGTGGCATGTGCAAAGTAATAATGTAACTCAGTTAACTGTATTTCGTGAGTGAGAATTTCCTGGCTTTTCTCTTGGGCGCATATCAACATAAATATTTAACTGCATGAGTAGTTATTAGTGCTGATGTTATCTTCTGGTCAGCCTTGTTGGCTTCTTCACAAAGTGTTTGTGGAGATAAGCTGTCAGTATGGGATTTGGAGCAGAGGTGTTGAGCTGAAGAGAAAAACAGGGCAGCGAGGCTCTGTTGTGACCCAGCTGCCCAAGAGTAGTTGCAGAGTCTTCCATTAGGAGTCAGCCTGTCCTCTGCTTCAAAGCATGGAAGGGTGAAGCACCAGCACTGAAACCTGTTACCGTGCTGGTGCTTTTGCTTAAAATGTACCCTACATTCAAGCTCTGAAGAACAACAGAGCCTTCCATTCAGGCTGTCACTTGTCTGTCCCCAACTCTGTCTGCCTGTACCTGACTTCTCTGTGCAGGTCAGAGCTGGCACATTGCTGGTGCAGCTTGTCAGAAGATCTTTGGGAAAATCACAGCAGGTTTTTGCTTAGATGTGATTTTGCCAATGGCATGCCAACTTTTGCAGCAGAGTTCAGAAGGAAACAATGATGGATCACTGGTTTTTCTGGCTGGAGTAAATTCTCTTCACTCAGGTACTTCACAAAGTACCCAATACTCTAGAAGGGGAGGCAACCAAATTAAATATGTTGTTTGTAGAAAATCTTGTTTTCCAAGAGAAATTCAATGAAGCATGAGCAATGTGGGAAAGATGATTAGAAACATGTTTTTCTGCTTTGAAAGTTTGTTTCTTTTTACCTTTGAAACAGCTATTAGAGAAAATTCAGTTATTGCAAGGTTAATAGGTCTAGAAACCTAAAATGTGAACGTTTGCTGGCTTCAGTTGTTTGAATCTATGTTTACTTAATGATGTTTTCATAATAAATGCATCCCACTGTTCAAGTTACTGAAGTTCCCTTTTGCTTGTTTTGATAGGCAGAGCAAGGCTGGATATGGCTCTGGGCAGCTTGCTCTAGTGGTTGGTGACTCTGCTTGTGGTGGAGGGGTTGAAAGTAGATGATCTTGAGGTCCTTTTCAACCCAGGCTATTCTATGATTGTAGCAGTAGTAGCTGCAAACAAAGTGACTCTGTATTATGGTGTCTCTTTCCTATCCAGAGTGTGGCTCTGTACATACTTGGCGATGAGAGCGCTGTATCTAATGAAGCTTCCCCTTATCTGTACAAAATTACATCAGGTAACACTTTAATGCTGTCATACTATCTCCTAGTGTCTTGTTTGTTATGTGCTGTCCTTTCCCTTGGGAAACAAGGGGATAATATGGCCTTGTCTTTTCCAGGGCAACAGAAACAACAAATAGAACAGGATGACAATCGGTATGTTTTTCAGTATTACTTTAAATTCCGATTATTTGCCTTTCTGAGCAGCTTCGGATGAGGTGTATTGGCTTCTCCTTTATTTTACATTATTTTACAGATGCAGTTTTGGACGCAGCGCATCTATTTCCAGCCTTGCCGAGAAGCTGGTTATTTGGTTGACTGAGATTGGTATAAACCACTTTTATCTTTGTGTGAGATGATAACAATTGTAAATAAGCCTCAGAGTTGCATAGTATGAAAAGCATTATATAAAGCTTTGGTTAACAGGTTTTTTTGGTTTTTTTTGTTTTTTTTTCTCCTCTTGCTCACTAACTGTAAGATTTCACCTTAAGAGATCTGGAGACTCTCCCCTTCGGTGTGGCTCTTCCTATCAGAGATGCAATATATTACTGTCGAGAGCAGCCTGCCTCAGACTGGCCAGAAGCAGTTTGTGTCTTGATTGGGCGCCAGGATCTGTCCAAACAGGCGTGTGAAGGCAACCTCCTAAAGAGTAAATCTGTGAGTATGGGCACAAATGGACTTGGTGATACTGAATATTTGGACACAGCACTCTGCGCAGAAACTCTTACACCATCTGCCTGATGCTCAGGGGGTGTATGGGTTAATGGAGCATGGAAGGTGCAGATTTGAAAACTGAAGGCAATACAGGATTTGCTTGTATATGAGGATTTCAGTATAAAAGCTAGCATCTGGCCCAGGGAAAGTACATACGTACGTAGCTGGGGGAACTCAATAAAGCAGATTTTAAGCTTCATTTAAGCACGTTACTCAGAAGTTTTGCCCACGGAGCAATTTGATTGTAAGTCTTCCTTTCTAAAATCTTTTGGTACTACCTTTTTTGGTACTCTGTCCATCGAAACAACAGTGGCCCAGGGAGAAGGAAGTTGGAATTTTTCAGTGTAGCTGCATCTTGAGTTGGCATATCTGGGGTCTCCCTTTTCACTCGAAGATTTGGATTGCTTGCTGAAGTATGCTTATCATAGTTTTCTCCTTCTTCTCAGAAATGACTTAATTATTTTTATCCTGAAGAAAATTGATTTTAACTGTCCTTGATTTTCTTTTGAACATCTTCTAGTGGTGGGAATTAGTAGCATCTCTTGGAGTTAGAGCTTACTTGAGTGTCGCTTGTTGGGGGACACTGGAATCCAAAACTGTGAAAGCTGACTAATGGCATACATAAGTAATAGAAAGGTTTGTGTGACTTTTTTGAGAAGTCATGAGGAGGGTCTTGCATTCTCAGGTACATCTTGGTCAATTTTAACTGTCTTAGCTTTGGAAGTGATGTTAAAAATCAATTGGATTTTTTTTTAACAGGGGCATCTGATTATATTTCAGAAAAGACAAATGTTTTTGAACCGTGTAGAGCAAAAGTAAAACTACATATTCAAGTCTGATGTGGCACCATTAGTTAAAAATGCATTTTATTTTTGGCTGGTGAACTTTTCTCAACTCTAAAAGTGCTGAATCTTGAAACGATGATAAATCTGATTTTATCACTTTACTACAATGCCTCAAATGTATGTTACCTTAAAAGGATAGTGATCTTCAAACGCCAAATTGTTTGTCATTTCTCAGGAGGGCAGGGTGGAGTTTCCTGTTTCAAAACGGACGCTGGCTGAATGGGTGGTGCAGTTATGTATTGAGATTCAGCGCATATTTATCAGAAGAAATTAGTTTTCATTCATCAGCTGTTAATCTGCTTGCACTCCTGGTGCTGCGTGCCTTAGGAGAGCCTATGTTAGGTCTAGTTTTGATCTAGTTTTTTTTCTAGTTTTAGATTTGATGCCTTCTGATAGTTAGCAACACTGAAAGTGTCTCCTCTTTCCCATGCAGTCCATGGGCCCGGTGCTGTCCTCTGATAGTCCTTCTGCAGCTGAATCTGAAGAGGATGAGGACGGCATGAACAACATGAATGATGAAGTCATGTCACTGATATGGAGCAAGGATCTGAGAGTGCAGGAAGTACGCAGGCTCCTCCAGAGTGCCCGTCCTGTACGTGTCAATGTAGTGCAGATGCCAGAAGCTAGTGACCATGATTTCATAGAAGAAAAAGAAAACCGGTAAAGAATTCTGTTTCTAGCAGGCTTTCCCTTCAGAGAAAAATGGATCATCTTGGCTTAAGTATGTTTAATTGAATGATGTGGTGCAGTTCTGTCTGAACAGAACACTGAAGTTGGCAGACCTGAGCAAAGGGCACACAGGAGAGAGTTGTATTTTGTAACTCAAGTGCTGAAGTTCAGTATGCATCAAAACTGTATTGTGTTGTGTTGGACAGCTCTTGGGATTGGAGCAGCACATGGGGAAAGTCTTGTCAGTTTGAGCCTCACATGGCATTTAGGGTTTGAAAAGTGTTAAGTGTAAAGCAGGACCTACTTTGTGGAGAACATGCATCTGTGGAGAACAAAGCATTGTCCATCTCCTGTATAAAACTGGAGGGCCCTCTATCCTCGTCTAAGCAAGTCTTACATCATTGGACCTAGTTAGTTCTACTGAAAACAAGTTCACTGTCTCATTCCTCTCTTGAAAGCTCCTATTGGAGCTATTGTTTGCCCAGTCAGTCACCTCCCTGTTCTGCTTCTGTATTCAGTTGTTTTGGGGGTCTTAACAGTGTTGTCTTTGGAAAAAAAAAAAAGTAAAATGAAATAAGAAAGGGGGGAAAAAAACTCAAACTTCAAAACATTGTTAACATGCAAAATACTGTACAGAGGTAGGAAACTAAAGGAATGCATCAAATTATTGTCTGACCTAACAAGCTGAGTAATCTAACAAGTCTAGAAAGTGTTTCCAGAGTAAATCATAGAGAATTGTGGTCAGTATTCCTGGAAGTACGTTATTAATTCTGTACGCTGTTATTACTAGATGTGATCACTAGTCATAGCAAGATCACACAGCAATTAACTTTCTTTTGCTTTCTCCTTTCACCTTTCTTCTCATATGCTGCTAAATCGTAGCATGGGTTTGTTTAACTAGCACTTAGCTTAAAGTGAAAAACAGAGGCAAATTTCAACATCATCAGCTGAAGTGTATCTTTGAGATTAATCTTGAAGGATCAAAGACTTTGGTTTGTAAGTTTAACCTACTGAAAAAAAAAAAAAAAAGTGGGGGGGGAACGTGGACATAATACTGTTTGAATCATAAAAACAAAGCTGACCATCCAGTCCCTGTTGTGTTGTCTCACTTTATTTCACGTGTTTGGAATATATTAAGCAATGGGTTTTATTTTGGTTTCCTCAACAGATTGTTACAACTGTGCCAGCGAACCATGGCACTGCCTGTTGGGCGAGGAATGTTTACTTTGTTCTCCTATCATCCTATTCCAGCAGAGCAGTTGCCCATTCCTAAGCTGAATCTAACTGGTATGTTGCTTGGTGCTTTCTTTTGAAGAAATTCAGTATTTAACAGAACGTGGCGTAGTTTCTTAGTTGTTACCTCATTGTTTTTTGAACCTCTTGCTATCTTATTGCAGCTTCTGTGTCTTTCTTCCACAGTGTAAGTGGGTTGTGGGAAGAGATGGAACTTTTTGTTTTGAATCTGCTGCTTGCTGGTGTGTTCTTCTGGAATGGCCAAGACCAACGTCATTTTCTAATGCAGAACTTATATCAGGTGCATTCTGATAGGCAGAGAAGAGTGAAGTTGCCCAGGGATGCGTAGCTGTTCAGTGTTGCAGTCATACAGAAAGCAGATTCTGCATATTCTCGTTGCTTTGTATCTAGTGCGCTGTGCTCACCAATTGATGTGCCTGAAGATACCCAAGATTGCTTTTAGATCAGAAGTATGACTTTCATGCTGCCAGTGTTCACCCTACTGAGGTTCAGAGCAGTTTCTGAAGGGGTCTGGATTCATCTAATTGCTTTCAATGGTTCTGTCATGGGCAGGCCGTGCTCCTCCTAGGAACTCTACCGTTGATCTGAACAGTGGGAACATTGATGTGCCTCCTAACATGGCTTGCTGGGCCAGCTTTCACAATGGGGTAGCTGCTGGGCTGAAGATAGCACCTGCTTCACGGATAGACTCTTCTTGGATTATCTATAACAAGCCAAAGAATGCTGAACAGGCAAATGAATACGCTGGTTTCCTCATGGCTCTGGGTCTCAGTGGACATCTCACAAAGCTTGCCACACTCAATATACATGACTACTTAACAAAGGTGAGGCCTGTTTTTGTAGACAGCAGAGAGATACACTTCTGAGACTTGATTTCTGTAAACAAAACAAGTATATTTCTTTAAGAACTGAAATTGGAAGTTTCCTGTTGTGGCCAAAAGTCAGAACTGCTTTGTTAATCTTAGTAGCACAAGACTTCTGCTATTTTTAAAGTTTTTCATTGGTTTTGTCACTAAACCTTTCCACATTGCGGTGATGGACAGCTCATCAGGAGGTGAATTACCTCTGCTCAGTCTGTATGAAAATGTTACTATTTCTGCATTGCAGAGCTAGAGCCAGGGACATGAGATTGTGTGAATTTTGTATTGAAAGGACTGAATAGCATATATTCTTGTGAAGTCTCACCTTAAATTGTCTGAAGTTGCGTGCATCTATTTCCTTTAAAGCTTAAGAATAAATGTTACGTGTGGCTCAAGTGGGAGAGAGATAGGTAATGAACTACCAGGGGTGTAAAGCAAAACCTTAAGGTTTTGTTTTTAAAGCATCCTTTATGTTGGGAGTTCAAGGAAGCAATTATCTACATTATAGCCATGTTTAGCAATTTGATGTGTAAGAATTTTTATTTAGACAGGGTTTGCTTCTGTAGCAAACTTGAGCAACACCATTACACCCCTAACAGCTAGTAGTCGTTTTCCTTAAGAGTTGGCTGCAAAACTTGAGCAGCTGTGTACGCTGGAGAACGTAAGACTTGTCTCCGATACTGGGGAACTTTCAGAATGTACCTGCTTTCCTTGGTTGCTGATGTGTCTCCTTTCTCAGGGCCATGAGATGACAAGTATTGGGCTGTTGCTTGGGGTTTCTGCTGCCAAGCTGGGCACGATGGATATGGCAATTACACGGCTTCTGAGTATCCACATACCTGCCCTGCTACCACCAACTTCTACGGAGCTGGATGTCCCCCACAACGTGCAGGTGGCTGCTGTGATAGGAATAGGCCTTGTCTATCAGGGCACTGCCCACAGACATACAGCTGAGGTTCTGTTGGCTGAAATAGGTGGGTGCTAACACTGTAAAAACAAGGTTGATGTCTGGGAGAGAATCGCAATGTGTGTATGCTTTCCGCTATGCATCAGCAACCTGAATGTGTTGAGAGATCTTTTAAATGAACCTCTGCCACTGCAATGGGCTCCTGGTGCTGCACCTACATACTCATTGCATCTGGAAACTTTGACTGAATAGAAGTGGTTCAGTGCTTCTTGGGTTGCCTGCTGTTTGGTAGGACTGCCTTAACTTCATGCAACTGCTGACCCAGCTGCTGTAGATTCCTATAGATTCTGACTCTACAGCACTCAAGCAGACCTGGTACTTCCCAAAATGCATCAGGTTGAGGCACTGGATAGAAAAAACACTTGCCTCTTGCAGGAGAAGTCTTTTTGACTCACTAGATTGGTGGTGGAAGCGCTGTTGTCATTTCACAAGTTCTCCTGTTCCCAGTTTTGTTGCTTAAGGTTTTCCTTTGAGAGCTGATTCTGAACAGGCAGATTCTAATCTGAATTGTCCTTGTTCTCTGTGTAGTTCTGATTTTATTTCTAACAGTAAAGTTCTTGTTTATGCTTATTTGTAACTTCAGTTAAAAGAGACTACAGTTTACTAAATAGAGAAAGGGATGCATTTTAAGATGAAATTATATCTGTTATCTATCTGGTAATCAGATACGTGCAATCTGTTTCATAAAAAGTGACATCTTTTGAACTCTGCTGACAATGTTTGTATAGGGTCAGCAAAATCTTCAAAGCATATGTAATTGAAGCATGGCATTTTCACTGCATTTTGAATTCGAACTGTGTCCTTTAGCAACACACACGTACTGGTTCTGCAGAGGTTTGCTATTGGGGGATGCATGAGTTAAGTTTAAGATGAAGTAGGTATATGCATTTTGGGGGTTTTTTTGTGCTTTTTTTTGTTTTTTTTTTTTTCAGGACGTCCACCTGGGCCAGAAATGGAGTACTGCACAGACAGGGAGTCCTACTCACTGGCATCTGGACTAGCCTTAGGCATGGTGTGCTTGGGAGTAAGTGCCTCTTTTCACTTCAGCTGCAATTAGTGGAAGAATCATTCTATATTGGGCCAGGGCTAATGAGATCTATTTCACCTTTGAACCCTCCCTTGGCCAAATTATTATTTTTTTTCATATAAGGAGACAGCTGCCTATTATTTTTTCTCTTTATTCTTTAGCATGGCAGTAATCTGATAGGTATGTCAGACCTCAATGTTCCTGAGCAGCTTTACCAGTACATGGTTGGGGGTCACAGACGGTTCCAAGCAGGAATGCACAGAGAGAAGCACAAGTCTCCCAGTTACCAAATAAAGGTATGTGTTGATGTCATCGCCTTGCTTAAGGAGGAAGTAATATTAGCTTAGGAGTCCACAAAAGTCTGTATCTTGGTGAACGGAGTGACCTTAAAACTTTACTGACAACACTATGGGCTGTCACTTTCCAGGTTAACTAGTCTGAAATATGCATTTGTGTTTTCACAGGAAGGAGACACAATAAATGTGGATGTTACGTGTCCGGGCGCCACACTTGCCTTTGCTATGATCTACCTGAAGACGAATAACAGGTATTAACCTTGGAGGCACTCAAGCACTTTGCTGTAACTCGTGATAGGAAATGTTGGCTTTGCCTCATGTAGCTCACTCAGGTTTGTATGTTGCTGTAATACAATCTGGAAACCTTGTTCCTTTACTGTGCTCTGCAGGTCCATTGCTGATTGGCTTCAAGCACCAGATACCATGTACTTGCTGGATTTTGTAAAACCAGAGTTCCTTTTGTTAAGAGTAAGATTCCTCTTTTGTTTCATTTCTTGATCTATTTACTGTTACTAAAAAAATCTCATTTTTATTTTAATAAACTCCATGTGCCTGTTATGCAGAACCCTTTCTTATAGATAACTGCTCTGTTGTTGTCAGCTAGAATCGTACCTTCAAACAGTGTGTGCTTACTTCTCACGCTGTGCTAGAGAGACACAGAGTTTGGTGAGAAACACTTGAAAGATACACCTCAAGCAGAATAAATCAAATGTTTAAGTGATTGTTTTGTAGCTTTTTTCAAATTATTTGCACATATTGAAAAAAGTTTAGAAACCACAATGGAGCTGCTAATGGGCAGCTGCATTTCTGAATGCATGTAATATATTAAAAATAATATTAATACCCTTCTTTTTTTCTTCTTTACCTTTTGGCTTTGTCACTTTCTTAGACCTTAGCTCGATGCCTGATCTTGTGGGATGACATCATGCCCAGTTCTGAGTGGGTTGATAGCAACGTGCCTCAAGTAGGTATCTATGCTTCCCAGTGTCTTACTGACTTGTGCATGTGAACGTTCCTCAGTTACATGAGCTGCACAATTAAGTGTATGTGAATTTGCTGCATTTTCTTGATGTGGGAGACGTAATTTGGCTTCAGAGAGTCTGTGGGTGGGGCTAACAGTTAACTCTGTTCTCTTATCACACTAAAGCCAGAGAAGAGAGGCAGAAAGAGTGAATGTAACAGACACAAATTGCAACATGGGAATTCCTGCTGTACTGTAAGGAAATGATGTTTACAAAGGAAGTAGTCAGACATTAGGAGTAAAGCCCAGGACCTCTGTCTTTGAGGTTATTCAAAGTGAAATTTGATGAGATAACCTGAGCAAATGATGGCTTTTCTTTGAGTGTGGGCTTGGACCAAAGACAGCTAGACTTCCCATCCTCTGGGGTGTTCACCTCTGAGGTGAACACATGATGGCTAGAGGGCTTAGAGAGGTTCCCCTCTACTCATTTTTATGCTTTTTTTTTTTTTATAGATCATAAGAGAGAACAGTATACCTCTTCATGCCACAGAGCTACCTTCATCTGAAGACCTGAGTTTAGAAACACTGATGTAAGTAACTCGTAAAAATGAGATGCAGATAAAAAGAATATTTTACAAAGCCAAATTCTACTTCTGAAAAAAAGCATCTGAACTTTTGAAGTTATATCAGTATCAAATAAATTTTTCCCTTGGTATTTAGGAAATCTGTTCTGTTTTCTGTAACAAAGAGGATCTGTCTTTTATCTTTTATTCTGAGAGCTTGTGATGCATACTCAGGTTAATAAAGAGGAACACTTAGTCAATTCCTGTTTATGTTGTTGATTAGGCAGGCACACGTCTATATCATTGCTGGGGCGTGTTTGTCACTGGGATTTCGATTCGCTGGCTCAGAAAATAAAGCAGCATTTAACTGCTTGGTAAGAAGTTGGATTTTTTCACCTTGAATCTATGGAGCTATGGCTTATCCTTTGTATGTCTATTTAATACGCATTTCTTTTCTTTCCAGGACAAATATGCAACAGACTTCCTGAAAAGTTTGTCAGCACCGACAGCTTCTATAGTAAGTTCTTCCAAGTCTTCTCTCTACTTTGATTACCCTCACTGAAACTTCTACTTGTGTGTATTACAGACTTATTATAGAATGCAGCAGGGTTGTGAGTCATTATTAAGGACTTCACTGGTTCTCCACTCTCCCTCATTCTGTGGAATGTGGTTTTTAAACTCTGGGGTGGAGAGCAGCATATTAGACAGATCAGAAGTGTGCATTTGACCACAGAACTGTAATGACACCTTCCCTGCTCTGTGTGAAGATAGGTCACTATAATCTGGAAACCTGCCTGAGTGTCTTGCTGCTGTCTCTTGCAATGGTGGTGGCTGGCTCCGGAAACTTGAAAGTTCTTCAGCTTTGCCGTTTCATGCACAAGAAGACTGGGGGAGAGATGAACTACGGATTCCATCTGGCTCACCACATGGCTTTGGGGCTCCTCTTTCTGGGAGGAGGAAGGTAACTTGCCATTTCTGAAGGCCTTTTTTCTTCTCTCCCCCTTTTCTGCAGAAGCTGGAGCAATGCACAATTGACTTTTTTTTTTTTTTTTTTAATGGGAACTCACTCATAAATTCCTTGTCTGTACTTTGCTGCTGTCCTTCCCTCTTGCAGAAGACCAAAATGTTTTGAACTTCTGTGGTAGTGGCAAGTGTTTGTTAGCACTAAAACTAATAGAAAATGTTTTTCAACAGATATTCATTGAGCACTTCAAATTCTTCAATTGCTGCTCTCCTTTGTGCTCTGTATCCTCACTTCCCTGTTCACAGCACAGACAATAGGTAAGGGCTTGCATAGTTTGTTTCCTCAAAGTTTCATATTTCCTTAACTTTCAGGTTAAATAATCTCCTTCAGTAGAGGTTACATAGAAAAATCTTCTGTGTTACTGGGGATGGATGATAAGGTTGAATCTCTATGGGTAAGGATCAGGGGAAGGGCTGTCTAGGTGGGGGTCTGTTAGAGACCTCCTAACCAGGATGAAGAGACAGATGAGGTGTTCTGTGGGCAGCTGGCAGAAGCTGTGTGATCACCAGCCCTTGTCCTCGTGGGGAACTTCAACTTCCCTGGTATACGCTGGTCACTCTTCAAGAAGGAAGTCTTAAAGGTGCAGGAGCAGGCTGTCCCCCTGAGTTGCAAAATAAATCAGTGGGGAAGAAGACCAGCATGGATGAACAGAGAGCTTTTCTTGAGACTCCAGAAGAAAAAGAGAATCTCCTGTGGAAGAAGGGATGGGTAACTCAGAAAGAGTACAAAGAAGTTGTTAAGATGTGCAGATAGAAAATTAGAAAGGCAAAATCCCAGCTTGAACTGAACTTAGCTACTGAGGTAAAAGGGGACAAGAAACTCGTACAAATATATCAACAGTAAGAGGAGGACCAAGGAGGTTCTCCATTCTGGATGCAGATGGGAATGTGACCACTGAGGTTAAAGAAAAGACCAAGGCTGGGGGTAGAGAGGCCCTACAGAGGGATCTGGACAGCCTGGATAGCTGTGCTGAAGCCAGTGGGGTGAGGTTCCACAAGACCAAGAGCTGGGTCCTGCACTTGGGCCACAACAATCCCAGGCAATGCTACAGGCCTGGGGCAGGGTGTCTGGGAGGCTGGGCAGAGGAAATGGGCGTTGGAGTATTGGTTGATGCTCAGCTGAACATGAGCTAGCCGTGTGGCCAGGTGGCCAGGAAGGCCAATGGCATCCTGGCTTGTATCAGAAATAGTGTAGGCAGCAGGAACAGGGAAGGAATTGTGACCCTGTACTCAGAACTGGTGAGGCTACCTCTCAAGTACTGTGTTCAGTTTCGGGCCCCTCACTGCAAGAAAGACATTGTGGAGTGTGCCCAGAGAAGGGCAATGAAGCTGGTGAGGAGTTTGGAGCACAAGTCTTATGAGAAGCAGCTGAGGGAGCTGGGATTGTTCAGTCTGGAGAAGAGGAGGCTCAGGGGAGACCTTATTGTTTTCTATAACCATCTGAAGGGAGGTTGTAGTGAGCCTCTTCTCTCATGTAACTATGGATAGGATGAGAGGGGATGGCTTTCAAGTTGTGCCAGGAGAGATTCAGACTGGATGTTAGGAAATACTTCTGCAAAAGAGTGGTCAGGCACTGGAATGGGCTGCACAGGGAGGTGGTGGATTCACCGACCCTGAAGGTATTCAGGGAACATTGAGACATTGTGTTGAGGAACGTGGTTTAGTGAGAACTTATTGGTGATAGGTGGGCAGTTGGACTGGATGACCTTGTAGGTCTTTTCCAACCTTGGTGGTTCTGTGACTCTCTAGAATGTTTATATAAGGACCACGTAGCTAATTTTTTTGGAGGTTCTCCTCCTGCAGAAATGTAAAAAACACGAGAAATAAGTGATGGCTCTGATCTTTGATCAGTGAGGAAATGCGAGCAGGTTTCCTGAGGCCTCTACCTTGTGCTACTATGACTTGTCTGTTCCAGCTTGCTCAGCAAAAAAACAGTCATGCAAGATCTGTCCACTTATGATTCTTAATCTGTTCTAGTTAAAATTCACGAAGTCCTGTCTTGTTAGCTGAAGCATACCATGTTAAGGAAGTCTTTAAAACCTACTGAATTACTTCAGATTTCACTTGGTTCCTTTGACAGCTGTATGTAGTTACAGAACTGTGTGCAGTTAATTATTTGGGATTATTCTGTATCTGTACTGCATGTCTTGAGTTTCCTGTTCCCCACAGGTATCATCTCCAGGCTCTGCGGCACTTGTATGTGCTGGCAGCAGATCCAAGGCTCTTAATACCTGTTGATGTGGACTCAAACACTCCTTGTTATGCCCTGATAGAGGTTACATTCAAGGTAAGGAGTGAAGGCGTTTGAGGAGGTGTGGGAGGCAACTGAAAACTGATACACCAAAGCTCTGCTATTTTCATTGTTGTGGCCTGTAGTTTTGGGTTTGTTTTCAAGTTGTGGTGGAGATAAGCCCGATTCTTTAGGCAAATAATTGAAGGGTTATGTTCAACCCACTCACACGTTACATGTGCTTTGATGAAACCTTGAGAGAAGAGTACAGGACAAATAAAAAGCACCACAAAGTCTTCAAGTGTGTCATAACTGACCCAGAGTCATAGTTCTCATCTTTCCAAAGACACAGAGGTGGTTGGAGCCGTTTGTGGGTTTAACAGCTGCCTTCTAATTCTGCTGAAGCTGGCAACTTGGTGTCTCTCTTCACATGATGTGCCTCCTGGGGAAGAATGCCTTCTGCACTGTTTATTCTCATATAGATTAATGTGAAATGGGTGGTGCTTGAGAAAGACCTGTAGAAAGGGTTGCTGAGATTTCAAAGTGTCGCAGTGCAGATCCTCTGTGTGTCTGGCAAAGATGAAGAAGTTCTGTTTCTTGCTGTCAAAGTATAGCCCTATTCATAAATGGTTTCCTTCTCAAGCTTTTGGATTTCAGTTGAGTGTGCCTTGTGTGTGGGGATGCTTCAGTGAGAAGTATCTCTCTATTTCAGGCTTAGGTTTGTAATGTTAAAGGCAATGCCAAGCTGAGTATTTACTCAGAGTTCAGCAACAAAAACTGACTGGCCTCTGCAACTGTGTTGTGAGAAGCACGTTTTCTTTCTTCTCACATGAAAGTGAGCTTTACTAATTTGTGAATCCTGATGGGATTTTGAAGGGCACACAGTGGTATGCAGAAACCACCGAGGAAATGATGGCACCCACGCTTCTTCCAGAGCTTCACTTACTGAAGCAGGTAAAAGAAGTCTCTGTTTAATGGGGAATGTAATCACCTGGGTTTTGTGCTGCCCGTGGTGCAGGACACTTGGTGAAGTTTCTTTGATCCCACGTCCAGCACTAGCCTGGCTCTGGACAGTGCTGTCCTGTAGCAGTGGCTCTGAAGACAGTTGTCACTGTGAATTGCACGTGCTGTCTCATGGCACATGCTTCTCTTTGGTCGTGGCTGTCACGCTTTCAAGATGTGATGTAGCAGGGATTTCCCCGTGCCAAAAGCTTCACTGCACAGGAGACAAAGCTAGGGCCCTCTTTCATGTTTTCAGAGTGGGTAGCATGATAACAGGTAATTTCCCCTCGTAAGGGCAGAGAAAGAACTTCAGACTTACGTAGAAAACCCTTACTTTTATGGTTCTGGTTCTGCCTAATAATAAAAATGCTTACATCAACAGATCAGAGTGAAGGGACCACGGTACTGGGAACTGCTAATAGATCTAAGCAACGAAACAAATCACCTCAAGTAAGTATCACTTGTAATGCTTAAGTGAATAATAACCTTGTAGTATTTTTTTTTTTTTTCAAAATGAAAGAAATAGAGGGAAAAAAAAAAAAAGAAAAACCTCCACAAACTCCCGTACTTGTAACACCTACGGTTTGCAAAGTAGTCTGGTTTTGATCAGTTTGCTGTTGTGCATTTGATGGTGCTTTAAAGTGAAGAAAGAAACTGCGTAGTTGGTTTCACCTGTTGATGAGAATAATTCATGCAAAAACAGGTCAGGGGAAAACCTGATAGTAAAAACCACAGATATTGGTAGCGGCATTTAGCAGCACCAGAAACCATCTGAATCTCATGGTTTTAGTTTAGTTTTGAGTTGTTGTGATGTCATGTTTCCCAGGCTGTTGATACAGTAATTAGCCAGCGGTTACCGCTTGGTGAGATGCAATTTCTCTGATGTTATGTGAAGTATACAGAGTACTGCTTACTGCATTTTTAACTCCATTGGGCAACTGTGAAAAGCAGAGATCTTACCGGAATACAGTATCTGTGAGTAAAATCATTCTCACTTAGTGCTTTTTAGCAGCCTACAGTGTAGCTTGTCACTGTGAGTAGCCCAGAAGGAGCCAGCTGCATCTTTCATCAGCAGCATAGTTGTTCTAGTTACATTAAATGCCACCATTGAGATTAAATTGAACATTACAATGCTGTGGCTGTTGGACCGAGCCTTTAGTGATAACAGACAGAACTGATGCAGAGTGCAGAGTCCTCCAGGTCAGCAGACATCCTGACTCATCTGCTGCACCAGAGCTGGCAGAACACAGCTTTGTCTTTCTGCAGAGACTGTTCACACTTCAGAGCTCATTTGACAAAAAAAGAGCCTGCCAGTACTGCCACAGCAGAAAGCAGCACGGGTGGCTGAGGAGCTTGCTGCTTTTGGCTCTGTCTGCTCTCTGGGACTCCAGGTGCTTTGACTCTGCCATCTCTCTTGTCATTGCATGTGTTTTCCTTGGTGCTGAACTCATCCTGTAAAAGTCTAACAGAAACCCACTTCAGGAAGTTACACTCCTTGTACCAGCAGAGCTTACCCTGTTTTCATCACCGTTGCCTGCCACCACGTCACCATTTAATAGCAGCCTGCCCTGGAAGATACCAATGCTTCTATGTTTGTGCAAGTTAAATAATCAAGGAAAGCATAAGTGGGAATGTTATATATGAGCTGTCGAGTTCATGTTTATTTTGCAGGTCAGCGTCACTGCGTGCATTTCCCAATGTAAAGTAAGCACCACTGTTGTTCTTTCAGATCAATTCTTTCAAAGGGTGGTGTCTTATACGTGAAGCTGAGAGCTGGGCAGCTCTCCTACAAGGAAGATCCCATGGGCTGGCGCAGTTTTTCAGCACAGACTATCACTCATGGAAATGAAGCTCGGTCATTCAAGGTATCATAGAGTCATAGAATGGCCTGGGTTGAAAAGGACCTCAAGGATCACTTAGTTTCAAGCCCTCTGCCATAGGCAGGGTCACCATCCACTAGAGCAGGCTGCCCAGAGCCACATCTAGCCTCGCCTTGAATTCCTCCAGGGATGGGGCATCCACCACCTTTCTGGGCAACCTGCTCCAGTGCGTCACCACCCTCTGAGTGAAAAACTTCCTAACATCTAACCTAAATCTCCCCTGTCTTAGATTAAAACCATTCCCCCTTGTTCTGTCACTATCAACCTGTATAGACAGTCATTCACCCTCCTGTTTATGTGCTCCCTTCAAGTGTTGGAAGGTCACAATGAGGTCTCCCCAGAACCTTCTCTTCTCCGAGCTGAACAAGCCCAGTTCCCTCAACCTTTCCTCACAGGAGGTGCTCCAGCCCTCTGATCATCTTCATGGCCCTCCTCTGGACCTATTCCAAGATCTGTGTCTTTCCTGTGCTGGAGACCCAGGTGGGGCCTCACAAGATCTGAGTAGAGCGGGACAGTCACCTCCCTCTCCCTGCTGGCCGCCCCTTTAGTAGTGCAGCCCAGGATATAGTTGGCCCTCCAGGCTGCAACTGCACACCGCTGACTCGTGTTCAGCTTCACGTCCACCAGGGCCCCCATGTCCTTCTCCACAGGGCTACTCTCCAGGAGTTCTTCCCTCAGGCTGCATAAATACCTGGGACTGCCCTGGTCCAGATGCAGCACCTTGCACTTGGCCTTGTTGAACCTCAGTAGGTTCACACGGGCCCAGTTCTCCAGCCTGTCCAGGTTCTTCTGGACAGCTTCCTTTCCCTCCCCTCCAATGTATCAACTGTGCTGCTCAGCTTGGTGTCATCTGCAGACTTGCTGAGTGTGCACTCAATTCCGTCGTCTGTGTTATTGGTGAAGATGTTGAGCATCAGACCCAAGGCTGACCCTTGGGGAACCACTGCCATCCCAGTGCTCTGGCTTATGCAGAGCAACGTGGAGACTTCTTTAAGCAGGCAGCATGGCACGTAGAAATGAAAGCTGGTGAAACTTTGTTAAAAAGAGATCTGGCAGTAAGGAGATGTCATCTCAGAGGAGCATCTGAGGACAGGCCATGAGGAGCTGAGAATGCCACCCCTGGAAAGACCAAGGGAAGCACAGCAGGTGTGGGCTGTGTTAATTCCAGCAGGTAGCACTGCCACCAGGCTATGAGTGCTGAAGTCATTTGTTCTGCTCGAGGGAGAAGGAGTCTGGTGGCTTTCACAGGACATGCAATGAGCTTAGACCAACAGCAGCCATGCAAATGTATATTTGTCACAGAAATACTGAATGGATATATGCTTTTCTTAGGTTGCAGTGTTCTCACTTGTATACTTGGGAAGGAAAAGATGCTTATAAATCACTGTTTCATTTGTGTGATGAAACCAAACAGTTCATTTTAAGAGTTTATTTTAATTTGTTTTGTAGCCAGAAGATATTTCAGCTTTCACATCTGATCCTGCTCTGTTACTGTTTGCTGAGTATTTTTGCAAACCAACTGTGAACATGGGCCAGGTATGATGTGTACATGTGAACTAGTGTGCTTCCTTTTTCATGAACCAAAGGTGGGAAGAAGTCTGTTAAGCTGTGAGGAACAAAATTCAGTCCTTCAGGAGTTCTCTGAGGGGTGCTTTGTAGTGCAAAGGTGCAAAATAGTGCTGACTCTTCAGTGTGCAACCTCAGAGTTGGTTAGGCTACAAAAATACACCGACAGTTGTGCTGTGTTCATTGCAGAACGCATTAAACAAATCCTGAGAGCCCAGTGTCCTGCAGCATTTAGGTGGAGTCACTGCAGAAGTGAGCTCTGTATTTCTCTGCACAAAGCCACCTAAGGGAGGAAGTAAAATACAGCTGTGTTGTGCCTGGATCTAGTAATCAGGAGAAGGAAAGCAAGCTGCATAGCTCTGTCCAGCTCTCATTGGTTTGTGGGACATCAGTACACGGGTTGACTTAAATGGAAGGAAATTGGAGCAGTGTAAGAACCTGAAATAAATTATACCTAGCGTGTGCACTTTGTAAAACGTGTGTTTTATCAGAAACAGGAAATGCTGGATTTTTTCTCTTCAATTCTCTATGAGTGTGTTACCCAAGAAAAACCAGAGATGCTGCCCACGTACATAGCAATAGATCAGGTGAAGTAAATACTTTTAATTGTTACTGTTTTCTTTAAACTGTTATTTGGCGTAAGAATGTTTATTGCAAACACTTCTAAGGAGATAAAGAATTTGGGGGGAGGGGGTATTGGTGAGCTTATAGGAAGAGAGTGGTGATTTTAAACACAAATGAGAAAATAGTTTAAGGCTGTAACAACTATAATTAACACAACGAGGTGAGCTGAGTACGTGCTGAGAAGGGGAGCCCTGGGAAAGAGGGGTTTTTAGGGTTCCTTTTCTTTCTTCATTAAGTTCCCATTCTCACAGTTGCTTTGTATTTCCCTCTTCCAGGCTGTGAGGAGACTGGAAAGAGGAGAAATGTCCGAGACGTTTGAGCTGGGGCAGATAAAGCTGGTGTTAGAGTTCTTCAATTCCAGATGTCACCAGGGGAGGACGAGCAGGAATCCAAACCGAGGACTCTTCATGAACTCTGAATTTCTGCCTGTGATGAAGTGCACTATTGATAAAGCTCTGGATCAGTGGCTTCAAGGTATAGAGAACTGACTTAAATGCAACACTTGTGGTCACAATTCAGTGTTCTCACCTTGCTGGTTAAGGGGAGACTTTTGCCTAAAAGTACTGAAAAGTGGGAACTGGAGAGAAGGCAATGGATGTTTAGCATACAACAACTTGTTTGCCATGTATTATAGCCTGAGGATCGTGTGTTATATATCTGAGGCAAAAAGGATGAGTTTTAGAATTGAAGGGAAGCCTTCAGTAATGCATTCCACGCAGAGGACTGAAGTCCTGCTCACGTATGACTGCTTTGGAACCACTTCTTTCATCTCTTGCCTACCAGCTTGTTGCTTAGGCTTTCTTCAGCATGACACTGGAAGTCTGTCAGGGAAAAACTCAGTTATTGTAATCTGTTTGACTGATAAAGTACAGTCAATAAGCTCCAGCTACTGCCCTCAAAATAGTTGTGGGTTTTTTGTTTTTTTTTCCATTTGAGTCCTTAATCTCTCAAACATTAACACCAAAATTACAAATGCTGAAGTGTTCTCTGACTTCCTAGTGATACTGCAATTGGAAAGTCTCCAAAGCTGAACGATACGTACACCCCTTTAGCAGGAAGCTAGTAGTGCAGTATTTGTACTATTGATTTTTGTTCTGTTTGAGTACTTCTGTGTTTGTGTGTGCATGAATGTTATCTCCTCGTGTATGGTTGTGGCGCCAAAACTAAGGTGGAGTGACCAACCTGGTGTTTAGTGTGTTTGGAGTGAAGCATCCAAACCGTACTGTGTAGGAAGTTTTACTAACTCAGAAGATTTTACAGTACCCTCATGTTGCATTAGGATAATTTTCTGGAGCAAGAGTGAGGGATGAGGACAGGAGGAAAGAAGGTGTAGGTAAAAGCTGGCTGTAACAGAAGGAAGGAGGGGGTTTTTTTGGTTTAAGAAAACACTCAGCCCACCTCCTATGGGGAGATGGAGACTTCTCAGCGGGCTCTTCCTGGTGAAATACTGTTGTCTCTTCCACCATCACATGCTTCCCCGATTTCATCAGTGTGTCTTATACATTGCAGCTGGAGGGGATGTCTCCCTGCGTTCCTACTTAAGCAGGCAGCCCACAGAGGAATCCCAACAGAACATGCTGGCATGCTTCCTTGTTTACCACTCTGTCCCAATGCCTGGGCAGCTGGCAGCTGGAGGCCTGGAAGGTAAGGCTGGAGGACGTGCTGAACTTGGGTGGACACATGTATTTGGATATCTGTTATGTGACTGTGCTTCTCCAAAAGCCATGAACATCATTTTTTATTCTTTGTTAATTGCCTTGAATCTGGGCACAGAAGTTAAAGGCTTGAAGCAGGACTAGAGAAGCCAGCATATGACAGTCTTGGCTTTCTCCAGACCTGCAGAAAATGATATTCTCACAGGCAGCAGAAGCAGATGAGGTGGTCTGTGGCAGGAGTAAGCATTCCTTTCACTAGGCTAGCTGTATCTTAAGTGTCCTTTCCTGTAAGTACCTGGTCACAGGGTTCGCATTCTCTTTTTGAATTCCAGTGGTAATCTGATTTGAGATCCAGAGAAATTCTGGGCCCTTTCTTTAGGCAGCATTTCTTCTGCTCTCCCTGAGTCCAACCTGGGGATGTGCCAGTCCTCCTCTACTTGCCTGAGGACTGGCTTAGTTTCTCAGGCTGCAAAAGAAACGCAGCTGGGCTTTGATTTGATTTGAGGAGCTCTGTGGCTTGCTCAGGGGTGTGTAACAAATGTCACCACCTCAGTGGTGAAAGGAATGTTGTGAAGGTCACAGCCCTCAGCACTGGAGTTCTGTGCAGATGGTGGCACCTCATAAGTACAAGCTTCTGGGTCTTATCTTGGGTGTTTTCTGGTCAAGAGCCTAGTTAGCTACTTAGGCCTTGATGGAAATCCTGTTTCTGTGTCTTCTTTGCCTGTTACAAGCCTCCATTCTGTGAGTTTGTGCCATGTTAATCAAATTTGAGATGCCTTAAAATTCTGTTACAAGAACTTGCTTTTTAACAGGCGTTGCAGCAAAATTAGTGGTGTGTTTCCAGAAGCTCTCCCTGAATGCTGACCCTTTCCTCACTTGGTAGTTCCATTCCTGAGCAAGTGTTACACCAGTTCGTGATTGTTTTCTTGCTTTGTGATCTCTCTAGGAATCACGAACTTCTCTGAGATGCTTTTGAAGTTCAAGCAGTGGAACGTGCTGGTTCGTGCATTACTAAGGCTTGCTCCTGTGCTGCTTAAAAATCCCCAGTCCATGGTGCTGTAGAGTTCTGGCATGGAGGTCCGTGGTGTGCTCATTTTACATGAGGTTACTGAGCAACAGAGCTGGGGTTGTTCCATGCTGTTCAGAAACATCCAGGTGAAGATGTACTTCATTTCAGGACGCAACAAACTTCAGTCTTGCCCCTTGTTGTGATAACTGTGACCAGGAGTTGCATATAAATTGTTACAGGAGTAAAAAAAAAAAAAAAAAAAAATTGTGTAAAAGTGAGCAAATAATAAATTTACTTTTCATAACTAAAGATTGTTTTCAAGTACATACTTTGCTCTGAGTTCTGGAAAGACCTTGGCTGGGAACCATATAACTTCCTTGTTTTTATAGCTTCCTTGCTTGCCATGCATCTTAATCTGCTTCTGTGAGGTCCTGTAGATGTCAGGCCAGAAGATGCCAAACTTGCTTTTCCTCTTGGGGCTCGGGCTGGAAGGGGAGGCAAGCTACCTGCCAAGTATGCTTTTCAAGAACTGACGTGATCCTTCAGTCTCATTCATGCCATTTTTTTTTTCCTCTTGTAGAGGCTACAGTAGATCTCTTCTGTAAATGTGATGTTTCTTTGGGCGTAAACTGTTGTTCTCCAGCTTGTCTGCAGTACGCTCAACACGGCGCTGTTTACGTCTCTTTTCTTTTGTAACCTTTGTTCTGCAATTAGTCAGTTGCTGCTGAGAAAACACCTGCCTCCACTGTGTTACGTTATGTCTGGGCAAGAACTGAAACTACTTGCAGACAATTTAAATAATTGGGCATTCGTTTGTGTTTCCTTCATCTGTGCTGTGATGCCTGATGTATTTCCCCAGTGCACTGAGCTTGGAGCACGGCTGGCTCTGTGTTTGTTCTGGGCAGGCAAGGCACTTAATTTTTCATAAAACAGGTGGAGTTACTCCAATAAAAGCAGCCAGAGGTTGAATGATTCCTTCTAGAAGAGCAGCCAGAGCCAAGTTGTTGGGCTTGCGTATTCTGAGATCTCTGGTTTGATCTCATTCTGCAGTGACTTTGTTCCCCTTTTCTCCAAATCCTCGCCTAGGGGAGCCAGAGTGTCTTAGGGAGGGAGAAATGACAATTGAAGAGTGATTATGAAGAAAGCAAAAGGTGTAAAATCACTTAGAAAGCTTGTAATTTTTTTTTTTTTTCTGAAGAACCTTTGTGTAGTAAGTGAGGTGTTAGTGGCTTCAAGATGTCCTGAAGCAGAGTTGCATTCCAGCCATGCTGAGCCCATGACAGATCCTATCTCCCCCTTTTTATTTAAAGCTGTTCAGAAGTTGATGTAACTTTGGGCACCTATCGCAGTGTTCTGTTCCAAGGGAAGTTAACCAACGTGATGGACAAAGCACAAAACTCAGAACAGTTGGCCTTGAGCTGCCCCTTGTGACCCGAGCTGCCTGTCCTCCAGCTCCTGCTGCTGGCTCTGGGTCAGAGCAGGGGCTGCAGAAGAAGACAAGCCTGATACAGCGCACTGCTGAGTGGAGCAGCACACGCTGGAGGAAATCAGATGTGCCCTGGAGTGTGTGGGGAGATGGAGGATCTGCGTTTGGGAGAGGGGGGAGCAGCACCTGGCCCTGAGGCAGTGGCAGCTGGGAACAGACACGCTGAGCCACCAGGGCAGGGTGAAACTTCCACCAGTGGCTTAGTGTGCCAAGCCCAAGCCGTGCAGGAAACTCGAGGTGCTTTTGAAACCCTTAGCGCGCAGGCTGACTTAGCTGGGTTTGGGAAGGCTGGGCGCTGCTGCTTGGCTTTGGTTCTGCCTTCTGTGCTCCTGCACCACGTCTGTCTGCGGGACGCTGACATCCTCTTCTGGGTTTACAGAAGTCTGACAGGAGCCTGGGGGAGGGTTCTGTCACCGTCCTGTGGGATAGATGAAGCTTCGGCCGGGATATGGGCACCAGCCCCAAACCCAAAAAGCCAAAAGTGTTTGGGAGCTCAGCTGAGAAAGGAGCTGCAGAGTGCAGATGCTGGCGTGTCCAGCGCGGTGCTGGCAGCGCAGCCGGGAGCTGCGTGCAGGAAGGCGGGCGCGTGGGGGTGTGTGTGTGTGTGTGTGTGAGCTGTGCAAAGCAGAGAGGCTTCCTGTTTCCTTTTTAAGCTTTGAACAGAATTTGAAAGCAGCCACCGCCGTGACCTGGACCAATGATCTGGGCAGAGCAGTGGGGGAGTTTCAGCTCGACAGCTCTGGCGCCCGTTACGAACAGCGGCCTCACTCCCTGCCACGCTCATCTCGGTGCCTGCTCCACCAGCTGCCCAGGGTAAGGTGCTGCTTGCTGGCTTTGCAAGAGGCTGAACATGCTGAGCACGGCTACTTGGCCTGCTGGTCTTTTCGGTTTGCACTTCAGTGCCATACGTGCGCTGCGAGTTAAATTGCCAAGGTGTGTTTGTGTGGTCTCTGCAACGCGTGTGGTTCTCGTTGCTGCTGCTGGCTGCTTTGGGATGGGCTCTGCCCTCGGCACGGGGTGAAGGTGGTTTTGAATGCTGTGTGTTAAGATTGCAAGCACTCTGCTCAGTGGGTGCCGCTGGGGTTCTTCCCCTGACTGCTTCCCACTTCTGGCAGGACCAGGATTGCAGCTGGGCTGTGGTGAGCTGTGGGCTGACAGCCATGGTACCTGGGGGGGGTTATGGTGTGCCCACCAGCTCTCGAACACGGGCTCTGGGTGATGACGGGGACATTCCCTGCTCTGACATCTGTGCGTTTGGTGCCTGTGCTTTATCACATCCAAATCCCTACACAACGGCAGAGCAGGACACACAGTGTCCTCATCCCCTCGGTGCCACCCAGTGCCATCACATGCTTACCCAGGAGCACGGCTTCCCCTCGGCTCTCCCCCTCCTGCCTCCCTGCACCCATCCCCACTGCAGCACGTTCCTTTTCAGAACCTGCCCAGCCCAATCCGTGCCGCCTTCCCCCCAAAGTTCCTCTTTTTGGTTGGCGTGCCGTTGCCCCAATGCTTCTTTGGCAACAGTGACCTCTGTCGGCACCGCTGCCGCCCCGTGGCACCAGTAGAGGTGCAAATCACTCAGTGGGGCAGAAACTGGGGGGCATTGCTCCAGGAGAAGGGAGGGAAAGCAGCAGGAGGAGGGAACACAAACACTGCCACCTGCTCCAGCACGCTGCCCCAAGTGCCGCCACGCTCCAGGGCCACCCATGGGTGCTGCTAAGATCAGGAGGAATGTCCCGGCGTGGCAGCCAGGGAGTGATTCAGAGGCTCTTCAGGTGGCTGTGGTTTTTCTTTCATGGTTTAGCTGTGACTGAGCACTTGCTTTGCGTGCCACGAGCAGGCAGGTGCACACCGGGCACGCGTGGCACTGCAGCCACCACGCGGGGCAGGCGTGCACCTTCACTTTTCGTTTTATTTCGTTCTTTTATTGTATTTCCTCCCCCCCCCACCCTCGGATTTTCTTCTCTTGGTTTTCCTCGTTCCACAAATTCTCTTCTCTGGGTCCTGTTTTATTTCTTCCCACCTCCTGGGCACACGGCCAGCGCTTCCCCGGCTGTGTGCTTTCCAGCGGCTGCTTCTTATTTCTTCAACTCTTAGAAAAGAACAAAAACCCAAAAACAGAACCCCCAAAAACCCAACAGTCTCCTCTCTCCTCAACCCACCCGCTCTCTTCCTTAAGCTCAGGGCAAAGCACACCCCTGTACGGCAGAGGGGCTCGGGGCTTTTTGCCTAAATGGCTCCTGAAGCTCTGCCAGAAGAACAGCACTTTCTGTGCAGCTTTTTCTCCAGTTTTCGTGGTGATGCTTGGGGTGGGAGGCTCTTGGGGGCAGGATGAGCATTGCCCAGCCTCCTCGTGCCCACAGCAGCACCGTTCCATCCCAAAAAGTGAAATTTCACTTCTCTGTGTTCACCTCCTTGTGCTCTGGAAGGGATAGGAGGCTCAGCCCTGTGGGGCTCAGCTGCTGCCAACCCTGGGCTCCCTCCTGCTGCTGCCCAGGGGCTGCAGGAGCAATGCTAGTGGGGTGACCTCTTCCACCTGCCAGCTTTCCGGGGTGATGCTGGGGCACAGAAGGTGCCAGGCTCGGTCGCTGCCAGCAGCAGCTCCCAGGTTCACCTTGGGGCTCTCCGTCCCCTTGAGCAGCAGCCAAGCTGGCCACGAAGCAGCACAGCACTTCCAGCCCCATCTTGAAGCCATTAGGAAGGAGGGAGCGACCTCATCTCGCTCCCTTTTCCCCTCTCGGGTGCTGCAGCAGGCGTGGAGCTGCTCGGGCAGCGAGTGCACGTTCCTGCAGCCACCGAGAGCCAAACGAGAGCTGCGTGCAGCTCGCCGGGCTGCTGGCCAGCAGCACACGCACCCAAAGCCCTGGCTTCCCAGCCCCGTGGTTCCTGGAGGTAGCAGGAGGTTGGGATTTCTTTTCTTTTTTTTCTTTTTTTTTTTTTTTTTCCTGTCTTCAGAAATCCGTTGATCCCTCCAAAGTCTGATCTCAGCAACTTTCCCTCCCCTCGGCGCCTGGCGTGTAATAGGTCTTATTTGGAATGGCAGAAAATAGGGCTCGCTCGTTAAATGAGGCAGGAGAGGAAGAGGGGGAGCGGTGCTGCCAAAAGCAGTACTGCAGGGCTGCGCTCACCCTGCAGGGGCAGCCCGGCTCCGGCCCTCCCCAGCTGCTCCTGGACCCATCTCTGCCACCAGGGGCCTCTGTCCCTGTCTCCCACTCAGGGTTTTGCCGCAAACCCCCGGAAACGAGACCTTTCCCAGGGCTTCGCGGGGCCTCTGCCTTCACCCCACGTGGGAGTTTTCCCACTGGATTTGGAAAGCCAAAAGCCTTTGCCCGGTTCCCATCCCCGTTTCTGCCTCTCGCTCCCAGCTGGGCAGTCCCAGCCCGCAGTTTCCCATGGAGGAGGCACTTTGATGATGAGAAAAATCCCGATGGGTGCAGCTGGCCAGCGGCCGTGGGAAAGCCGCCCCATCCCGCTCCTCCCTATAAACCCCGCGTGCTCCCAGCCCCACGCAGAGGAGCTCGGGGAGGACGAGACGGATCCATGCAGCGTGGGGCAGGGATGCCGCCAATCCGCCCCGTGGAGCATCCCGCTGCTGGCACGGGTGGGCTGCGTGGCGTGGATGGCTGGAAGCCGCTGCGTGGGGGCAGCCCTCCTCGCACAGCATCCCGCTATGGCTGGAGCAGTGGCTTGGCACCGCAGCCCCACGGAGCAGGAGCAGGGCACGGAGAGCTTCTCCCCCCCGGGGCGATAACCTCAGGTGAGTGGGGTGCGGGGACCCGATGCGTGGTGCGGAGCCCTTACCTCCCGCGTCTCCCGGCAGCGTGTGCGGCTCTTCTGTCCTGCGGGAAACCGGAGTGTTTTCGAGCCCGTGCGCTTACAGTAAATGAAACCGGGTCTGCCGCGTGACGGGCGCTTTGGTAATTCAGCTCCTGCACGAACGAGGGGGAGAGGGAAAACCCCAGGGAACGGAGCGGCGGAGGCGAGAGGTGCCGCACCCTCCCCAGGCGGCCAAAAATGAGTCAGCGAGCTGAGCTCTGCGGGACTCCTTCGTGGCCATCCCTCGGCGAGACCCTCCCCGCTCCCCACGCAGGCATCGGGGCTGGGAGCACCGCTCGTCGTCCCCGCGTGCCCCGTCCCCTCCACGCGTCCCCTCGTGGGCCCGGGGTGATGCAGTGGGGCCGGACCTCGCAGGATGAGCATCGCATCGCCCTTTTGGAGGGGAACGAGCTCTCCTCCCTTGCCTCCGTGCTGTTGACACGGATAGGTGCCGGCGCGTCCCGTTTTCTCGATGGCACGCGTTTTCTGACGGACGGTTGGATGGGGGAAAGGGCGCTGCGGGAGACGAGATGCGCTTTCCTGGCAGCGGGGGGAGCCCGCGGGCCAAGGCAGGGCTGCTGGGGGGGATGGGGGGGGGGGGGTGGGCTTCACCCGTATGCCCTGCACGAGGCGGTGCAATCCCTGCTGCTGTATAAGGGGAGGGAGCCGTTCTCCTCCTTCCCACCCGGAGCACGGCAAAGCCTCGGAGCTGCGAGCTCGCGGTAGTTCCCCCCCCCCCCCCCCCCCCCCCCCCCCCCCCCCGCCACCCTCTCCGGTCCCCAAATCTGTGCGGGAGGTCGAGGGGAGCGGTGGGGGGGGGGTGGGCAGACCGGCTGCACCGGATGACCCCAGTGCTCTTTTCCGGCTTTAAGGATCCTATTATGATCTACCACCCTATGCACTCGGGAAGGGCTATCCTGAAGGGGGGTGGGGTGGCCCCCTCCCGCTCCCAGCCTCTGGGGCCCCGCCGCTGCAAAATGGAGAAGCCGGGGAGCCCTCGGCTCGGCCCCGCTCAGCGCAGAGCCGCTCTATAATGGGATGTGGTTTGACCCCAGGTGGGAGGGTTTAGCCTTATATACCGTCTATTTGCATACGCTTGTCTGA